>OX381711.1:21085634-21442680 GCA_947462335.1 Harmothoe impar
TTGACCCGTTCGTAGAAATTTAATCTAATTCTATTCATTTTCAACAGGTCACCTTCACGTGAACGTCGTCGGTCAGTTTCCCGCGAAAGGAGGTTAGTAGGATTATCAAGTTTCTTTTTATGCAACAATGACGTTAAGAATTTTTTTTCAAAGGAAACTTTGCAAGAATCTTTTTGGTAAATCAGTATAGATTTCAAAGTGATATTATAACATGGAATAACATCTCTGAATAAAATAATATATAGTGCCAAATAATCCACGAAAATTAATGCATCACATAGTGGTTAAGATCAGATTAACTAGAACATTGTCATGTCAGGTATGACATTCCCCCTTTAGTTCACACCTCGTCATACTTTGTACTGTCTATACGAGGACCTTTAGACAGATTGATAATACAGATGCAATGCTCAAGAGAAGGTAGCTTCCTACCAACAGTTTAAGACACTATTTGTTCAAGGGTAGATAGGCTAGTGTTCAAGAACTTTCCAGGCAATGTGATACCATATACCACTTATGAATAAAATATAATTAATTGTTATGCTCGACTAAGTTTATGTTGAAATTCTGACCAGGTGTACTAGAAACTGATCGTTTGAACTGTGGGCCACCTGGGCCCGTTGTCTCAGAAAAAACACACCAAAAAACAAGACCATTGGCAGTGTGTTAAATGTCCATCACAGTACTACTGCTATTTAATTTCATGACTTTTATGTCTCGTTCAGACCTGTAGATGGCAAGAGTGACTAAATGGTGTCTCGGCAAGAGCGCAGCAGCAGAGACATTGATGTATTAATGACACAGGTGAATTGAATAACTGTTTCACCACACCACACATCCCATGGTTCTGAATCATCCACATGCTTTGCACGAGTCATGGAATGTCAGGGAAACTCGTGGGGAAAAAAGTAGTCATGGAAAGTCATGAAAAATGGCACACCACGCGGCACTATATCGCAGCGGTATGGTAAATAGGGACAGGGGAAAATGGTAATTTTTGGCTTTGGGAAGAAATGGAATTTGAATCTGAAATTTTCATGCGAACTGATGCAATAATATCTACCGGTACCTGAATGTGATCGTCAGACATACCATTATTACTGTCTTTTCAAAGGAATTTCTATCCTAAATAATGTAAATTCCGTGCAGAAAGTTGCCCAAATTTGGAATCAATCCGCTTTTTGTCAACAATGGAGGAGCATCTCTGCATAATGAGTAAACGAAACAACCTTATGATAACAAGCACACTAAACAGCAGGGATAGCACCATATCATTGATGGTTATAAAGGGGGTAGAACAGTTACAGGTTAAAGTAACCACTAATCAAGGCCACTTGTCTTTATGCCCTCAATGGCCGCATAGTTTTGTCATCAATCAGGGATGTGATTTCTCCTACTTTGGTAGGATTTCCTACCAAATAGAGCTAAAAAGTCGACCCTCATGATTTTCCCAGATCCAATGAGATATTTTTTCAGTGGGGGGGGGGGGGGGGGGGGGGGTTCTGCTACTCAATTGCCAGACAGAATCTCTACTCCTAAAAGTGAAGTCCTGATTCTTCAGACCAGAAGACTGAAATACACCAAATTGCACCATTTGCCTCCTTTGTTTTCAAAATTTTCTTGGGGGGCATGCCCCCAAACCCCCCTAGTACTGTTATGCCATCTGATTTACAAATGGACACTTAACTCATTCAGTAGTGGATTAAATGGGAAGGTAGCCCTGCAAGCGTTGTGTTCGTTATCCTTGGCTGAAAACTCCTGCCAAAAAGCTGATATAGTATACTATAGTCGATGCTCGCCCATCATGATATCAACTAAATGTACCAGATTGAAGGTTTTCAAGTCTAGGCTTTCGAAATTTTCTCAATACATTTGCCTTCAAATCAAGGTTCCAGCCCAATCATAGAGGACATATTAAGACACAGGTTTTAATACCAGCAGCAGATTGTCAATTCTAGAATTTCGAAATTTTCTAAACCCTTCCCCTCCAAAAAGAAAGGTTCCAGCCCCAGAAAACAGGGCTGGGGGGCATTGCAGATAGAGAGCTTACACTGTAACACAAAGACTTGAGCTTTAATATATTTTGTTCCAAAAAGCAGCAAATAGCACCATTTCAATTCTAGAATTTCAAAATTTTCTAAAATCCTTTTCCTCCAAAAACAAAGTTCCAGTCCCAACCATAAAGACCGCAGCTTTAAAATATTTTGTTCCAAAAAGCAGCAGATAGCACTGTTTCAATTCTAGAATTTCAAAATTTTCTAAAACCTTTCCCCCTCAAAACAAAGTTTCAGGCCCAATCATGAAGACCTGAGCTTTCATATATTTTTTTCCAAAAAGCAGCAAATAGCACTGTTTCAATTCTAGAATTTCAAAATTTTCTAAAACCTTTCCCCCTCAAAACAAGGTTCCAGGCCCAATCATGAAGACCTGAGCTTTCATATATTTTGTTCCAAAAAGCAGCAGATAGCACTGTTTCAATTCTAGAATTTCAAAATTTTCTAAAACCTTTCCCCCTCAAAACAAGGTTCCAGTCCCAATCATGAAGACCTGAGCTTTCATATATTTTGTTCCAAAAAGCAGCAGATTGCACAATTTCAAGTTTTTTTTAGAACCTTCCTCCAAAAAACAGTTACTGTATAAGAGGCTGGAAAATATAGATGTGATACTTTTTATATTTTGTGCTAAAATGCATCAGAATACATCATTTCCAGGCTAGACATTCTAAATTTTCTTGGGGGCATCCCCCAAACCCCCCAAACAAAATGCAGCAATAGGCCTTTAGATTTCCAAAAGTGTCCCCCCCCCCCCCCCCACCAACACACACACAGGTTAATTGCAGTGCTGCACAAGAAAATGTACCTGTGCTGTGCGTGAAACAACTGAAAACAGAAACTTCTCAGTTGTTTTTGGGCATATACCTTTTTTCCTACCATCTGACAATTTTCAAATCACATCCCTGTCAATTCAGGGATGGAAGTTTTTCCCCGATTTCAATATTTTTGATGTCGTGAAGAGCTGTACTTAACTATAGAAGACCTTTATTCAGGGGCCTCTATTTGAACATTTTGAAGTTTTTTTTGAGATTGGTTACTTTCATCCCTGCATCATGATACATGAGTCCAGTGCATGATGCAGCGCTAGTGGCACACAGAAGGGTGCACGTGCGGTGGTGGTGTAAACGGGAGGTGGTGGTGTGGGCCATACAGCCGACGTAACGCGCAACTCGGTTGTATAAAGTAACGCACGGTAGGAGCCTGGTATATAACACAGGTCTTTGAAACGGTGCAGTTTTAGTGCAGGGTTATCCTTTGGTCGAAAAGTATAAGCGTACGTGCCGTAAATCTGGCCCACTGCGTTAATTCTTTACAAGCAAAATATTCAAACGGCTCACCGGTGTTCCCGCATATTTATTTCATGAAAGTATTCTTAATCAGACATTACATTGATTAAAAAATACTTTGAAACTGGAAAAAAACCAAACTTAACGGACTGTTTAACTATTAAATAATTTAGAATGATGAGAAGGAATGAAATGATAGGCAGTGAGATACGATGTTTAACGTGGGGGTAAGAAAAGGCCTTCCTTTGTTAAATCGATGACGTATTCACTATGAAATAAATGATGGTTGTAAAACCATCATGCCACCTTTCTTGCATTTCGTTAAATAGTTTGGGCAAACTGAATTTCTATGAAATGACCAGCCTTAGTCAGTGAAGTGGGAAAAGATGGGGATAGCATTCAGTAAGGGTTATTCAGGCTCACTGTTCATACAGCAACTCCTGTATGTACCGTTCACGCACTTAACCACTCTTGTCTGTTTGCAGTTAAATCGGTGACCGAGATGTGGAAAATGGAAAAGCACAGTTTGGATAAGCATTATCCCCCGGATCGTGGCGTCACAGAACAATGTAAAACAATACGCAGACAGAACTTTTATCAAGCATCATTTTATTTTGATTCTATGCTCTTGGTTTAAGCATGTCCTGCATACAAAAGTGACATTTAAAAGATGTAAGGGAACCTTTGCAGCTCTACATAAAATGTATACATGTCGCAAAGATTTATGTATTCATTGCCCTTGAAGGGTATATATTAAGGTTATTTCAAAACTTCTGTGTTAAATGTGTTCTGGTGCAATTCATGTAGCTTAGTGTCGTACCTTTCAAAAAAAAAAAGGCTGACTTAATTTCCGGTTTCAAACCATTTTTGAGAAATGTTATTCATGGAAATTGTCCCTGGTTTATTCCTCCTATGCGGTGTCTTGGTACAAATCTTTCCAGTTGGAATGGAAACGTAAAGCGCAGCAAGCATGATATTCCAGACAAAGCGTTTGCGGTCTTACACCATTCGACATGATGCTACATAGTCATATCATATGTAGCATATCTACAAGTGTTGTTTTTTTAATCGATGGAGCGTGTATGTTTAACTTATTAGCATTTTTACTTGGATTCCAGTAGAGGTAGCATGCTACTTGTCGCGTCTCTAAGTTCATTGTTGTTGGAAAATTATATCATTCGGATATAGTTCCTTAGAATTTTACGTTTGTAAACTGCTGTCGTGGAAGATTGCTCGTCACGAGAACAGAGACTAGGTTTCAGATGTGTCTACTGGTGTGTCGAAGCATCTTGCCATTATTATGTCTTCTACCAGCTTTGTATGACAGTATTTCTTGGTGTAGTGCTTTTATCAAGGAAGCAAATATCACAGATATCTGTCAAATATTGTCGCCGTAACACTGCCTGGAGGCCGTATAATAAAGTGTTAATAGTACCTTCTGTTTTGTGTTTTATTTTTGGGACAGTTGAGTCAAATATATTTGTTTAAATACCAAAGGGGACTAACGCGTACTAATGCCAGTACTAAGTTACAACGGAGATGCCAAGTGTTAGGAATTGTTCGTAGTTGTTAAAATTCTCAATGGTTATATTTATTACGACCATTACGTTTTCATTAGCAAAACTACGATTTAGGGGTGTTCGTTCTTAGGAGGGAATGATGAATGAATTCAGCATTCCATTGTGAAATTTTGAAAAAAATATGAATCATTGTTTTTAATATAAAAAGCCTTTAAAGTTATACATGTGTAGATTATACTCTAAACTGATATTCTAAAATTGTTAGGATTTCCAGCAGAATATTTTGGGGTTAAAGATTGTAGCTATGATTCTGGGTCTGAGGTAACTTGGCATCCCTGCAACTATTTGAAGAATTCTCTTAACCCATTGAGGGCGAATGTCGATTATAATTGACATCCATCCCTGGCCGGATGTCGATTATTTACTACACCATGTGGGACCGGATGTCGATTATAATTGACTTAACTCTATCACAGTGCGTACTCCATGACCGTAATTCCGAATTACGGTCATACAAGATGGCGGCTGCAGTTGAGTTCAGTCTATTTCTTCCCTAGTCCATTGTATGAAATATATAACATATTGAAGGCTGCTTTTTGGCCAGGCTGTAGTATATATGACAATGCTACTGACCCAACACTCGGATCTTGTTCATGTGTACTGGTTTATGCATAAATCAGCCATTTAGAGCTGGATGGTATGACCGTAATTCAGTTTGCATCAAAACATGGTATGACCGTAATTCACCTCAGGTATGACCGTAATTCTGTCAGTTCATGGTCAGTTTAAGTCATATTTCTGGCTTTATAATGCCTTGTTCAGTGTTCCCATATATGAGACATGTGCCCAGGAGTAATAGGACATCTCCTCTCCCTAAAAGTTTTAACCAAACATCCTAAGAGAACAAAATGCCAACCATGTGGTCAGGTATGACCGTAATTCACACAGTATGACCGTAATTCTCACTTACAAATAGAGTATGACCGTAATTCAGTACCAATTGTCAGTCACAACATTCCCATCACTTTCCTTCTGGCACTTGCCTGTATCATTGTGTGCAGCTAGGTATGTAATTGTGGTACTCATTGAGTCACTCATCCCCAAGCCTAAAATGCAGACATATGCATCATTGATAGGCATATTTATATTGAATACCTGAATTACGGTCATACTTTTTGATAGAATTACGGTCATACCTGACACTCTCATGAGAGAATTACGGTCATACCATTGCCTGAATTACGGTCATACAATCCAGCTCTAAATGGCCGATTTATGCATAAACCAGTACACATGAACAAGATCCGAGTGTTGGGTCAGTAGCATTGTCATATATACTACAGCCTGGCCAAAAAGCAGCCTTCAATATGTTATATATTTCATACAATGGACTGGAGAAGAAATAGACTGAACTCAACTGCAGCCGCCATCTTGTATGACCGTAATTCGGAATTACGGTCATGGAGTACGCACTGTGTCTATGGGATTTTGGAAACCTCCGGCCCCTGGGAAAAAAATTGAAAAAAAATCCGGGCCCCTGGCAAGAATAAATTTTTCTTGGTCGGCCTCAATGGGTTAATAGCATAAAGATGTAGCATATAGTTTATCTGTTTAATCCTACAGCATACACAACTCAGGGTTCCCACGTGTCATGGAATTTGAAAGTTGTCTGGAAAATCGTGGAATTTTGTAAAAAATTGCTGTGTGTCATGGAATGTCATGGAATTTGAAAAAAATGGAATTCATATTACAAAATCTCCTAGAATGTACCATTTGCTTTCTAAATCTTTGAAATTTTCTCGGGGGCCAAGCCCCCGACCTCCGCAAAAATGTAATGGAAAATTGAGATTTTTGTCATGGAATGTCATGGAAATGTCATGGAATTAAATCTGATTTTTTTTTGTGGGAACCCTGACAACTGATATGAGAGAATTATTGTTAAAAAAAGGAAGAGTTTCAATAAAAGGATTGGACGTGGATCCACCTAAACAAAAATATATATAGTAAGGCATGAAAATAGGATCACATAAGATGTACCCAACTCAAACACTGCACAAATAGGCCCACCGGCTGTGTGGGAGTTTCTTTCTACAATTACTACAACTATATCAATAAAACGTGCATCATATCGAAGGTATCATGCATAATCTGAAAAGCCTTGGGCCCAAAAAAATAAAAGGTATGTTCCAGGTTACATAGTCTGAAAATCTAGGTACTGGTATACGTCAGACTTTTTTTTATCTATTTATATTATCTATTCTCCAGTAGAATTACCAAGAGTATCATCTGACGCCAAATTTAAAAAAAAAGTTTGCTTCAGGTCACCCAACCGTGCCCAGAAAAAAGTAGAGACACAGATTATCTGTGGTAGAGACAGCAATCAATAATATGAAGGTCTATGCAGCAATGGACCGACCTGAGGCTGTGCTCAGGCTATCCACAGGGTTCTCCGCATATGGAAAGATGACACCGTGAAAACCTTATTTCTGAGATATTGATGCGTTCAGCAAATATTTCTCATTAGTCGCCAGTGTCTAACTTCACCATTAAGACTCCAATATTGCTGATGAAATAAAATTGTTTAAAGCAGCGAGATAAAGTACCCATGCTTAAAGTGACCCTAACATCCATAGAAAGCTATTAATATGGGGGTGGACCCCTAAAATCGATATGGCAACAGTGACAAATGACAGGAGAAATTAAAAGATATTGACGAGTGACATGGCCTTTTCTTAAAACAGACAGGCGACATGGAGCCCAGTGACAAATGACAAAGATACTGACAAATGACATGAGCATTTCTTAAAATCGACAGGCGACATGGGGACCCCCCCATCTAGACCCCCATTAGGGAGGATTCATTATTTATGGCAGGGGTGGGGGTGAATGTTTGGGAAAACGAATACGTCAAAAATTGCCCCCCCCCCAGGAATAGGTTGAAAAAAAGGCCCCCCCCCTCGGAATAGGTTAAAAAAAAGTGTCCCCCCCCCCTACCCTACATCATTTTTAACTTTATTGCAAAAACGACACTAAAGTATACTAATTGTATGCATGTAATCCTGGGCATTGTTTTTCGACTTATATACTGTTGAGTTTAAGGGCCTCAGCGCTTATGAATTGAAAGCTCTGTACCCCCAGTGCTTACATGAGGCCAGCCCTTTTTTGAAGACTGGCAAAACGGTGGCCGATTCTGAGTGTCAAATGCAGTGAGAAATTTGCTGGGAGTTTGAGGAAAACTTTCGAAAATTTCGAAAATATTGATGTGACTATACATGGGTAAAATTCGACACGCGTGACACGGCGACACGGGGGGTTATTAAATTCGACACGGGCGACACAGCCCTTTTAAAAATCGACGGACACAGAAAAATGGACCAGAATGTATAGAATAAAAATCGACACAGCGACACGGCACCCTAGCTAAAAATCGACACGGCGACATGGTGATGATTCTGGCTACCCATGTACAGTCACATTGGTAGAATATCACACAGGTTCTTACCAAAATTCGCGACATTTCAACGTACGAAATTCGCGACATTTTAAGTAATACCCCTAAAAAAAAGGCCCCCCTAGGAATGGGGTAAAAAAAAAAGCCCCCCCCCCTCTGATTACCCCCCAAAAAAATTGCCCCCCCCTCAAATGCTCACCCATAAATAATGAACCCTCCCTTAATGGGGAGAACCCTGATTCATACAGATGGATACACGGTAGACAGTGGCCGAGGCTTATTTTAGGGGGTCTCAAAACATTGTGACGATTGTACATGCACCTACATATCTGTACATATCCCTGGAACATGCAACCCTCTGCTCACCCTGACTCAAATCAGGCTCATTTGTGGCGGGAAAGCAAAAGCGGCGTCCCTTTACGCTGGTCCTGGGTACCGGTAATCAGCTAACCAATCAGCACGCACCTGTTGTGACGTCATCCATCCGGGTTCCTTTGTACAGCACTTCGCTTTTGCGTGTTGTCGAGGTCAGCGAGATATATTTACAGTAAGTTTTATCGCATGTTTAATCAGTTATTCTTTCAAACATGTCGGGTACTTATGTTTACATTGATCGGCCATAATGTCTAGACCAAATACGGAGGTAAATGAAGATGTGAAATAGCATGCAAATCCTGTATAAATACTTAAAATGCTTCGAGCATGTTGCGTCGTTTTTGGACGCCATTTTGATTTTACCATTTTGATATTACCGGTGTGGTTTCATGCAAATTCAGTCTAAAATTTGCCAATTATTACAACGTTCATGGTCATATTACAATGCACAAATAGAAATAGATACGTTGAAGATTCTGGAACATCATTCATTTCCCCAAAGTGTGTACTCAAATATTGGTTTGAGCGTGCGTGCGAACGTGGAGATTGCTAGTCAAAAATGGCAGGAGTGTATTCGGGGCTGTCGTCGGTTTTGGTCATCACGTGCACGAGGCTTTACCCTTGGCTTCTGGCCAATATGATCTCCCTCGATTTATCTGCATTGAAACGTACGGTTTGCGTATATGATAATGCGCCAATACCTGTTTCTCTGTGTCCGCCCCACCCCCTACCAAGGGCCAGGCCCAGTAAATAAATTGCTAGACCGTCCTTGTTTCAATGTTTGTAGTGATTGTACCAACTTTGGTGATTCAGTCTCACGTAGACAACAGCCTTGAACTGCGATCCCTGCATTGATTGCTATTACTCTTGGACTTGGCTGCAAATATTCCTTGGTATGGTAACATAGGTCTACATTGATATTAGTTGTTTGAAAACTTAGCCTAGGCTGCCCTGGCCGGGCCTAGGCCATACCCTACTCTACTGCATCTAATCTGTTTAATATATTTTCTCTTTCAGAACACAATGGACTGCAAGATCTACGTGGGAGATCTCGGCTATGGAGCAGCCAAACAGGAGCTAGAGGATGCCTTCATCAAATATGGCCCTCTGCGGAATGTGTGGGTAGCACGGAACCCACCCGGTTTTGCCTTCGTCGAGTTTGAAGATCCTCGTGATGCAGAAGATGCGTGCAGGGCCCTTGATGGAACGTAAGTACAAACATAATAACTTTCTTTTTCAGTTTTTGTCAAACAGTTTTCCTGTTAAATGTCTAGAGAACATTCAACATTTACTGATCTCACCTTTGTATTGAAGATTCAGATGGCCTGTTTCGAATCTGTACAAGTTTGTCTAGGAAGAAGTCATACCTTTACCAAGATTTTGTTTGCTCATTGACTCATAGAGTATTGAGTAATACATATTACCATTTTAAACCGTTTGTGATGTAAATATTATGTAAAATACATGAAACTGATGTGATGATAGTTCCATGTATATAAATATTAAGCATAATCCTTTGCTTTTTTTTTCAGTCGCATGAACGGACGGCGTGTGAGAATAGAAATGTCAACTGGCCGATCCCGGCGTGGTGGTGGCGGTGGTGGTGGCCGAGGAGGCGGCGGCCGATCATCTGGTGGCCGTTATGGCGGTGGCCGAGATGGTGGCCGTGACGGCAGGGACCGCAGAAGGAGATCCAGGTAGGACTATTAGTTATTGTGTATGGGAAATTAATGAGGACAATATCAAGTCTCTTAGAACCGTATCGTCTCCAGTAAAGTTTGTGATTCTTGAATTGTCAGTCAACATGTTGGTGCTTGCAGCTCTGTTTGAACATTGAATCTTACATGTCCCACCATGAAAAGGGGCCAACCGGATTTTAAATACACCCACACAAACGTTATAATTTATTGCTTAAGTAAACTAACACCTCAGAAGGAAACTAACACCTCACAACCACCATACCATGGTTAAAAACTGACACCAGGGCCTTGATGGTGTAACAAGAAAGGATAAGGGGGAGGGAAAGGATTCCTTGTTTTCCCTGGGGTGATGGGTGACATAATACTAAAAGAGGATTATACAAGTCTTCCCACTGCCTTTCAATCCAACATTTCCCAGTCTTGCATTAAATTACATTAGCATTCTACAAAGCGTTTTCGTGTTGATAAATGAGCAATGCATGTGTCAAGGGAGTAATTGGTCTATTTTCGAAGCTGGGGATGAACTATTAGTTGGGTTTCAAGGAACCAGTACATAAAATGATAATAAATCCTATCTTAATTGTATCTAGCTTGGCAATATAAGAGAACTTCAAAAATAATTTATCCAACCGTTTATTTCACGAAAGAACGATTTTAAACGTAATAATATGGTTTGGGAAAGGGAGTTATCTTTTTGTGACACATTGTATACTGTACATAATAGGTTATTCTCCACAAACTGCGCCTGATACTTTTGTTTCCCCCGAATACATACCTTTGTTCAGTAAAAATCATACAAATTAACACATTAGCTTAATATAAAATTCTGACCCAATAAGGAATTCAAATTAGCATGGTTTTTATCCTAGAGTAGCTCTCCATGTTTAACATGTCTCACTGTTGGCTGCCCGATTACAGGATATGAAATCCATCTTCCTCCTTCTGGTTCAACTGCACACCCCACGCAGACTCCAAAAACGTCCGCGTTGCGCCCATGTGCCACATGGCTGTCATGTGTCGAACATGTGACTTCTGCCCGCCATGCCAGCCCTACTTCAGCGCCCACCATCCACAACAACAAATCTCTCAACTGCCCCACCACTACTACATCTCCACCTTCATCATCAGCTATGCCTAGGCAACAGCCAGCAGCTTCAGCCTTCGTAGCAGCATCAGTCGCATGACCTCTGGTCGCCTAGCCACTGCCACCACGGGTGGCTCGGCACAACTGCTGCATCTCCTCCGTTCATCCATCTGTGCAGATTCTTCAAAAATACCCACCTCTGCACCCCTTCAGCATACCGTTCCACGGCACAATCTACTCATCACATTTGGTCGTAATTCAAACTTCCGTCCAAGCAGCAGTCATCTTATAAGTTACCTGAGCTATATTAGTACCTCTGTATCACACAGATGGTAGCGTAGCCAGGCCTGCGTCATCTCGCCTCTCGTTTCAACAGAGAAGGTGTGTGCATATGGGAACATTGCCAATTGAGAAAAGACAAAATTATTTGTAGCTTCATGCATTATTTGGCCTGTTCTTCTGCAGTATTAGTAACTATAGTTAACGCCGAATGCACACAGACCATATAGTTGTAAGTAGGCAAAATGCTGACTAGTTATTAAAACCTGATTCAAAATTCCATTTGTGGTGGGCTGAATTTGACGACCTAATGATGTGAGAATATTTAGCTGCTCGGTTTTCTGAAGGAATTAATGTCATTGGAATTGACGATGGGCTGCTAGAAAACCGTTGCTTGTACATCTATGTAACCAATATTTGCCTCTGATATATCACCAGAGCAAATCTTTCCCTGTTATAAGACTGAAAGATTTTCGCCCCTTTTGCGAATGAACCTAGTCTATTGAACAAGTTGAAAAGACCCGTGATGGTAATACGCTTTCGGAAGGATAGTGTTTTTAGTTTCTGCACATTTTCTCTTGTCCTTTCATGTTGCAGACCGGCTCCTATTACTTCGTATGCCATTTCTACATTTTCTATGTAAATTGTTATCTATGTGCCTGTCCCAATGTTGGAGTACTATTCACTAAGATGCCCTTTACTTTACCCATATTATATTTTGAAGAAAGGTTGTAATCTAGTGTCCCTTCAAATACTCTCATTTATTGGTTGTATCTTGTCTAATTTGTTCATCTGTGTGATTGTAGGTCTGGCTCTCCCCGCCGCGGACGCAGCTACAGTCGCAGCCGGAGCAGGTGTGTATTCTTACCGATTATATGATGGACATTTTAAAAATTTCTCAAAATTGGTAAAAAGGGTTAATTGTTTTTGTGGATAAGGGTTATAAAATCCCAAACAACCTTCTGGTATTTGGGGATATAAGTCTTCCAATCTTTTCCCTGTACTTAAGTATAGAGGACCTATATTCAGGGGCTTCAATTTGAACATTTCGAGTTTTTATGAGCTTGATACTTTCATCTCTGGGTATTAAACTAGAGCAAATCGACCGCTTTCTTGTATCTTCACTTAAACTGATTTTAAATGTAGCGATCCGTCGTGTTTTGACGTTATATCTCTTCTTTTTGCGTAGGTCTGTCTCTCGCGAACGTCGTCGCTCTTTCTCCCGCGAAAGAAGGTAAGTTTCGAGATATTCCATCATACATTTTCTTCATGTGTAGTAGCTAGGTTGAGACAAACAATCCCCCAACTTCATCATTTGAAAGCAGATTTTGCACTGTGTAGGGAGAGATATTGCTATATTGCCGCTCGAGGCGGTTGCAACCATACATGTCAAGTCGGCGCATCTCATTCTACATCTACCACTGCCACACGTTGCGCTGCCACCACCACCGCATCCTCCACACTTACTCTGCCGCAACTCGCCACTGCCAACGTGTTGTATATATTCTGTATATTCTGGTTGCAGTTGAGTGGCAAATCTGGATATTGGGAATGACAAACTCATAAAGAGAGAAATCCAGTTTACAAACCCAGAATCCCACCTGAAGATGCTCTGGCAGGAACCTGAAGAGCGCGTTTTTTGTACCTTACCAAAACTCTACCACGACCAGCACTTGGGAAGCACCATATCTATTATAACATGCAGATGAAGAACAATGAACTCTATACACACAGGAGCCTATGATAATCAACTGCTTGTACTACTATAATATGGACTTGTGAAGCCTTAACATCAATGGTTGTTATATTCAACACCAGTTCTGCACAACAGTGACGCTAGACTTTCCCCATTTGTAGGGCCAGGGTATATCAATCAAAACTCCGGTGGAACCTCTAAACATCGTTTGAAAAGAGTGAAAAATGAAAGATATTTTTAGCTATGTCAAGTTTTGACCAGACTGGGTAGGGTACGTCACTAGTATATCTTAACTGTTTGTTATACAAAAAGTACTTAGAGCCTTCGATGGACAACATACTTAATCCTGTATCGTAATCATTCCCTAACAGTAATACTAAAAGTATTGAGTGACTGGGTGTTTTAATGTGTTCCATAACAGTTTTAATTTGTTACATGATAACCATTATCCCTCATCGAGATTCTGAGCATAGATGTGTAAAATTATGACAGTTTCTGAGAAGTATTGGAATAGTTATGGCCCTGTAATATATGAAATAAACTTGTAGAAATTAAATTGTCTCGAATGAAATAAGAAACTGGCAGCTTTTCACTTTTAGCATAATAGTAAGTGAATCATGAAGTGAAAGACAACTTTTACATCGATGGTGAAACGCAGGGCTCTCCTTATCTGATGAAGTTTGGCTCATACTAACTCTTAGATGCCTTTTATATTTCACTTTTACTTTGTAGTCTTCAACAAACGTAGTATTGTCTATTCCTCTAAATTTCACCGCTGCAACAAGCATCGTTACAAGGATAGTCCTGTGTTCAGAAATATTCTACGGTACTGTGGAGATAAAGTTTCATAAACTTGTAGGTTCATTTTGTTTTGAATTGCAGTTTGTGAAACTAGTTTCTTTATGATAGGATTTTGCATAATAATGGTCAGTCAACGAGATCTAACAAATAGTTTGGTTTGGATGCCATGTCAAATGTCGAACCTCCTGTTGTCTCACGAGTGCTTGTAATAAAGTAGATAATCACACTATATTTGTTGGTTAGACATTATAAAGTTCCCGCAGGCTGTATATGAACAGGGCCCTGATGCGGGTTATAGGATCTCTTAAAAGTCTAGGTGCGGGTTATACATGAGAATTTAGGGTAGTTTGGGGGTAAACAAGTATTTGATACCAGCGAACACATAAGGAGCATCTCGTCACTACGCATCACATCAACCGTTAGTCCATGTAAGTCCACACTCATTGCAACTTAACAAGCCAGGAAAATCCATAATCAAATGGAGAACACCAGAAATGAAATATATTTCAACCTTGAAGACGGAATATGTTCTGAGGCAACGAGTACTCCATGCTCCCTTCACATCGTATTAATTACCGTGCTTCAAAAGTCACCACACAAAGACTTGGTAGTGTATGCCAATTCAGTTTAAATTCACCCACATAAAGAGTTCCGAGTAGGTAGACAATAGTGATGCTTCAAAATGGTGTTCATTCACTTATCCTATGTACTAGATTCTTTATCATCAGGAACTTAACGTGAATTATAAACCATTTAATCCAATTTAAGAATGCCAATTTGTTGAAAATAACAAAACAAAAAAATGTTGGCAATTGATGAAATGTTTTTCTCATTTTAAAGAACATCTGCCTCAAACGTCTGACTTCTCAAACGACCGACTTCGTTCAGCACATAGTCTTTCTGCTTCGCCACGCGTAAGTCGCTTCGCTTTTAGGCGAGGAGCTGGGAAGGGATAATATTCCGAACATTCTTTGAGATAACATGCACTATCACCATTAGGTCTCCTCTCAGTTGAAATACTGAATTTGTTTGAAGGTTTGAGTGATGAGGTTTTGTTCTAGATAGGTACAACATATAGTTGGGGAATTCAGGACCGCCTTGTGTAAATGGATTGTGTCAATTCAGCCGGTAGAAACCCTCTATTGGCAATAGAAGCAAAACTTGTAACCCAAACCAGCCTCCCCCCACATTGGAGCAGCTTTTATAACTTCAGATCTTTAACGATTCACCTCCGCTTCAGATCTTTAACGATTCACCTCAACAACTGAATACGTCCAGTTACACGCTTCAGAAATTAATCTCCAAATCCATACATTAAGCAAATCTCCAACTAGGACCTACAAACAAAATGCAGCGTTGGAAAGGAAAAAAAATCATGTGGCTCTGCAGTACCTTGCATCCAATCTTGCACCTTGCTTCATTTCTGGCCAATGGTTCTTGCACTCATCGGTTATACTGTGGACTAAAACTGAAGTCGCAATACCACCCATGGCCACATCTCTGGATGGCTTCATTCCCAACTTAGTCCTTTGTGTCAGAAATGTCAGATAATCTATACACTCAACTCTACTGGACATGTTCTGTCCATTCTATTGATCTGCATCTTTCCCCCTTCAGAGAGCAAATGCAAAAGGAATTGGGATACTTAAAATGCACTGTTTGATTTATTGTTGAAATCATGTTAAATGATATTTTGTAAGCATTATGAATTGAGTGAAATTAAAGTATACAAGATAAAGATATCTACCCATTACACTTTGTCTTTTGGAATATTTACTTTAATGCCTGAGTTGAAGATGTGACCTCAGGTTGGGGGGTGATGGATATTGATGTGGATAGGATAGGAAATGGGAGGATTGCACTTAAGACTTACGACAGTTTACAGAATGCACAGATGTTCAGTTGTTCAGTAGACATTTCACTTTTGGGGGCATGTTCTAAACTCTTCAGTAGCCAAAGAATGTGGGCTCTTGTATGTAAAAGCTGAGGAGGTCACGGACACTACACTCATCACAGCCCAAAGGCCTCCAGACCGGCATCAATAATTAGTGTTAACCCGTGGTAGGATTGCAACAATTGGACTTAAGCGAAATCTTGCAGACATATTTTTTAACCAATCACCATCGCACGGTGTGTTGTGCACTTGTTCAGCGCTAAAGGGAAAATGGGCCCGTGTATAATGCGGTACTCTATGTTGACAAATATAACTACACTGTGCTATCCTTTGTTGCATCGTATCAGAAAATAACTTGCTTATGCTAATCCGGGATGAATTATTTTAGTTAAATCTAATCTACCACACATTTGCCCCATTCCTATATTAGCTAAGATCTCCCATAACTATCTTTGAGTCTTCTATTAGATAATATTTGAAATTTTTCAGAAAGGACTTAAATAATGGTAACCAAAAACTGAAAGAAAATATTTTCATTTTATTTATTGCAGCTCCTTTGTGTTGCTTCCTTATCCCAATCTAACAAACTGTTCTCTCTTTCAGGGGTGGCAGCCCGGTAGATCGGTTTGGTCGCACTGTCAACTCGCGCGACAAATCGCCAAAGGGTCGGAAGAGGTCTACTTCAAGGTCACGATCCAGGTCACCACCAGCTTGGAAGAAGGCAAGGTCACACGATAGGTCGCGCTCTCGGTCAAGAGGCAAGTCGGTGTCTCGCTCTCGGTCACGTGACCGTGATAACGGCGTTAACGGAGACTGAAGGACGGACGTACTGTGACTCTTCTCATTGCCTCAGACAGACATGCCATGCAACCCTCATACTCATATTCACCGTCATGAACTTACAGTACATACATTTATAAACCTGCATTTGATGAGGATTAAAGAGGGGACTTCCTTGATAGCTTCAAAAAAAAGTAGCTAAATCCCTCCCATCGTGAATCGGATGGTGGACAAAGTTTGAACGAGCAGACAAATTTTGAAATTAATCATGTATTACAATATCATGAGTGTTAACTGTCATATGATATGTTATGATTCTAATAAGTTCTCTTGATTAACAAAGTTGTAGCCCTTAATAGATGGCTCCAGGACTTGGGAGCGGCAACTAATTTGTACTTGTATCATTATTACTCATTCCATGCATACATGTATCTGACTTCACTGGGAGGCTTAATAATGTCTCGTGAAGTTCAGCGTCACTCAACTTAATCTGTGCACGATATCCTCATATGGCGTGAAGAGACAAAGAACTGGTACACATTAATAACTAGAAGTTTTTTCCATTCTGGAAACTTGGACGTTTAGAAGATCACCAGAAAAGTTGAACGGTTTCCTAACCCATCAATAATCTCAAAGCGAGTAGGAGATTGTCAATGAGATGATATATTGTCGATGACATGATAAATGTTTGTCAAGAATTTTTTTTAAAGAACTAGTGAAGCCTTTTAAGTTTGATCGTCTTTGTGATTAGTGTCATATTATGATGTACATACACGTATTACTAAAAGTTGGTCAGTGGTAAAGTTTCTAACGTGTATATAGTCGAGTTAAAGGCGTGTTGACTACTACATGTATTTGTTTGATAATCATAGAATGGTAGACTGCCGGTTTTGCACGATGTGTTTTAGATTTCAGCATGACTAATATTTTAACGGACCTTTTATCTTTTTTGAGGAATAAAGGACTTGATATTTCATGAAAAATGTTTCTTGTGATACGTTTGCTATACATGGAATTTTTATGCATGAATCTGAACGCGAGGATTGAAGGTCTCTCGTACCGTAACTGGTAAAACCAAACAATTTTTTTGTCAGGGAAAATCTTTTAAATACCAAGAGAAAAATATATAATCTTTAAAAAGGGTGAGAGTAAAAAATTTGCGTCACGATACACAAAACCCCTGTAGTGACCACTCGCTAAACAGAAGACCACTTTAAATAGAGTGCATATTCATAGTTGGGGGGGCATTTAAAAACATTGGTTTTAGGTCAAGGATGTCGGGTTGAAATTATAACGTCAGGGAATTTATAACTGCCTTGTCAGTGGCAACCCTGACAAGCCCCAGCTGTCCTATAAATAGGGCTGAGTACCTGTCCTGACTGTCGGTGGAGGGATACCGTGATCTGCGGGTTTAAAGGGGATGGGGAATACACAGGTTTATCCAAAATGGCAGCCATATTCTGAAATAAAACATTGACATTTCACAAAGTTTAGAAGTGCCTTAGTGCGTGAAATAGGCAATGTACTAGGGGTATTGGAAATTGTCACATTAAAATGTACTGAAAAAAGGGGGCGCACGCCGGCGCCCCCCCCCCCCCCGCCTAAATCCGCCCCTGTGATCATATTGTAGTTAATGGAACAGCACCACACTGCCCCCTGGTGATGAAAACGCGGCACACCTACGCCCCCTAGTAACTGAATTCTGCCACCAGGTGGCTTCTGTGTGCCAGGTTGCACCCGAAGACGCTATCCCCAGTGGCAGACTGGAGCTGTATACTCTGCAACTCAGGGGAAGAGCAAATTTTCGTTGAGTGAACAAACCTGTAGGGTAGACCGCCCAAGAGATGACCAATTTAGCCTGCATTCTGAGCGACCTAGACTTTGAGGAAGTATATTTCATAGAAAGAAATGTTATTTTCCTACTACGATAGGTTCATTTTATTCCGAAGATATGTGAGATTGTGATGAGTTAGATTCAATTATCTATTTGGACTATTTATTCTTTAAATGATCTTGTTTAAAAGCTTAGACCTGTACTGGTCGATTTGGTACCATGACCTAACCACCCTGTACCATGACCCAACCACTCTCAGTACAGACCTATCCAAAGCACTGATTTGACAAAAAACATACATAACCGTGGTAATTATTCAACATAACCCCCCTCCCATTGAAAAATGATGAACAATGTCATCATTTTCATCAATATTCTAACCTGAGATAAATCATGGTTATCTACATGTTCAGAGCATATTGACAGCCATGACTGACATCATATGTCTCAGTAGTTGCCTCATGGTCCAGTCGTGGTTTTCTTATGGTACCACTGTACTGTTCACCATAAATTGGTAAAAAATGGCATTAGCATTTATAAATCTATAATAATGATAATCACATCATGTGTGAGAGAGTCTACTTGTCATGATCAAGAATCCTATATGTATCATTTGGTTTAAAAAACATGTGATCAAGGGGTTGTAAAAAGTATATTTTCTAGAAATATGCACTGTAAAGAGCAGCAAATGCACATGGAATATGCCAAGTTTGATTGATCATACAAGGTAGCAGAAATGATATTTTAAAGATATGACTGCTGCTTGAAATACATTATTACCAATTACATCATATCTGTAGCATTGAAAATCTATAAAGACCATAGAACACACTAATAAATGGCAGCATATGTAGTCAGCTCATGGTACCAATACACCACCTAGTCATCTCATGGGCGGTTTACCCTACATTAGGCTGAAGGTAGAGTTTTCAGTCGTAATTGAACCAGGGCACCTTAGTGCCAGGTTCTTATACGACAGGTATTTTTGGACTTTTTGTCAAAAAAAGTCCCTTGCTTTCTGTCTCTTATTTTCCTGTGAAACATTTGGAAATAAAATATTTAAATGCTGCCACAAACAAGTTTTGATCAATGCCAATCCATGCCATCAAAGATTGAAACCAAAAAAGCAATATTTCATACAGAAAATTGATATAGAAAAAAGTCAATAAAATAGCACAAAACCCATCTTTTTCAGGTCAATGCTGTAAACATCGGTACCTTAGCTTGGATCTAGACTGAGAAAATCAGGAACACATCCTCTGACATTTTGGCGACCTCAGCTTGTACGCTGGTACCCGATAAGACTATTTCGCGCGTCTGCAAATACATTTTTTGAGACGCTCTGTGGGTGGAATATTGCATGTACCTTTGGTAACCTTCATGAAAATGAAGGTAAGGCAGTAATTTACACAGAAAACAACGAAAAAAGACAAAAAATCATCAGGGCGGCCTGTTGACAAAAGCTGAAACATGGTGTGAGAATTGTCAGGGCTGCATTAATGCCAGGTTTGGGGTCAAGATCATCTGTAGCACACACTGCCCTGCGGCCGGCCGACATGGCGAAACAGAAATGGAGATGGTGTCGCTGCTGATGTTCCGATCGACTAGCTTTTCGACCAAGATGTAAAACCACAGTTACGCGCTGCAGGGCGCTGACACCCACAGCCACCAGCTTGCCCACACCCACCTGCTTGCCCAGATCTCCTTGCGCACACCCACCTGCTCGCCTGGAATTTGATTAAATAAGGCATGTGACCTATCACAGTGGGTCAGCGTTTCCTGGAGATTATGATTGTACTAAAATTAAGTACCTGATCATTGGGAATCGGCACTGTGTGTGTATGGGGGGGGGGGGGTTGTAAGCACTCAATCTCGGCAATTCAACATCAAAACTCACACATGTTACACTCACACATGTTACACTCACACATCTGGGGGGGGGGGGGGGACTTCGGGTAGGTTTATCCAATGGAAAAACAAATACTGTAAACGTATATATTTTCGCGCATGAATATTTTCGCGAATTGAGTACAAAGTACAGTTTCACGTGTATTTGAATTCGCGGATTTTAGAATATTCTAGTAGTATGGCTATACTGGATAAATATTCGCTCTGTACATATTTTCGCGCATTTTAAAATCCGCGAAGATCGCGAAAATAAGTACAGCGCGAAATAAAGTACGTTTACAGTACCTAAGTCTTTTTTGATTAGGATCACACACTAGATTTTTTACGAATATGAATCAAAAGCTCTGAAAACATGAAAACAACTAGATCACAAAAAAATGCCCTGGTTCACATGTGATATCAATCACAAATACCATTCATTCTCATGGGTGGATTAGGTTTGAAAAAAAAAGGTAACCATACATATCCCACATCAAAGTCTACGCCCCTCCCTCCATGATATATAAATAAAAAGGATACATGAATGCATCCTGTCCACTGAGTTGCTATTTGTTGTGAAACGCCAAAAGTGCAACAGATGGGGGGGGGGGGCAATTCATCCTTAAAATTGTGTTACAATGCCCCTAAATACCATGCGATTGCAGATGGGTCAAAAACGACCTGTGCCGTTTTGGAGGCGACTTTCGACCTAATTAAGGCAATAATAAAAGCGACCTACCGACTTTTGGGCAAAATTACAATAGGATAAAGGGGCCTCCCGTAAAGTATGTACGCACCAAGGGGGGTGGGGCTGGGGGGATGGGGTCTATTTTCTGAAAAATTTTGCGTACATAAACCCTTTGTTTTAATGCGTACAAGAACTTTAGGGGGGGTGGCGGAGGGGGGGGTCAATTTCTGGAGAAAATTTGCGTACATACTTTATGGAAGGCCCCAAAGCGTCCAAAAAAGCGATTTTGTTACCTGGACCCCTTAATTTTGGCGACTTACCGACCTCGGGGGAGGGGGGGGGGGGCTCTTCGCCCCCTACCATATATATGTAAAGATAAACAAGGACAATTTATTATGTGTCATGATAGTTGAAGTTCTGAGTCGGTGCATACAACTTAGCCACTCCATGGTCGGGGGGGGGGGGGGGGCACTCCCACAGCTTTAGTTATCAGGCCTATGTATAAGTTCAACACGATTCAGAGAGGAAAAACGACCCCAGGTATAATATGGACCTGTCAGGGCACTTGAAGAGAGATGGTTTTGGATACGTTCCTGAGATTCGTCCATATCCAATGAGAAATGTATTTCCCTTTATGTAGCGGGGGACTTAGACATAGGGGCCGTCCATAAATGACGTCATGCTTTTTTGGACCATTTTTGACCCCCCCCCTCCCCCCCTTGTCATGTTTCGTCATGAAACCCTTGACCCCCCTCAAAATATGACATCATGCAGAGAGGACCCCCCCCCCCAAAGCGTGGTAGGCCTATCAGTAATGAAAAAATGCATAATGCAGGCACAATTATGTTGTGGTCGCAAATAATCAAATGGATCATACAGCATGGAGGCTTATGCAGTTTTGCCCTCTCCCCCCCCCCCCCCCCCACACACCACTGAGGACTGGTTTTTCATTTTGACACCCCACCCCCCATAATGAGGGGGGGGGGGCAAAATTAAGGCACCACTTGTGGTACCTGGGATGAATATTTATAGTTTTACCCTACTTTGGCGAGATCTTCCTCCCCTCCATACAATCCTGATATGCTATAGAATCCCCCCCCCCCAACTCTGCTTCCCCTGAGGGGATGGGGCAATGTAATTAATGCAGGAGGAGGGAATAATTGGGAAGGGGGAACAGAAGCAGAAGAGGATTTACCCGTGACTCACTGGTGGCAGCAAATAAAAAGTAGAGGCTAGGTTCATCTCTATAATATGCACTACAGGTATTGCAAAAAGAGTATGAATTTATATTTTCGAATGACATTTGGATCTCATTACATTTTCAATTCTTTGCTGTTAACTATAAACCGGATGCCCCCTTTTCAAGTTCCTGGGTCCCCCACCACAGTTTTAAGCTCAATTTTAGCACTTTTTTAAGCACCCATAGAGGGAATTGTATTGTTGAAAATTGTGAAATTTAAGAGGTAACCATAAATGGTGCCTACCCTCTCCCTGCAGATAATTTTGGAAAAATCTATAATGCCAAATTCTTTACTAATATTTCCTCTTTCCCTTTAACTTTCCTTTCCTTACTTTCGACCAAAAATTGTATTTGCTGGTGATCGGGGCGAGGTGTTTTGCAAAATGTTTCCCAAGAGGACGCGACTAAATCTCATAGAGTTATGATGACTATATAGGATGCTCAGCCAGCCATGCCATCAACTTTAGTTGATGCTTGGCCATCACAGGATATGCAGCAACCCCAATTTTGACAAATTCTATATTTTGTTTATTTGTTTGTTTGTTTGTGTAGTTTAACGTCCCACTGACAATGCAGGTGAGACTTACTCAAGTTTCAGTTTTTCACAAGTAAGAAGGTAGGCCGAAGGCCTACCTCTGATGATCGTATCCAGGATGATAGAATCTATGAGATGAGCCAAAAGATAGAAATCCCGCTCCTACACATTTACCGAAGCAAGGGTTCTTTAACCTCCGACACCACATAGACATGGTGTGAGAGGGACAGGCCTTTGTTATGCTGTAAGTCTACCACAGCATGGGAAAGCGCAGCCATAGGTATCGTCGGGAAGCAATGAAAACTCCAAGCTAATACAAACAGTGTGCCATCAGTCTGGAGTGATACATCCTGACTCGCCAAACTAGGCTCCCCCATTTTTAAATTTCTTTTTGTATTTTTTGTTGTTTTTTTGTATTTTTTTGTATTTTTTTTTAAAATTTCTATTTCATATTTTGTCCCATAGTTGGGTTTCCTTTAAGAATTTTGATACATTTTCGTCATTAGTGGTGTTGAAAACACTGTACATAGATGTTGTGTCTGCAAGATGTTTTCTTCTACTCTCTGCAGTCCTTCTACAGTGGAGTAGAAGGTGCTCCACTGTCAGACGGGTACTGCAGTCTTGACATCTTGGTTCATATTCCCCATTCAGTCTGTACTCGTGTGTCAGTTTAGTGTGGCTGATCCTTAGACGGTTTAATCTCACTTGTTCTATATAAATTCTATAAGCCACACAGGGTGTCTGATTATGTCAACTTTAGTACTGTATCCAAAAACCCTCATATAAGCTGCACCCTATATAGCCATATTTGGTATCAAATTAAAACAGGTTGTGGCTTATACGCACAACTTTGTGGGTAAAACTTTTTTTTCAAACATGGCGTCATGCACCACATGACCCCCCCCCCCTCCCCCCCTTGTCATGTTTGGTCATGGTTCATGGTACCCCCCCTCCCCCCTCCAGCATGACGTCATTTATGGACAGCCCCTTATCATCAAACCAGAACACTGAAAAATACATGAAATTGCAAATGTGGCTTCTAAATTTCTCTTGCGGCGGGGGGGGGGGGGGGGGCATACCCCCAAACGAAAAGTACAAAATATACAAGGGCTTGGAGTAGATGGGCCTGCCCCACCCACCCATGGTCACTTCATGCGATGTCTTCAGAGAAAATATTTTTTATTACACTAGGATCATATTGAAGTTATCCTACTATAGAAAGGATAGGGAGTGCCCCCCCCCCCCTCACCACATGTCTCCATGGGACCTGATAACGTTACAGGTGTACCCACTGTGCTGTAGGTGGGCTGAGGTCTGACCCTCTCCAGTGTTATCTATGTCTGACGGTGCAGACATGCCCACCTCCTCACCCCTCCCTATCTCTCACACATGTAGCAACATGCGCCACATCGTATAAAATGTAAAGTGCCAATTTAGGGTCAATAGAAATGCATGACAATCAATATTTTTTCTGCCCATGATCCCCGGCCCCTTCCTTGTGGAAGGCTCATTTTGAAAATGAGCCTGAAGATCTGTATTTAGGGATTTTTTCTTGTTTGAAATAATAGCTAGCATAGGGAGCGTTATTTTATAACAAAAAATATACTTGCCGGACATACACTGATGATATTGAATCTCAAATGTTAGTCAAAAGTTAGTAGGTGTCACTAACTTTTTACTAACTTTTGTACAATCATTAGCGAAAATTACATGCCCAAAGTTCCTATCCTATCTTAGCCTTTTGCTGCTAACGCTTAGCTAAAAGTTAGCGTTGCCTTGGATTGCCTGAAATTATTAGCTATTTATTAGTTATTAGTTAGTAATGGTCTTACAGTATACATCTATTATCAATCAGTGGCAGCAGCACATGGCCCTTGCATCAACCACAGCATGAGCTACCTGTGCAGTCACTGGTAACTCCATCCACTGAAGCCAGTCTGTCCACATAACAGTTACTGATCTCTAGATTTGTCAATATGGAGACTTCAGTCTGTCTTTGATTTATGCATTTATTCAGAAACACAAAAAAGGTGTCTCTTTCAGAAAACCTCACTGGAATAGGTTGATCTGTCTTTAAAAAAGATCTGGCTAAGTAGATACATACATACATTAAGTTACACCCCATATCATATTCAATATTAGAAAAGGTTACCTTTAAGCATGATAACAAGTGCAATTACAATCTTGTAACATAGATAAATATCTCATAATTTCCTTATGCTGTCACCTGGTGTGGAATTCCTGTGGTTAGCTGGTTAGTGAGAAGTTAGTCATAGTTTAGCAAACTCTTAGTTCGATTTAATAATGCTGATAAGTTTAATAGTGGTCTTGACTAAGAAATATTAGCATTGACTAACCCCCGGAATTTTCAGTGTATGTGTATGCCAAATAAGATTGAGCGTGTGAGTGGCCTCACAGATGACTCAGGGTAAGCTGGAGCTGGAGCTGGAGCTTATCATGTACTTAGATATAGTACTCCCTTATCATCATTCATTGGTCAATTCTGGCACCAGAAATGAATTCCTTGTTAAAAAGCACCCTCAAGTCATGTGTCATACATGTATGTTATTCCATTTCAGGCCAGCAGGTGGGTGTGGGTGAGCAGGTGGGTGTGGGAGAGCAGGTGGGTGTGGGTGTGCAGGTGGGTGTGAGTGACAGTTGCAGGCTGCGGGCATGTACCGCCTTTTGTCCCTATCAAAAAGCGAGTCGATCGGACAATAAACGGCAGAGATACGGGTGGTACAATTTCGTCTGCACACGTTGACATCTCGCGCAGTACAAGAAGTACCAGTGGCGCCACTCTTCGACGTGTGGCATGTGCTAGCCTCACTTCCACCTCTTCTGGTTCATTTAAAATATAGTTATGGGTAGGTGGGGAGGAGGTGGGGAGAAAATAGGGGGAGGGGGGAGGGGTGTGTGGGGGGTTGATATTTTCCCGTATTCTGTGTTTGGACTGTGTTATTGTAAAATTTGGAAGTGATCTGTGATCCCCTTGTTTGTGCTATCATACCTAAATTCATTCTCTGCATCTGACAGTTTACATGTCCCACTTTTTCTGTTGTGTGTTTTAGACTGGTGGTAGAATGTGCCCAGTTTTTGCCCAGTTTGGGGGTAGAAAGAGAGAAATACAGGCAAATTCGCTGAAAAAGTCATTTCTATCTTCTGTTGAAAACGCTTAAGCCTTGAAGTCTATGGGTGTCCGAAGCGGGTGATAGATTTGGTTTAGTACATTTCCATGATAGCAAAAGAGAGAAATAAATTCGTGAAGATCGCAGTTCAATATTTTGAAGAAAAATTGAGTTTTATAGAAAAAATGTTGAGGAAAATGCTGTCCCCTGATCTTGCCTATGTCATGGGTTTTTCCACATGTCTCTATGTCGAATGATAACCGAAATATAACAATTCTCCTATGTAACAAAATAGTCTTAAAATGCAAAATTGGTAGGTGTATATTACTCAGGGTTAATTAAACCCTGAGTCAATAATCAGTGCTTCCCTCCCCCTTCTGTGGGCTACTGACGCCCCCACCTTCGCGGGCTCCTGTTATTGGAAAACGAGCACTCCCTAAGGAAGATTTAATTTAGGGTTGTAATGACCTACTGATGACTGATGAACATACATGCATGGTGACCGATGAACAGACATGGCGACTGATCAACACCCATGGTGACAGATCCACACACATGGTGACTGATCAACACACATGGTGACTGATCAACACACATGGTGACAGATCCACACACATGGTGACTGATCAACACACATGGTGACAGATCCACACACATGGTGACTGATCAACACACATGGTGACTGATCAACACACATGGTGATAGATCCACACACATGGTGACAGATCAACACACATGGTGACTGATCAACACACATGGTGACAGATCCACACACATGGTGACAGATACACACATGGTGACAGATACACACACATCAATGCATGGCTGACCAACACATTGTGACTGATCGACACACATGGTGACTGATCGACACACACGGTGACTGATCGACACACATGGTGACTGACCAACACACACAGTGACTGATCAGCACACGGCTGACCAACACACATGGTGACTGATCAACACACATGGTGACCGATCAACACACAGTGACTGACCAACACACTTGGTGACTGATCAACACATGGTGACTGACCGACACAGGTCAACCCATGGTGATTGACCAACAGGCCCATGACTGTCAAACACATGGTGACTGGTCAACACACATGGATGTAAATATTGAGATGTCTGCTTTTAAAAATACTTTGCTTTAAGTTTATTGATCTACCGTACCGCCGTGTTCAAGCAATTATAATTTTGGAGGGCTGTTTACACCCGGCGCCTATACAAGGTCCATTTTTAGTGCTTAAGAGTTATTTCAAGACCCCCATACCCCTGGTGCTTATACAAGAAAGGCGCTTATTTAGTACCTGGTACGGTATTCTTCATGACATCTTGCCTGTGTGTTAGGCCACACCCAAAAGAAGAGTTGCTCAATGGATTTCAATTTTGGAAAAAATGAGTGAGCGACATTTTAATTTCGCAAATATTTTTGCTATCAATGAATTTTATCCATGGAAATGTGGGTGTAATTAGGGAGTGATCAAGATTGAACGTGTGATTTACATCACAAATGACTCCGGGTCAGGGTGATGAAGTGATTAAGTTGAATGGTTGATCATGAGAAACTCAGCTTTTGGGTGGAACATGAAACATGAACATATTGAATCTAAGCTTAACCCCTCCGAAAAAACTTTAAAGTACTAATTTTTTCTTGTTACCTCCTCCCCCAAAACGTGTTTGGTGCGTATAAGCGCCACTATTTACACAAAATTGGACGGGACTTTGTCAATGTAATTAATTCCCAAGACATGACCCGAGACATGACCCATGACCCAAGACATGACACATGACCACAGACATGACCCATGACCAAAGTCATGACCCATGGCCCAAGACATGACCCAAGACATGACCCATGACCAAAGACATGACCCATGACCAAAGACATGACCAAAGACATGACCCATGACCAAAGACATAACCCATGGTCCAAGACATGACCCATGACATGACCCATGACTCTAGACATGGCCCATGACCAAAGACATGACCCAAGACATGACCCATGACCCCGACCCCCCATACTAGGTCTTTTAGTGCTATTGCGCGGTATCTTGTAATATACTATAACGCAGTATGGCTTTGTCTCTGTGTATTGTGCAGTATAATGTTGTAACCTCTGCTTGAGGGGGCGGGGGTGCGGTGGAGGGGATGGTGGGTACAGTGACACTGTCTACAGCGAGCTACCGAGCTCGCGTCTATTGTGAAGTATGGGCCTATTACCCAAAATTCGACATGGGGACATGGCCCTTTTGGGACTACATGACATGGGTCAGTATGAAAAAATAGATAGGGAGATGGGATATTTATTAGAAACGCCATGGTGACATGGCCATTTCTTTAGATCGAGATGAGACATGGGGACCCGCACATGAAGAGCCCCTAGGCTACTTGCCCGGGGCTACTTGCTAACTTAGTACAAGATCACAGTCCACTTGTCAAGTTTTATTCATGGGAACCATTTGCACTGCCTTTGTCCGTAGTTTGTACACGGGAAGGCACACATGATACAAAGAGATGCCAAGGGGGGAGGGGTAGATAGGGCGAGGTGGTGTGATATTTTCATTGAAAGTAGTCACATGGAACACAAACACAGTCACACATTGGTATATGGAACTCTTATTCAATTCAAAAGATAGTAAGCGGCATGGTTGTCTAGAATGGTGCACATTGCTTCAGTATAGAGTTCAATGGGAGCACAGAATATGTGCTTTGTTGATTCAAGGAAGTGCAACAATTTTGGCATGTTTTTTTCCCAACAAAAAATGCAATATTGCAGGGACAGTGAATATTGTGGGACAGATAACGTGTAAAAGCAACAAACCATGAAAGAATGTTAAGATTGACATGGATAGTTGATGAGAAATGATTGTGTGAAGTTGAACATTTGAAAATCTTTTAACCAACATTTAGAACCGCCTCACTAGACTCAGGGGTACTCAGGAGTCAATTATTTAACAACAAGGGAGGGGTTGGTGGATTTTCATACACACAGAGAAAAATGTGAGCGTCAGCTGGACTCTCCCCAGGGTCAAGCACTGCCGGACTCAGGTAGGAGAGTCTGCTGGACTTCCATTAAATGACAGTCAGGCTGAGCCTGCTTTGAGAGTCCCATAAAGTTACTCCCTTTTGAGAGTCAGCCTGATCCTTGAATGACAGTCAGGCAAGACAAATATTGATACCTGAGTCATCAGCTTGACTTTCTTCCCATAGTCAGGCAATACCTGACTCTGGGATGAGGGTCAGTTAGCCTGAGCCCCCTTTGTTTGCTACCAGGTGGGGACACAATACAGTATTGAGCTTAATGATAGGATGTATGACACCATTCTTGTGGGTTTGGAAATGATATAAATTAAGATTCTGGGATCACCTCTGACCTATGATGGTACATGTACATGTATCTCTATGTTGGTACATACCTAAATGACTTGTGGTCTGTGATAGCAGATCCTTGTCTATTCAGGACAACAATATTATTCTGTATGGGAGGCCATATAAATCTTTTAAAACATTATCCTCCAATGCAAATAAGCAACTAGCCTTACTAGAGCTCAACTATGCCTGAAATTCATTGAGGCAAAGGTTCAGCATTGCTAGACTCACATCCGTATGTGAGTCCAGCTTGGCTTTACTCTCGGTAACAAGAGTCTGGCGTTGCTGTACTCTCACTCTAGGGAAAGTCCAGCATTGTTAGACTATCCTTAGAGCGAAAGTCAGGCAGTGCTGAACTTTCATAAACTAAGGTCCAGCACTGCCTGACTCTCGTTGTAATGAAGGTCAGGCAGTGCTGGACTCTTGTTGTGATGAAAGTCAGGCAGTGCTGGACTCTCTGTACAGTCAAAAGTCAGCTTGATTCTCACATGAGGGTGGTTTTGGCGACATGGGCCTGACTATGGCATGTGCGTCCAGCTGACTCTCATATTTTCCTCTGTGCAGGCATGCGGAAACTTTCCCTCATGACCATTCCCTTACTTTTATTTTCACCTGGCCTCTTAAATTTTTTTTCAGTGAACCCATAATCCATTAGCAGGCATGCCAAATTACCCCACCCCGTATTTCTTATGATTTCTGGACCTCAAAAATCGTAAAATTCTTTGGCTAAAATCGTAACAAAAATCATAACAATAAAATAACTTTTCCTAAGGGTTAATATGATGCATGGATGGATTCTGATCAGTCTAGTTTTGTGTATTTGTAGTTAGCCACTCACCCTCCATTGAAAGACGAAATTCAGTCTAATTCGTAGTAGGCTACTTAACCCATACCTCCGTATAGCCCAAAGTCCACGGCGACAAGAACCTGCGTTAAAACGGTATCATGCCCCTGACGCCCCCATTTTGGTAAATACGGGATAGCTCTCCAAGGTGAGAGGACAAATGTTTACGTTATCTTAATCTCAATTCGGTGTCTTACTTTGGGGTAGCTGTGTTTTGTATTGAGACACTGTCAGTATATTCCCTCCGATTACAAGAAAAGCCATACAAAAAAGATCTAAGATAAGTCTTAAGATGGGATTAAAGATACCCCCATTAAAGTTAAGACAAATAGGGTCTTTATAGATAATGCTCCAAATGTTTGTCCTCTCACCTGGGAGAGCTATCCCGTGCGTGCCCCATTTTGCGTCTGTTTCGCTGTGGACACGGGCGAAATAGAGGCAGCAGAAATCCTGTCGCCATGGATTTTGGGCTTATGCCAACATTCACATCTATCGACCAATATTTGAGGAATTAAACAATTTTGAACCATAATTGCTGGGATAAGCAGACCCCCACTTTCTAGAAAATGCTACAGGCCAAATAAATGATATGATCTCAAATCCCTAATTTGGGTCGGCTCCTCAGGAATATATGGTATGACCTTTTGTATTGAAGGATAAGACAAACACATGTAGTACATTAAAACAATGACCTTTTTATTTGTCGACAAAACTTGACAAATCCAGGTAAGAACCAACGCATACTTCCGCTGTAACATGATCAGGCTTAACACTGTGTGCTCAAGACCTTTTCTTCATTCTCTCAACATCTCTCTCTACTCTTTCCATTCTAGCAGGAAAACTTTTGTTCAGTGATGGGATATAGTATATTCTACAAGAAGGTCAGACCTTCGCTGTTTGCTAATCAATTCGCCTTTCGCCTCCTCGCGTCTAGTTCACAAGCTGTGAGTATTCAGTTCACAGAACTGATATGGAATGCACATTATCTAGTCTGAAATCAACTGATTGTTTTTGTGTGTGTTATAATGGCACAGGTGTTTCACTTGTGTCACATTAGAATTTCCATGAGTCCAACATACTGATTTGTTTAGCGTTTCGTGAACTCTCTTTTCTGATTGGACGGGATCTCGTCACCGAACGTGAACAAGAGAAGACCACTTCTGAAAGGGTGGGAAATTATAAAATGACAATGAGAATGAAAACCTGAGCATGTAAAACATAACTTGGAATGTATAAAACAGTATGAACAGCTACTTTTACGACAACAGTGAAGACGCTGTGCGTAAAAGTTCAAAATATCACAAACAAGTATAAACTTTGCCGCCAGTTTTGTTGTTATTAATCTAGATTATTGTCAATATACCTTCTGATTTTCACTGATCATCTTCCATAACTACTAACAAGAACTTGATTGTTTTTTTCTCTATAAGCCTTCATTGTGACGCATGCAAGTCATCATTCGTTTTAACTTAACCTTCATTCACCTGGGTGTCCATGTCTTATCTCACTTCTCATCGGTCAATTGTGTTACAACAAGGAACGAACACGCTGATAATAATAATAGCAATGTATCCAATGACATTTCTTATCGCAATATTTCGTTTACAATGACTTATTACTAATTTTTTTTTACTCTACCCAACACCAATTATATGAATATAGCAATGCAAATAAAAAGTTTCAAGTTTATAGGTTTATAAGGACTAATCACTCATAGATAGCTACATCAATTTATACAATGCAACAAATCAGAAATTCTCTGTAAGTATTTCTGCATCAAGAAGCTGAGAGTAAATACAAAAGCGAACTATATCTAAGCCTTTTGTCTAAAATCTTTGGTTAACATATAAATCGACATGCATAATGTGTATAAAGAATAGTTCTAACAATCATAACAGCTCTCTGAGCTCTCCCACTATGGGTATAAATCAACCCCGATTAAAATGACAGTTTATAAGATTATCTGTAATCAATATCAGTGTTTAATTTTGTAGGAGCCATCAAATATAACAGATTTCTAATCATCACCGTCAAAAGGAAGCATCAGGAGATCTTTTCTATATATTAAGGGAGTTCTCATTTTTTTTAACAACAGGCGGACGGGTAAAATATTTGGACCCTCTGGGCGGTCGGGGGATGGGCGTGAAATCTCACCACCCCCTCCCCCTGTTGTTAAAAAATGAGCACTCCCTACTTGCTACTATGGCTATAAGAGTGGGGGTACTATAGCAATAATATTAAATTTAGTGATTTTTCATTGAATCAATTGAGTTAATTTATTTTTAGATCAATTCCAATTTGAAGAACAGTTCTGATAGTCTAGTATGTGTGAGCTAATTAATCAACCACAAAATCCAAACCTTGTAATAATTTGCCTTTTCAATCACCCTTCTTCATACCAACAAACACTGGCAACGCAAACATGACCGGTGAAATACCCGACACAAAAACATGATAAAACTATCCTTTAACACATAAAATATACAAATACAATGCAAAAAGAATACAGTAATACAGGTCTGGAATAGACTTAAAGACAAAAAACAGCAGGGCAAGGCAGTTGAAAGACCACAGAAATACCTGTAGCCTTCTCTTGGATAGGCCTCACTTAGTTTATGGATATATATTAAAAACCCATGTAGTGCTTTCTCTATAGGGACTAAAATATGACTCACCTGTCCCTATGAGTAACACATCATAAATAGGTTAGCCAAAAGGCTAACTAGTTGCATAAGTCGACTATCTCTCCCAACAAAGCTAGTAATACAGGCGGACAATGTCCTTTGCATCTAGACAAGACATACCGTACATTTATCTACTTTGACTTGTCACATACAGATATCACTGCTATCTCTGGTACCCACTTAAGCCAAAACTCCACTAGGGCAACACGGAGAGCTGCCAAACAGTCATCTAATAAATTCTTTTAAAGATTGCGTTTTACAGCTCTCAGTGTCACACTGGTGGAGTCCAGGCTTAAGAGTATATCCCAAAGGTGACTAAAGTGGATACTCTGATAGGTTAGCACTAGACTAGTTCCAACCCGACGCTCTCACTTAGGGACCAGTAACACTGCAACGTCCCGAGTGGACTGCGCGGTTACCGGTCCCTATGTTAGTCGGGACTACAAGTCTAGGTTAGCATGTACGACCATTAATATATGATCTCACATCAGGAATGGCACATTTCACAATCCTACTGACACTATTTAACAACACTTCAGTGTCTGCTTTATAATAGAAATGTTCATCAATAAATACCCCAAAGGAAAGCCGTTTAAAATCTACTCATACTGAAAAAGTAGGTCCCAAATACTATATTTAAATATAATGCCCAAATTCTGGGTTATATAACTATTGTATATATTAGGTATCTGACTTAGGTGCCTGCACTTGTTAACTATAATTTACACATGGAAACGACATTTTCCAAAACACACTATTCTTGGAACACACTAGCAACTTCTTTGTATCAATTTGTTTCTACAATTTCTTTCCTAAAACCAACAGCTTAGAAACATTTGCTGGGAATAATTCTTACGACTAACCTCTGCAAATGGGGTTGCAAACACTTTTAAATACAGTTAGAATACATAACATGCAGTAACAACAGCCTCAGACGTTGGGGGTACGTCTTGGTGTGAATACATTAAAAGCACCACATTTACTTGCAGCCGAGAGAACATATATAAAGCCACATAATAAATGCACTCAAGTCAATAGTGTCTTTCGACCTCTCCAACAGCAGTATATTCCAGCGTCTCCTCATAGAAGCCTCACTCATAAGCGACCCGCGAAGCAGATGTTCTCTCGGAAACCACTGTGTCCTCCAGTTTCTCGGTTTACGGCGTCATCGTCTAAGGATGGTATTGCGGGGCGTATCCCATTGGTGCGGCTGCTGCAAGCGCTGAGAAGTTGAAGGCATCAAACCCGGCCATGTCTCCGTGTCCGTTAACTAGAGATAAAAAGGCAGAGCTATAAGGGAAACAGAGATGAGGAGGAGTTAGTCTTAACAGTAAGGTTAATGAAGGTTATTTCTAATTAGAGTCAGAAGAGTGGACAGAGACAGCTAGGTTATGCAGCAAGACAAAACAATCATGGCGACAGCTAGTTGTTTTTTTCCATGCGAAAACCATCTCATCAGACATGCTTTAAAGAAATAAAATTAATGCTACCAGGGGGCCTTTTATTTTTTCATGCAAAAACTATTTCATTAACTAATAATTACCATGCATTTAGAAAATACTGATACTTCTAGGTTCCGAGTGAAATATAGCGAAAGGTTAGCCCGTTAAATTCCATCTATTGGGAAGTTTTGAGTAGTAGGACGTTTGAGGCGGATCAAGATATAGACCCTGCTTGTGAAACCCTTCAATTGCCTGATTTGCAATGTCGGAGGACATCTAATAGTAATGAACATTCCCATCTCTGATTCACATGCTTTACAGGATGGTAGGGAGGAACAAAACTAGATTACCAATAGTTCATATTAGTCAAATAGATGTGATATTTCAGGGTTGGATAACATGCAGTATCATTTTATCATATTTCAATTTATAAATCATTGTCAAACCACAACTTTCACCCCTACAATGGAATGGAAATCTTAACCGACTAAAAGGATGTGCCACATTTCAGATGAAGCCAAGTTTTGGAGGATTTAAACGGTCATCTAGATACTAGAGTGAAGGAGAAATTGGATCAACTTAAAAAGTAATGTGGGTTTCTTATACTACATGAATATATATATTCCTTGAATGAGTGTCAAGCGACATCTTACGTTGTGCCATTGTGTGGGCTGTCCTCTGGGGACTGACGACATAGGAGTTGGTTAAAGGAACGCTGGCCAGAGTGCTGGGGTAGCTAGGAATCGCGGAGGATAGACTAGCGTTGGGCATGGAGTAGAGGGTGGTTGGCGTACGGCCAACCGAAGCGCTGGCCGCGAGTTGGCCGTAGGCGGAGGCGTGACCGTTCGCTAAAGCCATCGTGGAACCTTCACCACCTGTGGAGGGACAGAAAAAAATATCACACCAACACCATTAACATTAATTAGCATGAAGTAGGTATGAAAGCGATTTAGGATACTTGTAAAATGCTGTGGTGATGGGGATATAGGAAGAGGGGTAGTGTCAGCGAATTGCATGTAACATGGGGAAGCAGGGGTAGATAATTAGTTTTTGGCTGTTTGGCAAACATCCTGTACAAAGCTTTACAGGCCAAAATTAAATTATGGAAATCTGAGAAGAATCACAGACCAATGGATTCTGAGCCAATCTTAATCTACTAGCTATGGTGGAAGCAAAAAGGGAAAGAAAATTTGATTTATTCAAACACAAAGAATAATAGAGTGATACATGTATCAATTGAAGATGGGTCATTTTGGGGACGATTTCCAGATTTGATTGTGATGATTATTTATTAGGAATGGCAAAACCATATCAAAGAATCGAAAACAAGGGATAGGAGGGACGAGTTCACGTAAACCTCAACAGTATTTCACAATGGTATAATCTCTCATGGAAGGTAATGGTGCCATCTATAGACATCCTCTTGTCTAAGCTTTCATATATTTCATGTATTTCATGAGGTTTCATTAAGGCATAGAATAAAGTCCATGTACTTTCATTATCTGGGATGACATTTCCAGTTACTGTGGAAACTCGACAGGGACAACATGTGCGTGCCTTCACCTCCCACAAAACAGTCATAGCCCCCCCCCCCCCAACTCCTCCCAGCCTTGATCTCACATCCCCGACTTAGTATAGAAACTCGATCTCTGCCTTTCCTCGTTTTCTATACATGTATAAGTAATTAAAACAGTAGCAAGGCAGAGATCAAACACAGGTCAGGCATAATGTAACCTTACATTACAGTGCCTTCTCATGTGACCCTAACAACAAGTTGGTGGATAATTCCCCAGGTGGTGGCTGCATTGGGTACTACTTGTAATGGCTGCCCACACTCCGCCTTGTGTACCTCCGCCGTTACCATGGTAACCAGGCGCAGGTAACAAAGTCCACGTGGTGCCCTCCCCGTCCCCCAGCCAGGGTCCATGAAACAATAGCCTGCTGTATATTAATGAAATCTGGGTGCAGGGACAGGTCCCAACATATCTATATACCTAACTTGTCTCATAGAGCTGACAAGTGGACTGCACTGCATAGTCCACATTCTGTTCTGGTACACGCCCCCTACTCCAGAGTACCATATGGCAGAGTTCTACATCAGTCTAACTAAACTCTTTAAGGACAGCATTGTACTTTAATATGCACTATATGTAGGCATGTCCTTTTGTTGGAATGATGTATGAATGCAGTATTGGCTACTGTGAAAGTACTTATATTCACGGGTGTAAATTTTCGCTGAAGGGGCAAAAAAGACTAATTCGCGGGTATTTATTCCATACTGTAGCATATACGAATTTAGCGGATTTTTCATTTCCGTGAATATAGCGAAAATATATACCCAGCGAAATAAAGTACGACCACAGTAGTTAACAACTCGCCATGTCTACACCCATGCTTATGGCCCTAGACCCCTAAATTCGATATGGCGACATGGGCATTTCTTAAAATCGACATGCGACATGAGGCCTAGTGACATGCGACCTGTGGCTTAGTGACAAGGGACATGGACATATCTTAAAATTGACATGGGACATGAGCATTTCAAGCGACATAGACATGCGACATGGTCATTTCTTAAAACCGACATGCGACATGGGGACCCCCCCATCAAGGGCCCCATGCTTCATGCGACCCAATGATTATGATATTGATACATTGATACCCGTGATTGATACACTCCTAAAGGGTAGGCATGATGCACAAATGCAGCGCGGCCAAGGCCCAAGCTACTAGTACACCAGCGCTGCATCATGTATTCAGGGTTAAGGAGGTTTTTTGACGTACATAAATGGCACAAGGACACGTCATATTGTCCATGTACTACGTCCTAGACGTGTCTGGACGTACACGTCCCTGACCCACTTCCCCAACAAACGGCCCACTCAGTCCCCCACTCTGGTACAGATAGGGGCGGGTAGTATCAATAAACCCGCCGATAACGTCTGATAAGGACCGTGGAGTTGGGTCATGGAGGTGATAACCCGGCCCTCCTCCTGGGGGTACCCACAGCACAGGTAGAGCTGGGGCTAACCCTTTAGAGGCCGCAGAGCGATTTAATGCATCATGCCCTGTGTCGTCATGATGCGTGGTTGAATGCAGCTCTGACAGGTTTTCGCCAATGCTGCATGGATGCATCACAACTGTTTGGGGGAGTCTATGTGGTTGATACCATGTTAGGTCGGGTGATACGCTCCTGCATGCGTGATGCTCTGTAGTCTGTAGTACGTTATAAAATGATGTATAACGTTTTTTTTTTTACTGGGATGTCCACGTCATGCCACTTAAAATCTCCATGTCCCCTTTAAACCCGCAGATCTCACTGCACGTCCAGTAACAGTCAGAGTGCAGTCGGGACAGGTACTCAGCCCTATATATAGGGGCGCTGGGGGTTTAATAACCTTTCATGTCGATTGTAGGAAATACACTATGTCATGTTACTTATTTTTTCCCTCATGTCACCGAATTCCATATCACATGTCGATTGTAACATAAGGCCATGTCGAATTTAGGGGTCTCCCCCCATCATAAGCGGTAGTGTGGATCGATGCAAATTCCTAGTAAAGTGACATATACTCTAACCTCGGAAATATATTATAATCAGATATGCCCTTTTTTTAAAATTAATTTTTCATGGGGGTAGGGGGGTAGGTCAGGTATTGAGTGCCTACCTGTAGGTGCAGACAACAGGCGTGCCTGTAGAACTGATAAGGTGATAACACACCTTGTACCTGGATACACTGAAGGGTCAGGTCTGTGCCAGCTTAGCACGCTGATTAGATAACACAGGGTCATGCCTTTTCCCCCTCAGCGGAATATGTAATAGATACGCCAGGAGTTACTGACTTAAACTTTGAGTTAAATGAGGGCATACGATATACTGGGTTACCCCAGTGGGCACAAAATTCAGTTCAACGCAGAATCAAAATTGACAACATTTATTAATGTTGATTCAATGTTTTGTGCCCAGTGGGACATTACATATTGCTAAGGTATGATGTCTTGTCTTAGCCTTCAACCGTGGGTCGAACAGACTGTAGTGGCCTGTACCCCTGTACTTTTACAAGACCGGCGCTCTTTCAAAACATATTTTATAGTGTTTTTTCTTTTTCATCGAATAAATTTGGACACACATTTCTGTCATGACTCCTCCGTCGTTGACTTCCCTTCTCTAGAATTCAAATATTTTCAGATTACACCAGAAAGGGCCATATTTCCAGGTGTTTTCTTTTCACAGAACATTTTGAAGTGGTATGTCACCTTTGCAGGCAGTGGATGTGTTGGAACTAATACGTTTTTGTCTATAATCCTATAGTTTTATCCATGTAGTTGTGTGAGGATGTGTGAGTTGCATGTGGCTAGTTGTGGGGCTGGGTGGGTGGACTTTGATCACCCTCATCACGGAGACAAACAGGCCGCCTGTCGGGCCGGGCCTCATGTCAATATTGAACCTGGCCATATTTATCACACATACGGGTCTGCACAGTCCACTCTTGGAGCACCCGCCATATTGCCATTTGGGCAGTCTCCGCACTACCTACGTAGAGGGAAATATGTAATTTGTAATTTGGAACAAAGACCCCCCCCCCCCCCCGGCACAAGGATATGAGTAGATGTTGGGTAGACGAGGGATCGCTGTCAATTGTCGATTTTAAGAAATGCCAATGTCCCTTGTCGATTTTAAGAAATGGTTCATGTCCTTTGTCACAATGTTTAGGTTGTGAACTGATGAAGTGCATCTTTGTTTCAAGAATAAAGATGCAATTTAACTTTTCCCACAGATAGACTTTTCCTTATCGACTTATCGTTCAGTTTCTCACCAACTTCATCACGGGAGCAACAATCAATTGTTGAATGATGGTAATCTGAAACCCAGTCTGAAACTCTGGGTTTCAACCCATGACTAATCTAAGGTTTGATTGAAATTCCAATATTATAAAACCTATTCCACTATAGTCACTGTACTGATACGCCATTCTATAAACAAGCAGCAGAGTTGCTTCCTTGTTTCAGTAGGAGTGGCCTTCTCTTGTGGATCATACGGGGGGTCTGGATGGGGGGTCCCCATGTCTCATGTCGATTTTAAGAAATAGCCATGTCACCTGTCACTTAAATTCCCATCCCCCATGTCGCTGCTAAGAACATGTCATGTCCCATGTCGATTTTAAGAAACACTCTGTGTCATGTCACTTATTTTTTTCCCCATGTCACTAAGCTCCATGTCGAATGTCGATTTTAAGAAAAGGCCATGTCGCCATGTCGAATTTAGTGGTCCATACCCATCATACGGTTCTAAAGTAGTCAATAATGATACTGTCCCTCCCCCCCTCCCTCGTCCCTAAAATATGACCACCACTCCCCTGACCACTCCGATACGAGTTGGGAGACACCAACCAAAACAGACTGTCTGTTCTATGTCTCAGACATTGAGTTTAATACCGGAGGTCACATATATTTGTATGTATATGGATAACATGTACATGTGGGTATTCTGTGGGGGGGGGGGGGGGGGGGGTATGTATGTAAGGCTGGGTTGGGGGGGTCCCCTGATCCCCCACTTGAAGGTGTGTGTGCCTGTATAGCGATGACTCTGGTTTCTCCGTATGGGCGGCCATGTAAGTTCTGAGCTCGCAATGTATCGTGAGACTTAGGCAGTGACCAGACATTCACACACCATAGCTTCTGGGCAACAAGCTGCAGCACGAGAGCAGAGCCAAGGTCTCACGAGATTGCTGGTGTCAGTGTATACAGAGTGGTTGCGGGAACAAGTCCGATCCCGGTAGAGGCCTATATGGGTTAGTCAGCGTGACACCTACACCATAAACCGCCGGCACACTTGTTATCTTACATGGCTCTCTGTGGACGTCCGTCGTAAAGGTTAAGGGCCCCCCATCAGCCTGGTTAACACTTTAAGGACTGCATAGTGCTTTAATGCAAAATACACACTGTCGTCATGATGCGTAATTGCAGCCCTGTGGAGCAACGCACCATCGCTACTCAAATGTCATACCGACTGGCCAGTGAAGGGTTCAGTATTTTGAAAAGTAGGTGCGCCCTACTGGAAACATATTCCCTTTATAGCAACTTCTGGGTTAGATTCAAAATTTTTTTTAAACATAAATTTTCGCCAAAATGGGGGGGGGGCGCTCTATTCCAACCACTGGACATAGCCTTGCTACACTCCCCAAGGGTGCTAGATGCAAAAATGCAGCCCTGGTCAGTAGTAGCATCATGACAAAAACGGTATAGCACCATAAAGCACTATGTGGGCCGTAAAGGCTAAGAGTCCCCCATCAGCCTGTTTATAGGGGCTGGTCTCCCAGGCCTCTTTCATACCTGGGTTATTACACGCTTTACTAGTCTGTAAATAGAATAGGATGACCACCCCATCAGTAGGCCTTATCTAGTCCGCTCATACCTGGAACTGTTAACATCCTGCTTTTGGGGTTGAATATTAGGATGTTTTTAGGATTGTGATTTGCCCCCATTAATTTTTTATTCTTGGGGACTCCCCCTCCCCCCCTCCCCCTTCTTTCCCTCCAGATTATAACATTTTATTTCCCTCTTGGTAATGTAGCACAGGCTGACGATTTCTGAAACTGCTAAATGTATCTTTAATTCTTCAAGGCCCCATAATTTATCTTTCAAAGAAAGAGGTTTAAGGGGGTCTACATCAGAAAGTAGCCTCTACATATGATCATGTGTAAATGTGTATACATTGTATGTCAAATATGTTCTACTTCCCAGGTTTGATTCCCTGAAGGAGGCAGTATACATGTCACAGATATATCTGTCCTTATCTGTATATATTGACGGGCTGTGAGAAGTAGGGGGACCCTACAGGCTAGAGACGGTCACATGACACAGCTCGACTTAAATATAGCCCTTATCACAGATTACATCCACTTCTAACGGCACATGGTCTGCTCTTATCTTAGATATGATATCATTTTAAAGGCTGCATAGTGCTCTAATGGGTTATGCCATTACTTGCCATGATGCATGTATCACAGAGTGTCGGCATGATGCATGACATGAATGGAGCACAGCGGAGCAGACTCCCCAGGGCTGCAGTCATGCATCATGACGACAGGGTATAATACATTTAAGAACCGTGCGGTCCTTAAAGGGTTAACAACCTGGTCTTTAAAGGGTTAAAGACTGGGGTTAAAGACCTGATAATGGTGTGTGGCTTACTTTGTAACGTCAATGACGTGGACACGTCCTGTTGACGGATTTGAGTAGTGTTCAAAGGACAAAGTCAATTCAAATGTTCTAACTGTCCGCAACTGCCGGTGGTGTTTCTTATCATAATTGATATATTGTATATCCAATAGATGTACTACATAGGAGGCCTTTCCTACTGAGTAATGTATTTTGAGTCAAAGACTTACTATCACTGTGTCCCTCGTGCAGTTATTTGAATCAGATCTTTATCAATTTGAATGGGAGGGGAGGGCTAGGGAATAGTCTGGTATAATTTTACAAAAGTATAACTAATAGAACTGGATATAAATTACCATTGTCAATGCAAACATGAGTTCTCTAGTGCAAATACGGAACGAGAAGAATGGGGAGGGGGTGGGGGGCTGGGGGGGGGGGGGGGGAGGGGGCGAGTAAGCAGCATTTTGATTAACAAATTACAGAATACAATCTTACCAAATCTTATCTTAACAACTAGGCCAGAACTACTGTACACCACAAAGCAGGGTTACCCCTCCCTTGGCCAGTGGACATTGATGTATGGAATGGCTAAGAAGAAGCTTTACTTGTACTTTAAGGCAGATTAAATTTACATTAATATCTACAAAGGCAGTGAAGAAGAGGTCACTCTACCTGCGGCGTCCATGGGGATGTTCAGTTGGCGGAGGACATTCTCGGCGGCAAATTGTTTTGCCTCATCGACCGTGCGGCATAACTTGTTGGTTTGGTGGAGTCCGGGCAAAGCGGGCACCTGAACCTAGATGGACAATTAATAGGAAAAGCATTGATGAGATTATTTTTGGTGAGAATTTTGTTTCTACATTAATCATATAGCTATTTTACACGTTAATATATCCCAGCTGAGTAGACTCGCTTGCCAATCAGAATTATGCATGAATGCAGCACCAGTGAGCTCCTCAGCAGGACTTCATTTAAGCATCATGATGACAAAAGCCATAGTACAAACCACGCAACCATTAAGGTTTCTGTCTCAATGTACCCCGGTGGGAACATAACATTGAACCAACATTGACAAAATGGTTGTCAATGTTAATTCAATGTTGAGCTGAATTTTGTAACCACTGGGACGATGTGAAATATATCAATTTAAGCTTAAATTGTATCATACACGGTTAATATACCAAAAATTGGCCCAGTAACAACATTGTGTATCTTAATATCATTAAAGGACCAAAATAAGAAATATCATTAAAAAAAAGAATTAAAACTTCAAAAGGAAAGTAGCCTCACCTTATGTAAGAATAGTTGCATGTCCCCGTTGGCGTCCTGCCCTAGGGTGGAGCTGAGCTGGTACATGGGCTGTCCCCAGCCGTTCTTCTGGCACATGTCCTCCAGGATCTAACAAAGTGTAAACCGCACCCATTAATACTCAGCGCTCTCAGGTGTCCTCCAGGAGCTAAGACTTGTCACCATTAAGGTCCATCCTGTGCTAGGAGGAAGACCCCAGCACTTGCACTCAGTAGACACATGGCTGAGACACTTGCGTTCCAATCTAGTTTCATAAACACCCATGTACACTTTTTGACAATAAAAAAAGCACCCCATTTTCTGGATTCATCCCTTTAAAAGGGCTTAATACTGTAAATTAAAGCGTAGAAACTTTGGATAACCCGCACCACAAGTTTTAGGGACATGCTAAGTTGGAGAAAAAATTGTTTTGAGAATGCAGGTGTGTCAATTTCGCCTCCTGAGTGCAATTGCAAGTCCAGCAATGGTCACAAGTCCTAGACTACAGGTAACAAGCTTATACTCAGCTTCACTATAGTCCTTCCACCACCAACCCATGCCTTAATTTAGATACATAGCTGGAACATAATGTCTCATACTTGCAGACAGATTAATATACAGTGCAGAATGTAATTCACAGGTAATTTTTGAACATATGATAATACCCATACAGATCTGAGTTCAGCGTCTCATTGATATTAGGTAACAATCGGTCAAGCATACATCATTTCTTTCATATTTGTATGGGATACTATATACTCCAATCGTTCATCATCAACGACTACTAGAATCTACTCGAGTAAAGATAATCTTGAAATTTTCACATTTGGGTTTCTATATAGCAAAAATTGAGGTCATCTATAGTTCATTAAAGTTGAAATGAAAGAATTGGCCCTGTGAAATAATAATAATAATATAATCAAACTGTTTTGATATTTTCTTGTGCGTGTGTGGATATAATACGGTCATGGTATTTTTTAAATTTTATTTAGATTAAATAAGTTATTTCAACTTAATTTCTATGAGAATCTGGAGGTAGCGACCTGGGGACTGCCACCGCCTAACACCCTAACCCAAACCATAGCTGTTCAGATCACGCCATTCAATGTACATGTATTAGTATGTTAAAACCCTTTAAGGCCAGCACTATGCCCCTTTGTCCTAATGATGCATTGATACAACTCTGGCGAGTAACTCGCCAGGAATGCAATCACCCATCATGACCCTACGGGGTTGAGACATTCCCGCGGGGTTCGCACGATGCACCAATTCAGCACCAGCTAATTAACCGCCAGCGCTGCATTGGTGCATCATGGTGACAAATGAACATAAAAGCCTCGCGGCATGATGCAGTCCTTAAAGGGTTAGTAACACGTATTAGCATGTTAGCTGTGTTGTTAGTATGGGGGTCCATAGAGAGCCTTATCAGTGTAAGTTTGGCACTTAATCAGAATGCAAGGGGGCCCTCCTAAACAGTAACCCGAGACCAAGAGGGAAAAGGGCCACTAGAAGCCAACTACTGATCAGAAGAGGAGTTTCAGATTTAAAAAAAGGGGATGGTGTAAGGATACCGATTGATAATGTTACCGACATGGGGTTGATTGTCTATTGTATTCAAGTAGAAGAGCGCCTGATTTTTTATTTCGAGACCCCTGATTCTGAATATGTTTTTGACTACTGCCTGCATTGGCCAAGTACCCCCTTTCCCCATTAAAAGGAAGAAAAATAGATTTGGGGTGGATTTGAAAAGGATTTTCATGATTGAAATAGTTTTAAAAAGATAGGATTTGAAAAAAATGACATTCCTAAAATACAGATAGCCTACAAAGAAAGGGGGTTGATTTTCAGAATAGTGAATACAGGGATGAAAGTGACCAATCTAAAAAAAAAAAAAAAAAAGGAATTGAAATGTTCAAATTGAGGCCCCTGACTAAAGGTCCTCTTTCGCTAAGTACAGGTTTTCACGACAAAAAAAAATTGAAGTACTTGAAATCAGGGCAAAACTTGGACGACTTTCATCCCTGTGAATAGTGGGGGTTATTAGTGAGGTGGGTGGTACTGTTGAGGAGGTGGACATGGCCCTGGTTTGTTGTTACATGGAGCATACAGTACCTGTACATATGAGGTGACAGACTGTGGTTTGAGAGTTAGTGGGTTAGTCGGGGTTAGCACCATGTCAGGCGTCAGGTCGTAGAGTCGGGGCTCCTGCAACCACAGCAAGACACGACACAACGGTCACCACAGGCCTTACCCAACATCACACAACATCACGCACAGCCACAGCATGCAGCAGCAACAACATCAGCAACATCATGCAACAACATCAGTCACGTGCACACAACAACAGTCACATCAATGTAAATCAACACAAACTCAGGCATCTCAAATGTAGCAAAGAAAGGTTAACATTGGAGATGAGTATGGGTGTTAGTGAGGGTAGGTGGTTTCAGACAAACATGTTTTTGTGTTTTGTATAAAACATGAGCGGACACACTTGAATAAAAAAAAAAGTCAACATTTTCAGACAAAGGAAGTAAAGAATATTAGGTTCAGGAACACCATGATTAATGTCGCAGCTATACTCTCAAAGACAAAGACAATAACCCACCCCCCTCCCCCCTCAAGACCACAGACAGGTCTGTGCCTAGTTCCAAGTACAGGGTTTAGGGGGTGGGGCAATGGAGTTCAGACTAGGGGACTGACTGCACATAACAATATTGGCCTAGGCTATACTGTTTGCTCCCCATGTTGTCATATAGTCCATGTATACACTGTGCCAGGTCTACATAAGGGCACCATCTAGAGATTAGCACTCTTGTTCTAAAGGATATATCCTGACACTGGGTCACACTTCCTTCATCCAACACTGTTGAGTCATTTTGTGGCAATGGATTTATTTTAAAATATGTTTAGTAAAATGTACATGGAAGATCCACTAATTGTCTGTAGGGATTTCCACAGCCTTTCGAACCAAATCTTTCACATATTCATCTAGCAATTCGTGCCCTTTGTAATTCAGTATGGAAGATTATTTGTTTGTAATAGCCAGTTCTCTCAACAATATCATTGTATTTTTTCTCACTGTCATCTGCCTGCCCAGAGTTATGTCTCTAGTTGGCCACAACGGTCTGCCTGCCCAGAGTCATGCCTCTGGTCGGCTACGACTGTCTGCCTGCCCAGAGTCATGCCTCTGGTCGGCTACGACTGTTTGCCTGCCCAGAGTCATGCCTCTGGTCGGCTACGACTGTCTGCCTGCCCAGAGTCATGCCTCTGGTCGGCTACGACTGTCTGCCTGCCCAGAGTCATATATCTAGTCAGCCATGACTGTCTGCCTTCCCAGAGTCATGTCTCTGGTCAGCTACGACTGTCTGCCTGCCCAGAGTCATGTCTCTAGTCAGCCATGACTGTCTCCCTGCCCAGAGTCATGTCTCTGGTCAGCTACGACTGTCTGCCTGCCCAGAGTCATGTCTCTAGTCAGCCATGACTGTCTGCCTTCCCAGAGTCATGTCTCTAGTCAGCCATGACTGTCTGCCTTCCCAGAGTCATGTCTCTGGTCAGCTACGACTGTCTGCCTGCCCAGAGTCATGTCTCTAGTCAGCCATGACTGTCTGCCTGCCCAGAGTCATGTCTCTGGTCAGCTACGACTGGTCTGCCTGCCCAGAGTCATATCTCTAGTCAGCCATGACTGCCTGCCTGCCCAGAGTCATGTCTCTAGTCAGCCATGACTGTCTGCCTTCCCAGAGTCATGTCTGTGGTCAGCCACGACTGTCTGCCTGCCCAGAGTCATGTCTCTAGTCAGCCATGACTGTCTGCCTGCCCAGAGTCATGTCTCTGGTCAGCTACGACTGTCTGCCTGCCCAGAGTCATGTCTCTAGTCAGCCATGACTGTCTGCCTTCCCAGAGTCATGTCTCTGGTCAGCTACGACTGTCTGCCTGCCCAGAGTCATGTCTCTAGTCAGCCATGACTGTCTGCCTTCCCAGAGTCATGTCTCTAGTCCAGAGTTACATCTTCTGTCTGCAAAGACTGTCCGACAGCTAAAAGTCACTGGTCATCTACAACTTTCTCTACCTAGTAAATCTCTAGTATAGTTCTCTATATATAATCTCTTGTCTGCCTAAAGGTATGCTGGTAGTTCTATACCTTTGTAAAGACTGGCTATAGTCACTATACATGTGACACATCTTCATGTCACATTTAACTGAAAATCAAATGATTGTATATACCACATCATACACACTCATTCCTGTCACAACATTGATTAAGGTTAATTAGTATTCAACTACACAAGCATTAATTTGCATATTTTCTCGGGTGGGCTGCATGCATGACTGGATTGTCACAGTTGATCACTGCATATATTTTAATGTTCGCGCTAAACTGGGGACAACTAGTGGGTCTAATGTTACATTCACATGCATATGTAGGAGTCATGAAATTGGTTATCAATCGGCCAATCTATTCTAGGTCATCCATGGGGGGTATTTAAATAACATGCAAAATCACATTATTAAGCGTTTCTGAACACACCAATTGGATGTGTTAGGGCTGTTTTTAAACTCGCGGCGTTGATCATTCTGTGACTTGTTGTGATTGGAAGGGGCTCTACGTTGGGGTTTTTAATGCTTTTTGTCATTTCATTAGAAGTTTGGTTACTATGGTTACAATATTGACAATTACTGGGACCACGATCCACTTGCTTATACACAGTGCTCAATACTTGCCCTCTTCCGGAGAGACAAATCCTGAAATAATCATTTATTCAAATTCAAATCGCTGAGGAAATCATCTGAGCTCCGTAACCCCTTTTCCTGCGAATCGTGTGATATTCTGATTTGCGTTCCGCAGTAGATAAATGCTACCTTCCGCTCTGTACAATTGAGAGGCCTTATTGTCTATCCATAATTCTAAGTTTGCTCTTTGATACAAGATTTACAGACATTGTTCATTTTTATATTTTGTATTGAATGGGCTACATCAATGATATAATTATGCTAGGCTTTCATATTTAATTGACATCTGTATGTGATTTTCGTTTGCTAATCAGAGAGAGAATGCCTAGAATTGGCAGCATAATGACAGTTGGGAGAGAATCTGCTTTTCCAATTTTATTTTTCATAAATTCTTCTTGCAGATACGACAGTGATACATGTAATTATTGCAAAATTATGCTCTGACAGTGACAGTTCCACCAAGAGAAAAATTATTCTGTTTAATTGAACTAATGATAATTAAACTGAAATATAATAACTGTGATCAATGCTTGTGGTAATGCATGCTGGAATAGACTGAACTATTGTCAGCTGATTTCAAGAACTAATTCATTCCCTACACTACAATTTTCTTATGAAACCACATGGCATGCATGTAAAATGTAGTGTGTATTTCCAATAACCAAAAAAACGGAAAGAAAATGTTTCAAAATGTTCACAAGATTCTCGTTAAAACAAAACGTGTGTATTTTTGTGTGTTTGGGAGGAGGGGGGCATGGCTCAACATCAAGGCCAAGGTCTCTTTGGTATCAGATCCAGGATTGAAAATGGGGAAAAAAGAGTGTGCATACAGCATGTATAAGTGAAACCGAAATACCAGGGGTAATAGATATGCTAATTTGTCCCATGGAACCCCTAATCCAATTTCAAAGCAAGTGTTATATTACCACTACTACATGTTCTCCCGACAAAGCGTGGGGGTGGGGGTTCCAAAATCATCACCCAATGTTCTCTTACATGTATGTTAGTTAACATAAAAATAAAAATAAACATATTAGCGTCTAATAACTACAGGTAATTACTGGAGGTGTGAGTACTCACGTCTGTGGCCCTCTTCCTGTAGTTGGTGTGGCGGACCCCTGAGAGGTAGGAGCGGCCTCCAGTGCCCCTCATGCCGGCAGCACCCCGACCCCGGCCCCGGGGGGAGCCCCCGCCCATCTGGCCACCTGGAGACAGTGGGGAGACCTGGGGACGGGCTGAGAAACCCCTGGAGGAAAGAGCATTAAAGGGCATTATTAAGTTTTGTGTCACTGAGGTATATCCATGATATCTTTCCAAGTTATGTCCATATCTGACCACTTCCACGTATAAGAATTAAGTTCACCAAGTGTAAATAACATGTACAGGACACGTGCCCCGCCCCCTTGAAGTTAACACAGAAACCACAGATCTGCCCCGCCCCCTTAACCATTCATGGACAAAATGTCGAGATAGACAAAATGTCGCTCAAAGATTCATACATCATGACGACCAAGGGCATGTTGTATTTAATCAATGCATTATAGCGTTCTTAAAGGCTTGACATAACAAAACATGGCCTTGGCAACCCCCCCCCCCCCCACATTACCACCAGAACCCAACCAATTGAGGGAAAATCTTTTTTCTAGAGGCTGAAATTTACGGCCTCCAGATTAAAAAAACACCCCCCCTCAAAAAATCCAAAAAAAATAATCCAATTCTTCATAAGGCCACACCAAAAAAAAAGTTGGTCTACGGATTTCCCGCACCATATTTTCGAAAATGCAAATTTTTATTATTTTTGAAAAAAAAAAGTGTCTACTACGGATGTGCCCGCACCACTTTTTCAGAAATTTGAATTTTTTTTTTTTTTTTTTTTTTTTTTTGGGGTGGCCTTTTTCTGATTGCTAGCCAAATTTGGGAGTTTGCAAAAATGTTTCCCTCAAAAAATTGCCCCCGCTCTACTTGAGTCAGGGTTAAAATCCGCAGACATTAAAAAAATTTGAAAAATAATAATAATAATTTTCGCTCGCTCGCACCATTCTTTCAAAATGTTAATCCGTAGACCAACTTTTTTTTTGGGTGTGGCCTAAAATGATGCAGGCGCTGTCCATACATTCTTTTTTTCACAAAAATAATAAATTTGCATTTCCGAAAAAAAAAAACAGTGCGGGAATTCCGTAGACCAACTTTTTTTTTGTTGGTCTGATCTTATCTCTATACATATGGCAGTAAGTTGCGTCCTACCTCCCTCCGAGTGCGGCGCTGGCGTTAGCCATGCCGAGTTGTTGGTAGTACGGGAAGCCGGCCTGCTGGTCTCCATAGGCGCCCAGAGACCCGTAACCCTGAAAAGTACAAGCACAACTTATAACTAAAGAGTTCATGCACAATGGTTTACTAAGGAGTTAATCCTTGTCACAGAATTAATCTATCATATTTGGGCCTCATATTTTACTTTTGTACTTGGAGAATGAAATTTCAAGGTTATTTATTATTTCAAGGTTCTCCCAAGATTGAATCTATCTGGTACATCTATATATACGTCCAGGATATACGTGCACATGGACACCGAAGATTGAAAGATTGAATTTGACTTGCACAGATAAATGACCTTCTGGGTATAGTTTGGTACTATTTAATGAGCGTGAGATTAAGTTAACTTATCTATCCTTAAATCGACTTATTATGAGTGTCTTATCGTTTGGCAAGCTTAAGTAGTGTCTACATTGTAGATCTAGATGTATTACCACTTTGTTTAAATAAGACCTGCAAAATGCACGAACGGCCTACATTTGCATTACAATGCCCTTATTTACCCTGTGCTTATTTGAGACCCCTGGGCTTATTCAAGCCACTACGGTAGAAGTGCAAGCCAGTCTCATACAACTGCTACCAAACGGGAACATTCATAAACTAATTTAGAGACATTTTACAGGAATTACCCCCCCCCCCCCCCACACACCCTAGTTGGGATTCACTTCTGAAAGTGTCCTAACATTCCAATAGTTGGTGAGGTAATTTTTGATTCTGGTCTGCCATAAATTCCAGCTTACCAATGGGAGGTTACATGTATTTCTATTCCCCATATGGCGGGGTGGGTGTGTTGGGTGGGGGGGGGGGGGTGTAACCCTACTCGACATGAAGGTGTCACATGGTACCCTTTGGTGTGTCCCTAACCAGGTGCTCTAAATGCACCAGCACTGACTCATGGGACAAACACCATACATTAACTGGTGACTAACCCTTTAAGGGCCGCATAGTGATTTAATGCATGGCACACTTTCTCGAATAAGGCATGGAGGAGTCGCTGGTAAGTAAATCATCAGGGTTACATTCATGCATCATGCCGATCCTTCTGGGTTGTTTCAGCCTTGTGGGTTTGGCATGATGCATGAAGGTAGCCCTGGCGAGTAGACCAAGTCCATGATGCCCAAGGGGTACTCACCAGGGCTGCATTCATGTATCATTACGACCACAACGCATTAAAGCATCATGCGGGCCTTAAAGGGTTACTAAACATGCACGGGCAGCAAGGTGGGATGGACTTTGATACCTCCATGGCCTCTGTACTTCCTATTCATGGGGCACCATTGTACATGCACTGGGGACCAGTCCAGGGTCCCCATGGGAGGGGGGGGGGGGCAATGTTTAACTAAATTGATGGTGGGATGGTTATGAGGAGGGCATGGTAAACTGTATCGGTCGTGCCTGTTCTTGAATAAGAGTGCACACTTAGCCTGCAATAGCAACATGGAAAGAGCAAGTGCGAGCAAGTCTTTATATACCCTAAGTGAACTTATCGTTAGGTTACAACTATAGAACCACCTACAGCGATTAAGGACTAAGTCATCGTTTTCAGCATGCATTGGTTATTCAATCACTGTGATTATTCAATCACTCTACCCTAAATAAATCAATTGACTGTGATTAGTAAATTAAGGTTGTGTTTACACGAAGTGTGGAAACATCCCCCTTTGATTTGGATAATTATCTGATCAGGACAATTAAATTCCTAAATCACGACACAATCACCATCTAAAATTCGATTCAAAACAAAACAAATAATTGTCCTTGAAATAGGAAAATAAACAAAGAAACACTCAGCTACAAAAAGAAACATAAAACGACTTGGTTTCCGCTACAACATGCTGAAAATGGATGATATACGAACTTCTAGAAGAGCCTCTCCAGTCTTAAGCTCAGCATCAGATGGACTCATACATACGCCAGAGTAACCACCACGGCTTCCGCCCCGGCTGAATCGTACATATTCCGTCTTGTCGACCGGTTTGGCGAGACAGACCTCGACTTGCGAGTTGTCGATAAGTTTACCTGTGGACGAAAAGGGAATTTATCATTCAAATCTTGATCTAAAGTGATTTGAAAACTTGAAACAGTAATATCATTCTGAATTCACTAATCATTTTCTCCTGTTATTTGTATTTGTTACAATGATTGGAAAACCTGGTAAGTTACCTGGTGATTAATTCACTAGTAGTGCATTCATGCATCATGCATGGTCCTAATGATGCATCAATGCTCTGCAGTGGATGCAGTGTTATCCGCAGCATGGTACTGCATTGGTGCATCATGACGACAAATGTTGCCACATAATAAAGTCAACTTCTCACCCGACCCCATTTTTAATACTAAATACCATTAATTATTAAAACTTACCGTCCATAGCTTTGAGTGCCTTGAGGGCATCCTCCCTCTCCCGTAAGTGCACGAAGGCATAATCCCGTATCTTCTTGACTCGCTCCACACAGTTGGCCTTCTCTACAGCCTTGGTGAACACTTCCCGGATCGTGTCCTCGGTCGTCGACAACATGAGGTTACGGACGTACAGGATCTTTACCTACAAATTGGGGGAAAACCAGTAATGTTTAGGTTTAGGCCACTCAAAAAAATAAAATGGTTTCTCATCACCGCGCGCATCATAAAAATCAGGTTTTGAGGAAAACTTTTTTTTTTGGAGATTTTTTAAATGAAAAACATGATAAAAATGGACAAAAATTGTCATGTTTGGTATCAAATTAAAGCTAATAATGTCAGCAATGCAGTGGTATAGAAATAACTTACATTCTCTCCACTTTTAGAGATCAATTAATTCTTAACAAATAAAATGCGTATTTTGGTCACAAAAAGCGTAAATAATCCTATACATTTTAGCCTGCAAGTAAAAAAAAAAAAAAAAGAAAAAAAAAAAGCCTCCCTCACCAGATTTCTCAGACCTTGGTGATGAGAAACCACTTTTTTTTTTTGAGTGGCCTTAATATTATTATTTGTATTGGGGGCGAACCAAGTGGATCATCAGGGATCCAAGTGACCAGTAGGAAAATGCAAATCGGGGTCACTCAATGCAGGGTCTCTCGAGCTATCGTATACCAGTACTGTGTCTGATATACTATTAGGGGACGTTTACAAATGGCGTCACCCATTTGGGGACCTTTTTCAAGACTATGTCACTATGTTGGTCAAATTCGCACCTAAGGATGTATGGCTTGGTCACTTTTTTCCACTAAACCCAAAGACCTTACCCACCCCTCCCCCAACCAGCTCCAACCCCCTAGCAGGTGACATCATTTGTGAACGTACCCTTCACTGTAATTGTATATAATTAGGCCAAATAAAAAAAAGTTTTGTTTCCGGTCACCCGACCGGGTCTAGCAAAACAGTGCCGGGTCCCCCTATTTTTTTTTATTTCAAGAAAAATTTGCTATTTTCCAGTTTTTCCGGTTTGTAAATCGGACAATTATTAAGGATTTTGCAGGGAAAACTCTAAACCAAGGCCCTAAAAAGGTGATAAGCAAAAAAAAAAAAAATCCGACCGGCCGGGTCTGCTTTGCCAGACCATGTTACCGGAAACCAACCTTTTTTTTATTTTGGCCTTATGTTGAATATGATGCATGTCAGAAGGAATCCCTGCTAAGGAACTCACCAGGGCTGCATTCATGTATCATACCGACCCATCTGTGAGGTTGGCATGATGCATGAAGGCAGCCCTGGCAAGTAGACCCCATGTCCCAAGGGGTAGACTCGCCAAGTTGCATTCATGTATCATAACGATCAAATGTATAAAACATTAAAGCATAACATCATCGGCTATATAGGGGTTGGAGGATATTGGAACTTGGTGACATACCGTTTGATATACCTGTGCCATAGGAATCTACCCAAAGGGTTGACAGGAGGTAGAAGGAGGGGGGGGGGGTACCCACACCGTCCATTTTTAGTTAGCTTGGCACGGATATATAGGGACACATTTTATTACCCCCAATTACGGTTAACTGACTTAACTCTCACTGAGTGATCCAAAAACATTAGCATGGTCCGATGAAAAGGGTCACCAGCCAAATTTAGATCAGATTATCTCACAAAGTGTCGAGGTCTCTTATGGGAGTATTGAAGCTAAACGGTGTATAACACCACCACCACCACCACCACCACCAAACCAATAGATCTTTTGACGACAAAAGCTTTCAACTTTTTGGTTTGGTATGGAACCTATACTTCCGGAATACTGAGTAGGCCTACCTGTATTTGGGTTTGGCAAAGCCGAGTTTGGCAAAGTGGGATAAAAGTTGTTGTTTTTGTGTGCTTTGTCTAATACCGTAATATCCCTAAGTTTAGGTTCTCCTTCCTTGGCGCCCTACAATCCAATATCTACATTAGTTTATGGCATCTGATACTAAGTTATGTTGATAAAACGCGGATGGGTGTAGCAAAGTGGTAGTATTGGATAATGTATTAAATTTTAACTGTCTTAATTAGACTGATCAAGTGACAAAACTTCTGCTATACATTCTCTATGGAAAAAACACACGTTTAATATTAAGCGACCGCCTTAAAACGTTATCTATATTGGGTAATGCCTTTATCAACCGTCACATATGCCGGTCATAAATTGCATTGAGGAGCTGGGGCCTCCATGCCGCCCTTATCCATGGCAGTACACATCCAGTCATATGTGACAATAGCTCGGTCAACGTTCTTATCTGCCATTATCGCCGCACAGTTAGTCTAGGCTCGCTTGTCAGACATTTATAATAGCGTGGCCTAGCAGCCCCCCCCCCCCCCCCCCGAGTCAAACCAACTGTCTCACTAGTAACAGCGTGGTCCCCTGACCCTTGCTTGAGGCTCCAAACCATCAGAAATCCAGGCGATATCTTCACGTTGCCATGGTTTTAATCTGATAGCCCAGGTAGGGCGAAGACTTGTTATATGGCCCTACCCCAACTGCCCAAAGTACCGTTATCTGTTCATTAGTAGGTGCCACTATGCACATGTATTGTAGAGATCGATTTAATCTTCATAGGCGCCAATTACTTGAAAATTAAAGCAAAGTGGCGGCATACCTTTGGCCCTATTTATGGTCATGGGCTCAAGTAATATGGTGCGAGTTTTATTTAAATTGTCTCTTTATTGGTTCAAAGTGCTGAGCGGGCCATGGACAAGTTTCCCCGGCAAGTTCCACAGACCACTGCCACTATATCGTATACAGAATATAGTATACATGTATAATGTAAAGGCTTGGGGCCCTTGATGGGGGGGGGGGGGGGGGGGGTCCTCATGTCCCATGTCGATCTTAAAATGCTCATGTCGCAATATCGATCTTAAGAAATTCCCCATGTCCCAATCTATTTTTTCCTCCTGTCCCATGTCACTATTTTATTTTCTCCTCATGTCCCATGTCACTAGGGCAAAAAATGGTCCATGTCTCCGTGTCGAATTTAAGGGTCTAGGGCCATAGGGCTCCTAGGGGTTAGGCCATGGGCGCAGCCATATTCGGGGGTTGGAAGTTCAAGCAGTTAACACTAGGTGGAGACCTATAGACTCAGTACTGCCCTGTGACGTCATAACCCCCGGTTAGCTGCTCCACCTACTGGTCAAGGGCCTGTACTAGAGGTTCTCAACTTACCACAGGTGGTGCTGTGATCGACGGCCAGGTGCCCTATAGGCTTGTCCCCAACCTGTGGTCTCTAATCGGGTCTCTACTACAAGTCATGTAATAGTTATCCTGTTTGAACTAGACAGGTTGGATTGGGTCTTTAGGCGTGGATTATCCCACTCAGCTTTAGTGAGTCTGTTTGTATTGTTATGTTGAGCACACATCTCACTTACTGACACCGAGATCACACAGACCTATTTAACTTCAACAGGTATAGGGTCAACATGACCCACTCCTTCAGCATGATGGGAAGTATGGGTGTCCCAGGGGTGTCTTGACTTGTCCAGACTAGATTATAGTACAGCTTGGTACAAATCAAAACATCTCCCATGATGTAGTAATCTGGGTACCGGGTAGTATAAATATAGGGTTATAGACTATTTTGTTAAATTTATTAAATATGGAGTGGTCATTATTCATCAACATAAGGGGAGGGGGGGGGGGCACAAGAAAAATTGGATTCACTCCTTTTCAGACAAAGAGAGAGGGGTGGATTACACTTACCCCCCCCCCCCCCCCCCATTGCCCCAGGACCCACGGAGGATTTTTAATAGAAGGGCCAAGGTGCGGATCCAGAAGGGGTGGTCTGGTCCGGGGGGGGGGGGGGGGGGCGCTGCTAGGCCTAGCCCTAGGGCCCTGCACAGGCAAGAAAAATTGGTCGCTATGCCATGTTCATAGGGATTGAAAGCTAAAGAAGGTGAGCGAGATTCGGAGGGCAGAAATTCCAGACGTCTCAAGCATCGGGGGGGGGGGGGGGGGTAATTCTCGGCGACGCACCAGTTTCAACTGGGGGCATGGCCATGGGCCGGGCTGTGGCATCTATAGCATTTCTGCAGGATATGTTTGACCAAAGAAAAGAAAAATAGAACACGAAAATCAGACCCGGAAATCTCGAGGGAAATTGACATTTGTGTGACCGTCGTCCGTGGGCGTGGGCGTGGCGGCGTGGGAGATTTTCTGTAGCCTAGATTGTATTGGCCTAATTAAATTAGGTTTATAAACTAGATCTAGAGGTTTAATACCAGCAGATCTAGATCAAACTTAAACTTAAAGCTAACAATTTTCTATCCTAGGCCTACATGCAACTTGTGACGTCCAACTTGTCCAGGGGGCGGCGGCGGCGGCTACAAGTTACATTACAAGTTACAAGCAACACAAGTACAACAACAGGTGCGCGCCCCGACGTCCACACGTCGTCAAGGTTACCGGCGGTCGGCTGATCACGGTCCGTCACGACGTCACGTCACGAAATACGACGCAATAATCAATCAAACAAAAACAATAACACAAACAAACGTTAATCTACCTTGCACATGATGTCCTCGTCGACTTCTTGTTCAGGTTCTGCCCAGTCTACGGCGATGGGGTGGCCCCAAAGTTGGATCCTCCCCGGGATGAGTTTTCGTCGGGCCATGGCGGCGGCTTTGTGGGACTCAAATTCAACAAAAGCGAATCCTCTGTTCTTAGATTTGTCCGTGGCACTTGGGTAGACAATGACGTCCACGACCCCCTCAGTTACCTTAACCATTTCTCCAAGGATCTCATCCCTTTGTTTGTTCTTGGGAATGCCGCCCACAAAGAGCCGACAGTTGTCAACGCTGAAGCAAACTCCAAGGAATCTGCCTTTTCTGATTTCAAAGTTGCTGAGGTCCTTGACGGCACGTCGGGCGTCGTCCTTGGACGTGTACATGACGAAGCAATAACCCCGGTTGGATCCGGAGAAATCCATCATTAATCTTAATTCATAAATCCTGCCCACCTTTTCGAAGACGGGGACGAGCTCGTCCTCGTAGCAATCTCTGGGGATTTTGCCGACAAATACCTCGCATCCTCTCAGGGGGGCAGGACCTTCCCATCCCGGTGGGGGACCTCCATATTTTCTCTGGCCATTTTCCTGGAGCATTGTGTAGCCGGTCCTTTCCATCAGCTGCAGGAGGACGGCTTCATTAGGGGCACCTGCCACTCCATGGGGGGCGGGTTTGGGTTGCTCTGAGCCCGGGGAGGCATTAAGGTGATGTTCGGCACTCATCCTGCTGTAGTTGTTGAAGAAATCTGGCCTCACTACTCCGCCGTACGAGCCTTCACCTAATGGGAACTGTCGCGTCATCTACCTGCCGGAGGAGACAACCTTTATAAACTTGACCCTTGGAGTTTGGACTATCGGTCCTTATCACCTGGACGCATGCGTAGTTTGTGGGAGGAACGCTCCTCCACGGTCTTATAAGCCGCTATCTGTGGGCCCGCTGATTGGCTGAGTGGTGGGAAGGGGCGGGGCCTGGGGGTGATTGACGCCCACTTGATTGGCTGAGGGGCAGGAGGAGGCGGGGCCTGGAGGGATGATGGACGTCGCTGTTTGCCCGACACGCACGCACGTGGGTGCCCTGATTCCCACGTCATGATCTTGTGCATTCATGAATTGCGACGTCTTCCCGGGACGTATTTTGGCCTGTTGTATCAATATCAATAGAGGATTGGTAGCGGTATATGTAGCCGTTATTAAATACCAAACGTGAAAAAATGTGCCCTTTTGTAGGCTAGACATGAAGGCCCTCAGCGTGACCCATATTTTGCCATTTTTGGTGGGACTGCAGGGGGCTGATCCGGGCTGGTCCACGCGTAAACTCCCAGGCGTAAACCCGGGGAGGGTGTAAACAGGTCGGGGGAGTAGGCCGGGGGAGTAGGGCTACGGCCCTTACGGGAGGGAGGGGTGGGGGGGGGGGGGGGGGGGGGGTGCTGACTGCAACCCAGGAGGAAGTCCGCCACTCCGCCCCTAAACCAGAAAGGTAGACATCATTTGTTTATTTCTTTCTGCCTATTAGACAATGAAGATACCTACAGCGACGAAGAAAAAACAGCCTCAGGCCTACAAAAAATCTGCTATCTTTTTGCTTGAGCTAGGAGTGCTCATTTATTATTTTACTGTTACAGGGGGATGGTGAGCGTCAACAATTTCTACCCCTATGGGTGGGGGGGGGGGGGGGAGGCGTAACAAAAAATCTGACCCCTCTTAACAAAAAAACACTTTCTTTTTGATGAAAACGTGATAAAAATCGACAAATATTGGCATAGGTCTATTTGGTGTCAAATTAAAGATTATACTGACAGTAGGTCTAATGCAGTGAAATAGAAATAACTTACATTTCCCCACTTTCAAAGATCAATAACTTCTTATGTACTAAAATATGAATTTAAGTAGATTTTGAAATATGGGAAAAATTGGACCATGTCATTTTAACAAATTGTGATATTGTTGATTTGTCGGTAGGCCTACCAGTGTTTTATCTATTAAAGGCCGAGGTTAATTGAGTTACCCGCCCTCTTTCCCCAGTTACCATAATGTACCGACCACCTAATTGGCGTTATGTGTATTTAAACAACAAAGGCCCCCTGGTGACAATGTTTACGACCCCAGTGGGCGGTCAGACTCTGACACCCCACCCCAACCCCCAACAGGTACGCCACTGATAACATCACGTGTGAATCAGGCCTCCACTAGGTGAACCTTTGATTAGGGGTTGTAACCCCCACCCGCCCGCAAACCCAGGCACCAAACCCGCGGCCCCTCACACACAAACAGCCGATGTGGCATGTGCCTTCATTTACACCTATAGAAGATATAAGGCATGTTTCAATTAACATGGGAAGAAAGCAGGCACAGATTTGGGAGTGGAGCGTTTGAGCCCTTTTTTACGTACATTTTTAGTTTGTTTAATGTAACTTTCCATTGATTTGTCAAGAAAGCCCCCACCTCCCTCGCCCGTTTCAATTCTGGATCCTACTCCCCTGGAAAGTGTAGGTCGGTAGGTCGGATTTAGCCACTACATCATGTACAGTCAGCCTCTATATTACGCGATATTATGAAATAGCTATAAAAAAAAAGTCTACGAATAAGTCAGGTGCACAACTAAATGTAGGTGGGGTGATCTGAAATAATTGTTGTACTCTTTTATTGTTTATTTGGCCTCAGTCAGTTTCGGGTCTCAAGATCTTTGCGGGGGTTTCCCCTTTTTTTTCACGTCGGACGTTATATCAGTGACCTCTAGTACCAAAGGTCGCGGGTTATATTTGATAGACCATGGTGACATCACAACCTATAATATATACGGGACTAGAGCATTAGGACATGGAGGCCGCCATCTTGAGTCAAGGTTAAAAAGAGTCGATAACGTTTTTCAACACTTCTGAAGTGTGACTGACAAATATTAAAAGTAAATATAACCTACCAGTCCTGGATTCTAATAATTATGGGGTGATCCATTAAGTATGTCACGCTTTTTTTTGCCATTTTGGATACCCCCTGTGAGGCCCCTAAGTATCAAAAAGCCCTTATACTTGAAATGTTTGAGGGATAGGGGCCGGGATAGGGGCCTTTTGAGACTTAAGTTAGAGTACACCCGAAGTCCCTAAATGTCAAAAAGCCCCTATCCAACAAATATTTGAGACATAGGGACCACATTCTAATAGAATAGATCTCAAAGATTTGAGAGATAGGGGCCATTTGAGACATAGGGACATGTCAGGCCCTAACGTTTGGTAATACAACGTAATATCTATAACATTTCTCTGTGGCTCTTTATTATGGCAGACCGTTATAAATAACCTATTTTTGTTAGCTGGGTAGAACCCTTTCAGATTACAACTGTTCAAAGAGGCAGTAGCAAAATTACATGAATACTGGTGGCACCCTAGATTTTTGTGGATCCATGGATTCTTCATTTGTCTTGCAAGTGGTCACAGGAATAGGGCGCCTAAGTCTCGTCACTTGATAGCCAACTAACTTCTGGGCTCCCCATATTATTGCCCACAGGCGCGAAGGATGGGCGAACATTTTTGTCTTAGAAAATAACTCCACTAAGGGAGTGTTCATTTATTAAGTACAGGGGGGGGGGGGGGGGGGGTGGTGGGTTTGGGGGGGGGGGCGTAAAAATTTCCGACCCCTCCTGAGGGGGGGGGGGGGGGGCGTAAAAAAATTTCGCCCCTCCACGCGAAATCTCACCACCCCCCCCCCCCCCTGTAATCAATAAATGAACACTCCCTAATATTGAGATTTGAGCTATAAAATTTCAGATGTGGGACCTCTTTAGGCCAACTTAGACTTAGGTGCCCTATAAGAAGTTGTGCTATACCCAGGGGAGGGGGCAATCAGTTTTATTTCAACACAGGTGTGCGGCTGGTCCTTCAGCAAAGATTTTTGTGTCTAGGTTCAAACAAATTCTCTGAGGAGTTAGATAGAAAGGTAGATAGCACTGTTTTAGTTTGTGCTGAGAGAGATATGTGATTTACAACATTGGTAAATTTGAAAAACTCATGTAATATGACCTTTGTGCCAATAGAAATATAGGAAACTGAACTTCAATTGAAAAAGAAAAGAAAAGAAGTATACATTCCTGGTATGAATAAATAGCTATAAATGATATATATTTTCATACTTTCCCCTTCAATTTAGCGAAATCGGGATGGAGGTGGGTAGAGCTTTATCAGACTCAGACCTATATAACCCGAGAGATTGAGATTTCACAAGGATTGGGAAATTAATTAGGAAATAACCGACGGATAGAAATCCCCCCCCCCCCTTTACCCACACACAACCATACCCGACCGGATGCTGTGAGAAGTCGCCTTGACGCTCAGAGTCAGACATCACTGAGCCTGAAGGCTGTGAGAATGCCACACTCTGAGTTGTAGAGGAGAACCTGACCTTGCAAACGAGCCATTGTTTAATTATAAGAATTACTAAAACCTGATCTTCTATGTTATAAACGTCTCTGGAAATAGAAAAGTGATGTTGTGGTATCAATACATAGTGCTGTTACTTTATTCATGTCTGCTAAGGGCAAAGAGTGGTGGAATAGTTTTGTGGTGGGCAAAAGCCCCAAATTTGGTATAGCTGTAGAAAAAATGTGAAATACGTTTCTATCTCAAACTCCAGAAAATACAAATGGCTGAAACAGGTATACTTTTGTAATTTTCAAAACTGCCAATTGAAAAGGTAACATAGGATATGTGATCACTATTGATGGAAATACAACACTGATAAATGCATGAACACTTCAAAGTTGTATTAAATAGGGCCTATAGCATAATGGTTAAATAAATTTAAATGAAGTGTACTTCAAAATGGCTGCCAAATCCAAAATGGCCGCTCAGTTGATGTGGTCAGGAAAAGATGCTAATTTTTTAAGTTCATATTAAATCTAATTGAATAATTGAAATCAAAATACCACCTAGATAGCTGGATACCTAGTATGACATTGGGCCACCTGATCTACTAAGGTCAAAGATTACAAAAATAGTCCAGGCATACCATAGTGGCCTGTATAGGGGAGAGAGGGGCACGTTGAACCACTTTTGCACATTTATTTTTTTCCTGACCTTATCAAAGTCATCTCGACTTTAATCTTGGATCTAGCAGTTACCTTATATCATTGGGATATATGATCACCTATGGCAAAGCAAGTATGGTCGTTTTTTGTATCTATTTTGAATTTTCGAAAATAAAATCTTTGGGTGGTTCAATGTGCCCCTTGCCCTGGGCAGGTTGACCCACCCCCTTGGGCACCTTGAACCACATATATTGAATGGTTCAAACTATCAGCAATAGGGATTTATTATTGAAGGTTGAGGTGTAATTACTTGCTATTGTTACTTTTGAAGAGGATTGAGTATAAAAAGTACATATTTAAAGATCACAAGTTTGTCAATTAAAGTGTCTAAAATAGTGACTGGATTAGAGCAGGGGTAGACACTAACTTTATCAGCTGTGGGCCACCTGGGCCCGTAGCTCCAAAGATCTACGGGCCCGGATTTTCAGCTGTGGGCCAGGGACCACATTTTACTTTTTCTCAACGAGAAGATCATATCTATTTCTGATTTATATATGTTAAAATGAGACCAAATTGCCTCAATTGCTTACATTTTTCTCTTTCCGACGACATATTACATGACTATACTCATCAAGTATATTCCTTCCAAATATTAAATGGGAAGGTTATTCGGAAGAAAACTGCGGGCCCGGACTCAAAATTACGGGCCATTGGCTCCCGGGCCAGCGTTAGTGTCTACCCCTGTAGAGCCTTACAAATTTCCCTTTTGGTCTATATAAACCATCTTAAGAGGATTGCTACTATTTGCAAGGTCTATATAAATCCTTGGTTATATTCTTTCATGATGTAAACATTCTGCTTTGCTTACAAAAAATTGATAATCTACTGATAAAGGTGCTCTTAATATGCTACAAAAGAATTTACCATCATCAATTGGCAGACAACATATTCTATCATGATAGTATAACCAAACTATATCTTATGTGGGTCTCTTTTTGTGTGCCCAATAAAATACGAGTTTTTAAATACGTCCTATACAGCCTATAGTAGACCCAGAGGTTGAACTGAGTATTATCTTCTCATCTCTCACCTATAAGCTGGTAAGGAGACCTTGCAAAAGTTGCTGCCCTCTGGTGAGGAGCAGTGATACCTTGTCCTTCTATGGACTACAATGCACAGGCTCATATGTGTTAGATAATGGAACTATTCCTTCAAGAGCATGGTTCAAGGTGCCCCAATTTTTGTGGTTCAATGTACCCCATGCTGGCCATCATCGATAATGATGATGTAATTCAAATTACATCATAAGCTCAGGGGTAAAATCAGGTTCTATTGAAGCATTTAGATGTATACTTTGACCTCCATACAGATCTTTGGCCAGCGATGTTTTGTAACAAGAAAAGAACAAAAGTTTAACAATTGTAAATAGTTACTTCCAAGGGCATAAATCTTCAATGTTGTCTGAGTTGCTCCTCAGCATCCCAAAATAAATATGATGCTGCTGCTCTGTCCTGTTAATATAAAGGGGTAATGTGGTAGGCAAACTGCTGGAAAATTCTCAAAGGAATAGCAAAGGGAGCGAGTGGTTCAATGTGCCCAGGTGGTCAACGTGCCCCTCTCTCCCCTAAGCCCAGGTGCACTTATCAATTTCGATGGCACTATTTACCTTGCACTTATACAAAACCTGTGCTTATTAATTGGGAGCCTGTGCTTATAAATGTTTGTCCCATGGCTGCTCAGAAACCAGGGAGAGGGTGGGGTAGTGGTAGGGACACAACAGGTGAGCCCCTGTGCATAGTGCACACAACAGGTGGGTACTTTGGTGCAGCTGTGGATCTATGTGCCTCACAGACGCTCGACAGGCCTAGCTCACACAGAAAATTCCGGGGCTTAGGGAGTGTTCATTATTTATGCCAGGGGGGGGGGGGGGGTGTGCAAATCAGGGGGGGGGGGTCATTTTTTTTAGGGGTATTCCGAGGGGGGGGGTCTTTTTTTTTCAACCTATTCTTAGGGGGGGGGTCTTTTTTTTTCAACCTATTCTGAGGGGGGGGGTCATTTTTTTTAGGGGTATTTATTTGGGAGGGCATATTTTTTTACACAACGTGACGCGAATTTCACGACACATGTCCCGAATTGGGGTCATAGAGACGGTAGAACTTTGCTAAATTTCTTGCCTACCAATCGACACTAGAATGATTCACTACTTTTCTTTTCCTAAACAACAATAATTAACTGGAGAAAGAGCATTAATTCAACATGAGAAGAGTACAGAAGTAGGGGGTCTAAACAGCAAAGCTATCAGTGTGCAGTTAGATGAATGCTATTGTGGCACCGAAATATGACAGTACTGTATCCGAAATAGTTTGGGTTAATTGGACTTTAGCCTTGCCCATCATATTTTGGCATCCATATGCAAGGGTGAACTTGCCTACATGTCTAGACCCTGCCTTTCTTCCCAATAGAGGAGCAGATGCATAGTATGCAAGATGCAGATCTACCTCATATAATATTGATACATTGTAGCTTAGGTCCACTCCACCAGTCAAAGGCGTGATTACACTAGTCATGATACACACTTTTCCTTGGTATCTTGTGCCAGACCCTGCTAAATGAGCCACAGCGTTCTGATTGCAGAGCTCTCAATTTTTTTAGAATACCTTCACCATCTCCCTGATAGCTGCCTGCTTCTCACAGATTCTAGGACTTATAAAATCAGCAGACTCATAGAGTAAACATGATCATCCCACTATAAATCGGTGTACCGAATGCCTTGAAATATAGCAAATAGCCACCAGATCCACAGAGTTTTCTGCTGCGGATGCCACTCCTTCTGTCGCCAATTTCTAAATCTCCCTCTAAGTTCATCTTTGGCTTCAACAGAAATCAGGCACTGAATAATCATTGCTACTCGTCGCTACTTGGCCTCATCAGAATTTTTAGAGCTCTATATTTGGTTCTGGTCAAGTTGCTTCCGATGCTCTGCAGGGTTATCAGTGAGTTATTCATCACTATTTTAAAGCTTTTATTTTTTTTGGAGTCAATGCATTCCCATGGCTTGGTTATACTGACCACACCTAGAATATTGAAGGCAGGTACCTTATGGCATTTCCTCAAATAAAGGTTATCAACTATGGTGCATGTAACATCCGTGCATACCATTGATGGCTTAAGCGGTTGTAATTGATCCGTGCCATTATATAACAAAGACACATTCCCCGTGACTCTTTGTTCAACTTCAAATTCTCACCCTGAGCTCCCTATTTCTTACTGATCCTAGCCTTTGGAAAACCAAGCTAGGTTTAAATAGTGATCTTGTTTCTTTAACTGCAAGCTATAATACCAGGATACATTAAAATGGGCCCATTGACCTCTAGATTTTCAAAATTTTCTTCAGGTTTGCCACTATTATAATGTCCAGAGCATCCCTTCATCAAACATTTTGTTTTAAGCTGCAGTAGCGCGGAACAGGGGGGGGCCTGGGGGCCTAGTAAAGTGGGGGAGCCAATCTTTTTGGGAAACATGAACATTCTAGACTCAGAGTACCCAAGAATACACCAATCTTGAGGTAAAATTCCTAGAAATTCTTGAAAGACAAGCTCAAAGTCCCTCAGAACTCATCAATTTCAACGTAAAATTACAAAAAATTTCCAGGATCATATGGTAGACTTCAGACCACTCTGAATACCCTAGTAGTATAAAGGTCAAATTCCTAAATGTTCCGGGGGCTTGTGGCCCCGAAACAACCATTTGTTTCTCCCTCCAACCAACACTCATCAGCTGGCTTTGGGAGCTGGGCCCTCCAACTTTATCCACCTTCCGCGGCCCCTGAGCTGGGCCATTTCATGGTACTTCTACCAAACAGTATTAGCAGGACTTGTAGGTGGGGACCAAAATAATCACACCAATTTTTAGCAAAAATATCAAACGTGCCACGGAAACAGAAAAATGTGCGCTCTCCACATGTGGGAAAATATTCACCATATTGTTATGCCCTATAACCACTCCCTCAAATAATGGTTAAGCACATGCTATAATAGGTTATAGTATAGGACTATGTAGACTTTGTATGTCGTTGATGCCATTATTATGTATTTATAAACATCTATGGTGAGGGGGGGGGGGTCATTTTTTTTCAACCTATTCGGAGGGGGGGGGGTCTTTTTTTTTTGACCCATTCGGAGGGGGGGGGTCTTTTTTTTTTGACCCATTCAGAGGGGGGGGGTCTTTTTTTTTTGACGTATTCGTTTTGCCAAACGACCGCCCCCCCCCCCTGCCATAAATAATGAACGCTCCCTTAGTCAATGCTAATATTAGGGTGTCCGGAGGCTCTAGCTGATCGCCAAGCCTGTATCTGATCCTATGTTAAATGACCCTTTTATGATGTCTTCCCATTTTGGTTTGGGAGCAGATAGAGACCTCCAGTAAGTTGGTATCAAGAGATCTTGATAGGGTATATCATATACAGGCTGGAATAAGCACAATAAATTGTCTAACATGATGCAATTCAGGGGCCATGTTGACAGACCTTCAGATTTTGAGTCTGTTTTGAGCTCTATAACTGGGTGATCTCTTGAACCTGTCATTTGGAAGATTTTGCACTGGTAAATAGCAAATCCATTGTAGAAAACGAGGATTAGATGTGTGTGTCGTCGTACACAACTAAAGTGCCCAACACACCTGCTGGCAAAACCCATGTATAGCAAATCCATGTATCAAAGAAATTCTTTTTTTTGTTTGAAGCTATCATATACCGGCTGGAATAAGCACAATAAATTGTATAACATGATGCAATTCAGGGGCAATGTTGACAGACCTTCAGATTTTGAGTCTGTTTTGAGCTCTATAACTGGGTGATCTCTTGAACCTGTCCTTTGGAAGATTTTGCACTGGTTAATAGCAAATCCATTGTAGAAAACAAGGATTAGATGTGTGTGTCGTCGTACACAACTACAAAAGTGCTCAACAAACCTGCTGGCAAAATCCATGTATCAAAGAAATTCTTTATTTTGTTTGAAGCGTCTTGTATGAAGGTATGCCACGAGGGGTCCTATAATTATTTGGCACAATTGTATCTTTAACAAAAAAGCCACCTAAAAATCATTACTTTTAGCTAAATTGTTTTTCTAGAAATCTTTAATTGGTAATTTATGGTAAACTACTGAAAATACAGTTAAACCAACTGGAAATTATGCATTTGGAATGAAAATAAAAGAGCTTACCACCAGCCAGCATCAGGCAATCTGCTGAGGGTGATGTGAGGATTCTTATCAGTTTAAACATGGTGCTTAACCAGATGGCAGCACACAGGGGTCTATGGGGTGCAATGGAGCATGAAGGCCATTACTTCAATAGATCTCTCCTAGGTGGCATAGTGGTACAGTAAAATGACTGCTATGACTTCTAATGGTGGCTTTGTCACCAGTTTAAAACCTGCCAGAAGGTCTATCAGGGTGAGGTAGTTTCAAACAACTACAGCAAATTCCCTATTTATTGCATCACCATTATAAAAGTTGTTTTGGAAGTGTAAATATTAGGCCTGTTGGTAGATATGAATCATGTCAATCTCATATGGTTTTATTAAAATGGTCCGGCCACCCTACTAATATATCTTAAGTCAAAACCACCAACTTATCAGCATTATTAAATCAATACTAAGCGTCTGCTAAACTATGCCTAACTTTTCACTAACGAGCTACCCACAGGAATTCCACACCAGATGACAGCACAAGCAAATCATATGATATTTATCTACATGACAAGATAATAGATTGTAATTGTCCTTGTTATCATGCTTTAAGTAACCTTTTCGAGAATTGAATATGATATGGGGTGTAACTGAAGGTATGTATCTACTTAGCCAGATCAACCTATTCAAATGAGGTTTTCTGAAAGGGACACCTTTTTTGTGTTTTTGAAAAATGCATATATCAAAGTCAGACTCAAGTCTGTATATGGCCACTTCTACAGGACAATGATTGTTATATAGACAAACTGGCTTCAATGGATGGAGTTACCATTGCACAGGTAACTCATGCTGTGGTTGTTGCATATTAACCAGGGCCATGCCACTGACTGGTAACAGATATACTTATCACTAATAAAAGACTAGGAATTCCTAGAACCAAACCTCTAGTGCGGTTTATAAATAAACTTAGAGAATTTTATATAACCCGCACGGACGGTTGTTAAGATTTAGAAGATGTGTGATGGAGTATCCGATAGCACACTTGGACCTGCTCTCCTGCTGGCCAGAATATCACATTGTAGTCAAATCCCTGGATACTCAGCAACATCCTTTGTGGAGTCAAGGGGCTGCTGATATGAAAGGCTTTTTACGGATGATTTCGAGGGGCTCAACAACATATGTTAGGATCTCCCATATAGATAAGTGCAGAACCTTTCCAGGCCATATAACTGGGCTTATGTTGTATATTGCTATAGTAAGACTGTGCTTTGGTGAGGGACTTGGAGGTAATGGCTGCTGGCTTAAATGTGTGTCATTGGGTATTTGGAAATCCAAGATGGCTGTAAAAGTCGACCTTCAAAGCTATTTTCATTCATTGAAATGAATCTACTGGTAGTTGGTTAGTAGCATTGAGCATATTTAAAGATGGTATGTAAGCTAATAGACTTCCCAAACATTTTCTTCAAAATGGATATAATTTTAATGTCAAGGGTTTTATTATTTTAGCTCAATGTGAATCTATAAATGCATGATTTGAGATAGAAAACAATGTTGCTTATTCACCTCACTGACTCAAGTGTCCCCCCCATGTGAGCATAACTGGAACTAAGCTAATAGGGAAAGCACTGAGCCATGTACTACGATGAGACAATGGTTTAGATCGAGGATTTGCACACCATAGGTGTGGTGACCGTCCTTTCATTAGTGCACCAGAGTCATGATGCACAAATGCATCAGTGAGTAGTTGAAGCAGTGTGCTGTCTCTTAAGGGTAAGTATACAGGAGTCATGATACACAAATGCATCAGTGTGTAGTTGAAGCAATGTGCTATCGCTAAAGGGTTAGTATACAGGAGTCATGATGCACAAATGCATCAGTGTGTAGCTGAAGCAGTGAGTGTGCTGTCCCTAAAGAATTAGTGTATAGAAGTCATGATGCACAAATGCATCAGTGTGTAGTTGAAGCAGTGTGCTGTACCTAAAGGGTTAGTATACAGGAGTCATGATGCACAAATGCATTACTGTGTAGTTAAAGCAGTGTGCTGTACCTAAAGTGTTAGTATACAGGAGTCATGATGCACAAATGCATCAGTGTGTCAGTGTGTTAAAGGGTTAGAATACAGGAGTCATGATGCACAAATGCGTCAGTGTGTAGTTGAAACAGTGTGCTGTCTCTAAGGGGTTAGTATAGAGGAGTCATGATGCACAAATGCATCAGTGTGTAGTTGAAGCAGTGTGCTGTACCTAAAGGGTTAGTATACAGGAGTCATGATGCACAAATGTATCAGTGAGTAGTTGAAGCAGTGTGCTGTCCCTATAAAATTAGTGTATAGAAGTCATGATGCACCCATGCATCAGTGTGTAGTTGAAGCAGTGTGCTGTCTCTAAAGAGTTAGTATACAGGAGTCATGATGCACAAATGCATCAGTGTGTAGGTGAAGCAGTGTGCTGTCCCTATATGGTTAGTATACAGGAGTCATGACGCACAAATGCATCAGTGTGTAGTTGAAGCAGTGTGCTGTCCCTAAAGGGTTAGTATACAGGAGTCATGATGCGCAAATGCATCAGTATGTAGTTGAAGCAGTGTGCTGTCCCTAAAGGGTTAGTATACAGGAGTCATGATACATAAATGCATTACTGTCTAGTTGCAGCAGTGTGCCAATCTTAGAGGTTTAGTGTACAATTAGTCATGATGCATAAATGCATCACTGTCTTAATAGTTGAAGCAGAAAGTCATGATGCAGTTTATGAATGCACCCACCACCTCGGCCTGCATGGATTTACGAATGCTACCACACGACACATAGGTCACGCACCACTGCCTGCCGCTGAGGGCTGTATAGAGGAGCCTAACACAATAAACAATAAACACATAGGGAGTTTTAGTGTTGACCTACAGTAAAAAATATTGCACTGCAGTGCTCATCTTATAGACTAAGACACTGCCAATAATTTTCAAAGTTAGGGAAGATGTATGGTATAGGATATACAATAGGAATATGATAAGATAAAACAATCTCCAGACATTTAGCTGACACACCATCTTTAACTTTTGAGCATGGCATGTGTACTTAGTTAGTATATATATATATATATGTAGCATACACACCACTTCAACATTTTCTTGGGTTTATATATTTATTTGATAACTTTTATACAGTTTTTATCTGATCTCTTTTTTACAAGGCTTCACAATGTTCCACTATTTTACATACATTACATACACTACTGTCACTATCTCCGGGACGTTGAATGGCGCCTGCCTTTGTCAGGTCTTTTTCGCTTCCTATCGTCTTCACTTTCAGAATCTGAACTAGAAGCATCATCAGAACTTTCTTCTTTCCGCCGCTTGTGGCTCTTGTGCTTGTGCTTTTTGTGTTTCTTTGCCTGCAAGATATTTTCATTTCTCATTCAATGGTGATAAATGTAACGCAAAACAAAACAATCAATTTTCTTGTTTATAAAAGAGATGGACCCTACAAATACAGAGTTGCCAACCTCCAGCACTTCAAAATCGAAATTTCGATGCAAGAAAATCCTAATTTTCGTAAGTCTACCCCTTCAAAATTCGTAATAGAATTCGTTATGTCAATTATAATAAAATTCCTATGAGAAAACTTTATGTTAAAGACATTGTAACATTGTAAAATTATTACAACAGCCAGCAAAAAGGGGTCTTATAAAATATCTCTGTATTAAAATAAAACATTTTATAAACAAGACTCTCCACATGTAATTTTTATTACGCTTTTAGGGATCATTCACAAATTAGGTCACCAATTTTGGTGGCCATTTTTTCAGCAGCCAGCATTTTTGTCACTATTTTTGGTAGTTCCCTGTACAAATGTACATGGTCTTACTCAGAAACCTCAAAATGTGTAATTTAGGTAGGGCAATTCGTAATTTCGTAATCAGGCTCTAAAAAGACCTCCACTTTGTAATATTACAAAAAATTCGTAATAGTTAGCAGCTCTGTAAATAGAAGGATACTTGCCTGTGAAGCTCTATGTACATATTTTGAAAGTGTATTCTTGAGACACATTCCAGATGTAGTTGTTGATAAAATAAGTCTCAGGGATAAATATATGACATCGCACATTCACACTCACATTATTATACAAGGCTTCAGAAGTTCTTAATATTGTTGGATATAAAGTCAGTGATTAAAGGGCAATGATTTAATTCAATATGCCCTTTACTGCAATGATCCATTAATGCAGCTCTGGCAAGTAAATTGTCAGTGCTGCATTCATGCATCATGAGGACTAAGGGCATAGGCCAAGAAAAGGTTTGTTTCAGGTCACCCGACCGACCCTATTAAAACAGGGCCGATTCTACCTTTTTTTTATGCAATTTTGAAGAAATTTTCATATTTTTACCCATTTTTGGTAAATTTTAGGGTCTTCGGAGAGACTGGCTAGTATTTTCATGTTAAAAAAACATACCTTTTTTTGGCCATATTAAAGCACTATGTGACCCTTAGAGTCTTTTGAAGCAATATAATCAAAATGAACAGTTACCCGACATGGACTACCGCTGCAAACTTCATTCTTATCTCATAATTACCTTACTTATACAATACAACAATGACTCTCTTTAATATATTACCAAAGACTTTGATCAACTACTACTTAATATGATGTAAACATCGTTGGATAATCCATAATTAAGGAATTCCATATACCATTTACTTAAATCTTTTCCGTCCCTGTTCGTCATGACTTCGTTGGAAGATCGCATTCATCTATGTGAAATGTTGTCAATAAAACTATTTAAAAAAAAAAGAAAGTGATTACAACTGAGATGAAAAACCTACCTTGTGTTCCTCTTCACTTTCTGAATCCGACTCAGCAGCCTTCTTCTTGTGCTTCTTCTTTTTCTTGTGTTTCTTATCCTTGAATGAAAAAGATAAAAAGAAGTTTTGAATATCAGTGGATTTATATTTCCTCATAGATTATATTATAGGACTTCGGATCCAAAAAATGAGCACTCCCTTGGAGGTAAGTTTATTATGTAGATAGTAACAGTCCACAACCATTGTACATTTTTCTTTGCTACGTCTTTCCTTGTAGCGTCATTACATTAGTTTAATATTTTATTACATGGGTGGGCATTAAAAAGGGCGAGGTCAACTAAACACCAAAGCTACGAAAACAGAAAGCTGCGTCGCATAAAGAAAAAAGGAGGAGGTGGAGGGGGGGGGGGGGATTGAATCCCCAGGCCTACCCCTCCAATGATCCGTCCCTGGATTGCATGTTGATTTATAAATTTGAATTTTTAAAATTTTAAAATTAAAAAAAAAAAAAATTAAAAAAAAAGTTGAATTGCATGTTGAGACAAGGGACTGACCTTTTTCTTCTTCTTGCTGCTGCCTGATGCTGATGAGGCCCCGGTCTTCTTCTCCTGCTCCATGAGGTGGTCTACGTCCGGCAGTAGGTCGTACTGCTGGGTGGCACCCAGTGTCTGGAAGCACTCCAGGGCGAAGTGACCTGCAACCACACAGCACACATAGGGCACATATTAAAGCTTGACCATCTTGGTTGAAGTGAGGCCAAAAGCACTTTTAGATATAGTTCAGTTTTCATTCACAAGAGGGCTCTTAAGGGCTGGGAGCTCAGCTCTTACAGGCACACGATAGGGTGAATATATTGTAGCTGGACAATGCTCATGGTCCCCTGTCCAAACACTGCTGCCCTCTGGTGGAACTGTTATTTTAGTCTATGTATGGAAAATGCTGAACTTATTCCCTGACGGCCCAGCTTTAAGTCTCGCTATAAAACATTGTCATAATTTCTTCACATTTCTAATAAAATGTACCTACCTATAGGTTAGCCTAAATAGGTCCCAGATCTGAAACATTCAAGTCCAACTCCCCGTGTTAGTGGACGTATGCGAAGACATTATGTCGTCCAGTTTATCAATGTTAGTTGCTAACTTTATAGGGTTTATACATTCCCAAAGAGTGGTCTTGATGTATAAATGCAGAATTGGCAAGTTACTCGCCAGTACTGCACTTATGCATTATGACGACTAAGGGCATAATGTATTAAAGCACCATGCCGTCCTTAGAGGGTTAAAATGGTTGTGGTTCCTACCTTTTCCCCCACACTTCTTACATGTGGTGTTCAGCACAGCTCCCAGCTCGATTTTAGATCTACCTTTCTGGAACCCCCCAGTTTTCCGTCTCTGCTCGTCCAACCTAAGGATATATTACAACACAGAACGTATCAAACAATGTTAGTACTGAGATGGTGCCATGCTGTAAATTGGCTATAAGAACCTCGTTAATTTAATAATGTGTCGTGAAAAAATGCAGACTTGCATAATGATGAAGATGCATGATGCAATCCATGAGTGTAAATAGATTGTTGCTTCTTTTCTCATATAATTGTGACATGTTCTGGGAAAAGGGACCTTAGGCTTAGTGCACCCTGCACTAAGGGCCCTTTTCGCAGATCGTATATTTTAGATACTGTAAATTCCAGTGTGTACCCCGCATCTCGCATATTTGCCGCACCTGAGCTGAAAATGTTGTATTTTACCTGCATCTGATTATGGCTATGTTAGTACTGTAGTACTTCTAGAAACCCTTAAATAACCAGAATCCCCAACTTTTTACCTGCATCTGATTATGGCTATGTTAGTACTGTAGTACTTCTAGAAACCCTTAAATAACCAGAATCCCCAACCTTATGTATAACCCTCACCTGGTGTTTGGTTCGCTTACAACCCGCGTACAGTAGAATTAATGGTACAAGTAGACCAAGCTATCTATCTATGGTATACCGGATAAGCAGAACCCTTGTACAATTTATAAGCAGCACCCCTAACTTACAACAATCATATAGGCCGCACAGGGACTCTGATTATAGTAATATTAGTACTGCAGTATACCACTAAAATCCTTGTATAAGCCGCACCCTATATGCGCATGTTTGGTATCAAATTAAAGCTCAGCCTGACTTGCATACAGGCCGTGCATTCTACGTGAGACTTTACGGTAGTTCAAATCTATTAAACAACTTACGATATTTGGACGTGGTTGGGATCCAGGTCTTCCCCTGTAGTCTGGTTCACACACTTCATGGACAGTGCGATCTTGTTCCCGTCATCCTACATGAGAGAAAATAAAGACAATGTTGTTTTAAATCGTTGATAATTATGATACAGTAAAAAGGGCACATGGCAATTACCAGATATTTGCTTATCTTTTATTTTGTTGCCTATTAAATGCACATCTGCCTTTTATAGTGTCACCAGCCTTTATTCACTCACGATTTTTCCCTTTGCCTGTTTGTTCTTGACATGTTATACATACGTCTAAAATGACAATTACCATATTCGACCTAATAAGTGCCCTCCTCCTAATAAGCGCCCCCCTTTCCAGATTTTTTATATTTTTTTTCTTAATGTTTCTCCAATTTGTTACTGTTATCACACCTTTATGTGACATGGAGCACTTGGTGCTATCTTAACCTGTAGAAATCGACCCTCCAATTTTGACTCATGGGACCCACCCAAACCCTCATTTCTACCAATTTTTATCTAACATATTTTGGCGATTTAAAATCAAATTCGATAGGTAATACTACAAGTTTCATATGACAGGCATATTCCATGCGATTAGACTGAAAAAGTACTACAGAAATCACTGATTATCTTTGTCTACATTCTCTATTTTTTCAAAGCATTTTCCCTTTATGCATTTTTTCAAAACCCCTCCCTTTAGGCCCTAAAGTACACCCCCAAAAAGTTGGCTTATAACCAGGGTTTTATGGATGAGGGTAGAAGAATATGCTGAGTTGTACTTACCCCATGGGAGATAACTTTAACCTGGACTTCCTCACCCATCTCCAGCACATCCTCTGGCTTCTCCACTGGCACCTTGGAGATCTGTGACCGATGAACTAGGCCTAGAAATATATAAAGCAACAAAATGCAATGATAACATAATAATTCACATATCCATTAGGAAATATCCCAAGCCACATTTTTTCCCTTCAAATACTGACGCCTGTGATGAATATATCAATTCATCATTCGGTTTCCATATGTTATTATTATGTTATGATATTATTCATCATAATTAGGGACATCAACTCCATAGTCAATAGTTCCTTACCATTTTTGCGTCTTCCTGGTAGTTTTATAAAAGCCCCATATGGCTGAAGCGAGGTCACCTGAAAATAAAGTTTAAATTTACTATTCATTATACACGATTCCTAGGTTCTCTAAACAGTGAAGAGTTTGAGAATCAAAGAGAAAGAGTGACTAACATCACAGGGCGACTCAGGGTTCATGGGGCAAGGGGGACTGAGAGTCCGGACGCCCGAGCGAGAGTCCGGAAACCTGAGCGAGAGTCCGGACGCCCGAGCGAGAGTCCGGATGCCCGACCGAGAGTCCGGATGCCCGACCGAGAGTCATTAGAAAATCGAATGAGTGATCTAATTTGAGTACAATACGTTATTTCTCATTTCTGACAGCAGAAACAGGGTCCTCGTCAAAAACTACACTGAAGTCATGTGTCACTGTGTGCAAGGAGGTGGCTGTGAGCAAGGAGGTGGTTGGGGGCAAGCAGGTGGTTGGGGGCAAGCAGGTGGTTGGGGGCAAGCAGGTGGTTGGGGGCAAGCAGGTGGCTGTGGGCGTCGTCGCCCGCCATCCCATAAACGCTGCTTTACGTCTCGGCCAAAAAGCGAGTCTGTCTGAGCGTAAACTGCGACAGCATCTTCGTTTCTGTTTCGCCGTGTTGGTCGGCCACGGGGCGGCGTGCGTTGCAGATGATTTTGATGGGTGGGTGTGGGCAAGCAGGTGGGTGTGGGCAAGCAGGTGAGTGTGGGCATGCAGGTGGGTGTGGGCGTCAGCGCCCTGCAGCGCGTAACCTCCGTTTTACGTCTCGGCCGATAAGCGAGTCGATCGGAGCGTCAGCAGCGACAGGGCGTCAGCACCCTGCAGTGCGTAACCAACGTTTTACGTGTCGACGAAAAAGCGAGTCGGTCGCAGCGTCAGCAGCGACACCCAGTTCTCCCTTTTCCCGTTCTCCCTTTTCCCGTTCTCCCTTTTCCCGTTCTCCCTTTTCCCGTTCTCCCTTTTCCTTTCTGCGCATGGGCAGTGGGCGGCGTTCACTGTGGCTAGCTTCACTTTCCCGTGCGGACAAAATCGGTCTCAGATATCATTCAGTTTCATGCAGGAGACCTCTACTATTATGCAGATCTGCTAGTTGTGTGGCGGCGAGATATCTTAAAAAAAGTGTCTCACCTGAGCGTCCCATAGACTTAACATAGAATCGTATACTACCATGTGAGCAATGAAGCTTAGTCCACAGTACATTTACATAGAGGCTTCATTGCAGACAATTTCAGAAAATTTTGTGACACTTTTTGTATTGCATTTTTCAATATGATATTTATGTCCGATTTCTTCTGTTGTGATATCAATCTCTTCGTATTGATGCCACTTACCTTCTCCACCCATTGGCTCCCACCCACCTGTCTTGATGGCTTCCCTGCCTGCCCTGAAAGTTGGACTTCTAAAATGAGGGAAAAAATGGTCTGTGGGCGTCTCCCTTAGACTCAGCGGAACCCTGAGTCAATGACTCTCTGGTGAAGGTATTTGACCAGGTTTAGAGAGTGATCATTATTTATCCACGGAAGGGGGGGGGGCGGTGCAAATAAAATGTCGACCCCTCTAGACTAGAGGAGCGGGGGGGGGGGGGGGAGGATGCCATCCATTTTCGGTGAAAAAAAACTCCTGCACATTACTTTAATTCAAAGAGGAGGGGAACCGGAAAAATTTCGACCTGTAGGGGGGGGGGGAGGGGGTCATAAAAATACTCAACCCCTCTTATCGTGTCTTGGGTGGGGGGTATCGGAACATTTTTAGTCTGACACATCTGGCGCTACTGCCAGACTGCAGCTACATAGGGATCCTATAGTGGGAATAAAAAAGGGTCTTGTTCTCATAAATGCACTCACTGTCAGTCCCTTAAAATGGTCAATCATGTTCCCCAAGAGGTACTCCACATGTCCAGCATAGTTATACTGCTGCAAACATGTCAATATTAGTGTATCTCACACATTTTGATTTCAGCAGCAGGGCGAAGTGGTGGGAGGAGTGTCCAAGACAATGGCAAGAGGAGTGGAGTTGACATCAAACACAGCCAGGATAACAGATCTATTTACCGGGTATATAAGTATTAGGAAGGTCTTGTTTATGTTGAACAGGTGGGAATACATTGAGGGACATGTAGCTGGAAGCATTGAACTGTAGAGTGAATGCTTCCATCAAAATAGCTAATCTGCCAGATTGGCAGAGTGACTTGGACCAAGTCTTGGTTAGCCCAAATTTAAAGGCACGTGCTTTCTACCCCTGTTACATACAGGGGTAGAAGTGTTGAACTAAAAAATATACTTAATTGGTTCTTTGTATTAAAGTGACAACGAGATATGTGTAGACTTGTAGTTGAATGTTAATTCCCCAATACACATAGTCAGATAGTTGAATGTGTATTCCCCAGGCCCAATAGAATTAGAATTAGATAATAATATATTTTATTGACAACTGAAATGGAAGTCATTTCTGACTTATGTGTCATACATAAAGGTTATATAAACTAAATCTACAAACTATGCTACAATACGAGACAAAATGAAAATACACTAGGTTACTACACAATACTACACAAATGTACTCGACTAGAAAACACATATGTACAGACGTACAGAGACATGGATACATGGCATACATACCCAGTTGGGTCACAGTTTTGCATTACAGGTTAAACTTTCAAACATTATTGACCTACAAACACATTAACCCCAAACTCAAACTTGTTGTCGTTGTTTGAAGGCCATATATACATATTTACCCAGTGCATTAATAACAATATGCTCTGGTGTTTTCATAACTTTCTCAAATTTATTAGTGTCAGATGTGTTAGCGTAGTTCGGTATAATACTTTTGACAACATTTTCGAATACCTCTCTGTATTCATTATGAAATGTACACTTTGTCAGAAAATGTACCTCATCATCCATAGCTCCACTCTGGCAGTAGAGACAAATCCTCTCACCAGCAGGTTTAGGTGGCCTGCAATGCCGACCAGTCTCTATTCCCAGATTGTGCGAACTTAACCTAAATTGTGCTAGGGCATACCTGTATTTACAGTTATTTAAATTAAAGAGATAGTGTTCTAATCTGAATTCCGTTTTAAATGTCCGATATGTTCTGAGTTTCTTACCCTCACCTGCTTCATTAATTTCACCCATAATACTAGTCCTGTATTTCCCATAGATAGCTTCAGTCAGAGCCCCAATTGGAATTGGGCTAGCACCAGTTCTTTGAGTATCCCATAGATTATTGTATGTATCACCCAGCCTGTCAAGAAGGTGTCTAACGTTACTGCACCAGTTAATCTGGTCCTCTTCATCTAACTTGTGCAAGCTTAAGTAGCATTTCTTGAGAACATTGGAGATTGGGAGATTTGAGATTCTTTTCCAGTATTTTATAGTTTGTACTTCCCAGAAGGCCCTTAGGGGAACTCTACCTGTATCTGCATAAACTGCTGCAGAGGTTGTTTGTTTTCGTACCCCAAGCATAGATTTTAAATATCTCAGCTGTCTTATTTCAAGTTTATCAACTTCTCTCCCTCTGTTTAGACCCCAAATTTCACAACCATGATCGATGCATGGCCTCACTTGACTATCAAATAGCTTTAGAGCAGTTCGGGGCTTCGGTCGACCAATGTGCTCAGAACAGTTGGAATATACTTCATGCACAGCTTTCCTCCCCTTATCGGCAAGTTCTTGATAGACCTTATGAAAAATATCTTTATGGTCAGATTGTAATGTGAAGCCTAGATACTTGTATGTTGTGACCTTAGCCAAGGGCTCCTTGCCATACTTAAATAGGCAAGACTTTGAATTTTTCTTTTCTTGAAACACCATAATATTTGATTTAGACATATTTACAATTAAATGCCACTTTCTACAGTATTGAAATAAATTATTGATTTGGGTTTGTAGTCCCTCAAGTGTGGTAGAGAATAAAACAAGGTCATCAGCATATAACAGATATGCAACCTTTGTACCATTTATATCAATCCCTAGCTCCGGGACCAGGTATTCACTAATGTCAGATAGATAGCTATTAAACAGTTTAGGACTAAGAACTCCACCTTGTAAGACACCATATAAACTGTCAATACCATCACTTAAGATTGAATTTACACGTACTCGAGATTGTGATTTTTCAAACAAATCCATAAGAACCTTGAGAGATTTCCCCTTTACCTTACTACATATCAGCTTGTAAAATAGTGCCTTTCTGTTGATAAAGTCAAAGGCCTTTGTAAAGTCAATAAAACAACAGTAAAGTGACTTATGATTTGCTTGTGCTATCTTTATAGCAGAGTATAGAATAAACAGGTTGTCTGAGGTCCTTCCATTCTCTATAAACCCATTTTGGAGTGGATCATTCATGTCTAGCATCTCATTACTAAATTTAAGCCTGTTGTTTAGAACAATTTCAAAAAGTTTACAAGTGCTGTTCATTATTGTTATCTTTCTGTAGTTTTCAGGGTTATCTCGATCTCCTTTTTTGTGTAATGCGCTTATTATACCCTCAGCCCAACGTTCAGGAAAGTTACCAGACATAAGTATACAATTAAAAACCACATGAAGAACATCCACCAGGTCTTCCCCACCATATTTCAGGAATTCAGAGGGAACTCCATCTGTTCCCGTTGCCTTGTTTGTTTTCATTAACTTAAGAGCATATTGAATCTCATCCTGTGTAAAGGGAGAGTCTAAGAGAGATTGCACAGTATTTTCAATCATGTCAGAATTGTAACCAAAACTGAATTGTTGTACTGTTTGCTCCAGCTGTGCCATGCCTTCATAATCGAAGTAGTCAATATGTGGAGGAGTTTGCTGTTTCTGGAAACAATTGACAAATACAGCAAGGGGAATGTCATTAGAGCTAGATTTCCTTTTATATTTTCCCCATGTTTTCCAGAACTTGGCATGGTTATTGGTTTCTAGCATTTTGTCTAATTCTTGACCGTCTTTTTGTTTTGCGTTTCTCTTAACCTTTTGTATTACTCTCTTGTAGTTGCTTTTAAGTATCCTATACCTTACCTTATTTTCTTCAGAATGTAATTCATTTGACTTACTGAACTCGTTTGCAATTTTCTTTGCTGTGCGGCATTCATCATTATACCAGTTATTACATGGGAATTCAGATGTGGCTTTTCTGGGTGATCGTTTTTCAACAGGAATAGCAACATCAAGCAACTTATAATATACCATGGCTATTTTTTCTATATCAACATTGTCATTTGCCGCAAGTGCGACAATAGAATTCTTTAGATTTATGCATTCATTACTACTTATACCATCTCTATATATTTCTTTCTTTGTTGAGTCCCACTTATAAGTCATATGTTTATCATCTTTAGTTCTATTAGCACCAATTCTTTGAGCAACTCCTTTTACACAGAATGTCACAGGAGAATGATCTGAATCTGGGAGAAGGTTAAGAATTTCCATCCTTTCCATAATCATAACAGAGTTAACCTTACATAAAACATAATCCACTACACTATGACCATTTGCGGTATGACATGTAAAGGCACTAGTATTTGTAGTATCACCAAACCTACCATTTAGTATTAACATTTCTGTATCTTTACATAACTGAATCAGTTCTTTTCCATTATTATTAAGGACACAGTCATTTGATATTCTATGCTCAGGTAATACATTATTGCATGAGTCATATGTTTCATCACTTAGTTCATGAATGGACGCAGTTCTTGCATTGAGATCACCACATAAGACTAGATCAACATTTTGCAGTTCAGGAGCACCAAGTTGTTCTGATATAATATCAAAATAATTGTCATTTTCAGCTAGGTAGGACGAACCTTCCGGTGGGATATAGATAGCACCTACCACCACGTCCTTCTCTAGTCCGAAAAATTTAGAGTCCAGTCGGATCCAAACAAGGAAATCACATTTATTATCAATCTTAACACCCTTTTCTATGTATTTTGATATAAGAATTCCAATACCTCCAGAGTGCCTTTTAGCATTTGGGTGTTTCTGTGAGCGTGTAACCTGAGTGTATTTATAATTCGAGGTATTTGGGTTATAGTCAGGACTTTTCCAGATCTCACTAAGAATTACTATATCCTGACTAGAGATCAGTTTTTGTATGTGAGGTAGTGATAGCTTGTCACCGAGTCCATGAATATTCCAATAACAGAATTTTATAGTTTTTGTTGTTTTCCTGTTGATTTGTTGTTCAACGGAGTATGTATGCCCATCCCCCTATCGTTGATTAGGGTAAGCCAGCTTAGCCAGCCTGGTGCAGATACCTTCTTTTATGCGCAAACTCAGGTGAAGTGGGTCCCTTAAGTTGAACCCGCTGTTGTCCATGAGGCACATCTTGAAGTTGTTGGCCAGTTTGTGTTTTAGATAGGCTTCAAGGTTTTGCTTTAAGGTATTCTTGCTGTTGTTGCTATATGTTGGTAGGCCGGAGAGTACTATGTGAGAATTTGGAAATGCTTTCTCCAGGCACTCTACCAGATTGTCAGCGCTTAGGTATAGCTTCGAGATGGGGGTGTTTATGTGAACATCAATATCCATAGCTTGTACCACTATGTAGTCAGGTTTATACTTCATTTTGGTGACAGCCTCGGCAATTACACCCATGGATCTATAACATTGACATTGATTGTAACAGGGATATAATACCCCATGATTGTAATGATTGTTGTACATGCCAGCTGTGCCTACTATTGCATGTCTTTGTCCTCCCCTCCAATTACACATCCCAACTCATGCCCTATAATAGGATGATCACGTTAGCTCTTTATAAGTTTATCCCCGCCGGTGGAGGCTACCTCTGGCTGGGCATACGGTGTAATCCCAGGGCTATGCCTAGGCTACTGGGTATTTGAACAAAACAAAGTGAGCGATAATAGAGAGAATGACATTTGAACCTACCATTCCCTTCAAAATCTGGTACAACGGAGGCGGGAGTTCTTCATTTCCATGTCTATCCCCACTTCCACGCCTCTCTCCATCCATATTGACAGTGTTGTTAGTTTATGAGTGAAGATATCAAACAAATTAACTTTCCACAAATCGTTTTCCTCGGTGTTTGGTCGGCGGTGGCGCCATCTGGTGCATTATCGTACAGCAGGTGCCCGTTAGGGGACGCCACTCTACGGAGCATTGGCGCTGTCGCGTATTCAGAAGACGCCCCTGCTCAGATGGGGTCTCCCCCCGAACGGCACCTCTACCCCCTTCTTAATAGGAAGGGGGGGGGGGGGGGGGGGATTCATGAAGTCCTCCAAACCTCTTATAGTCAATTTATTATATCGTGGGAATAGTGAGATATCAAGGATAACAACATTGTTCAAATGAAGTGATTATTTATTAAAAATCACAAATTAAATTCTGCCAGATAACTGCAATTTTAGGAAAGATTAATTATAAGTGTCAATTGTGTGATACTAAAGACAAGCGGAACCAGCACCTTTGATATCCTTTAATAGCAGGCATGGTGTATACGATTTGCCTTGTTCTGTTTAATAGGTCTGTGAAGAAGATGTCTTTAAAGTAGACCTTTAACTTAAAGTTTAAGCAGAGAGTTAAGAATATTACTACCTTTCTGGTATAAGTATAACTGCTCAACAAATTAATTATTCTTGATATGCAATGGACAATCATAATCATGGCACATACACCTTCAGTATTATAGCCATATACCGCATATTTACAAGATATTTTCACATTTTAAAAGTATATCAGAATATTCTCTCAACAATGAAGTAAATAAAACGCTCATCAACTAGAAGAATAAGTATAAGATCAGTATATGATTAGCTCTTGTAATAGTACATACCCTGATGTCACTAACAATGGATGTAAAGTAACGTTAGTTATAAATATCATACACACTGGTAGGCCCCTTAGGCCTACATGTATAGGCCTACATACAATTTATGTAACCCTATGAATCCATGAATGATTCCAATAGACCTATACTCTCCCTGCTTTGGTTAAACATATTTCTACAACCTCATTTTTCACATCTGCACGAAATGGTACGAGGCAACCAGTTGAACTCCTCGATTGTAACTGGATAATAAGAATCTCCCTTGTAATTGAAATTCCTTTCATTAGTAGTACCTCATTTAACATAAATTTTACATCCATTTTTATCAGATGAAACTGGAGCGATCATTTCTGAACGTTGTATGGTAGGGTTCAAAATTCTCCAAATTGAAGTGTTCGTCCTCGATGAAGGTTTCAGGCCGTGTTGGTCTGGCAGTGGTTCTTGCTGGCACTGCCCTGTTGTCTGGCATGTTGGGGTTATACTCATCTGTACGTGTTCTTACCCCTGATGGTATAAAGGTGCTGGTACGCCCAGCCTGTTTCCTGCTCCAGCGCTTCACCCTACTATCAAGGTTCTCTGAATTCCTTCCTGGTGAATTACCCTCTTGATTTCTTCTCTTCATATGTTTCAGCACTACAAGTGGTATTATAATCACAATGAGAAGGACCAACCCACAGATTCCCCCGATGATGCCGTAACGCCCTGGTGGATACTCCCATATCGTCTGTACATATTCAAGATGGCCTACGAGGAACTGTTGACTGGCAAAGGTGACCTGTCCAGTTAGAAAAAAAAAATCGACACTGTTTAATACTTTACATTTACAGCCATTTAAATCGTCACATTTCACTGATGAACCTTGAAATACTATTCTGTAATTCATCACTTGGACAATAGACCAATATGCCTCCATCTGTTGCAATAATGAGCATTTAATAGCCGCTAGATAAATTATTATTTTGACTCCTTACTAAAGAAAATCACAATCTAACATTTACCTTGATGGGGATTTTGTTATATCCTAGATAATCTGCATCATCAACATGCGGCCTTTGTAATGGAGGTTCGCACAGAATGAGGTTGGACAACACCTTCATGTTGGAGCACACAGATACACCAATCCGCACAGTGTAGTCCTTCTCCTGTAACCCTTCTAGAAGCTTCTCACCCTGAAATGGATGATATTCACACTTAGTCTTAGAATTACTATTTGAATTTAAGTCCACCATTTATCTAACCTCAGATGAGGCAGCAATTAAGTACCATGTTCAGTATATCATATTTCAAAATGTATTTAGCAACTTTTCTGGATCAAATCAGGTGAAAATGGTGATTTAAATTTGGGGTTATACATTCTTATTTTCAGTTAATTGTGCAAATGTATATATATATATATATATATATATATATATATATATATATATATATATATATATATATATATATATATATTGCAAACACTGGAGTAAGTGTTGCATAAGTTTGCACTGGGAAAAAACATAAAAGGGATTATTTAACCTGCAGTGTATACAGCCAGACAGAGATAAAAATCAACCAAACACTGAGCTAATACATTGTGAAATAAAACAAGGAAAAACTGATTTAGACATAAGAAAACGTGCAAATGAAAAGCTCCATACCTTGATCTCTATCATACGATCCTTTACCGGCCACGTGGATGTGAACCTCAGAGGTGACGGCTCCATCTGATGGACCACTGGATCAGCATAGACAGTGATTTCACTGAACTCCTCTAAGTTGGCTGCAGTAAGATTCCTATATTCGGGAACCCCATCTAAAATAAAAGCTATTTCCATATCAAAGTCCAGCTCTTCATTCAGACTCAGAGACGTCTGTCGGCGTGAGCGAACCCTGTCATTATTAGACAGAATGGAAAAAGGGATTTCCCGTTTCCTTCTCCCTGCATTTAGCACTGCATCAGTAATATCTGGTGTATTGCAAAACATTCTGTTGGGTTCCTTGCCATAGCAGGGCTACATTGCAAAGGAAAGAGAAGTTAGGACAGGCTTTAGCCAATTGTGTTAACACTAGTTATGGCCCTTGTTGTTTTGTTTGTTGAAAGCATGAACTGTTACTCTGAGTAATATCATGTTTGGAATATTTAATTGCAGGAAGATTTGAAAGTGTACACATATGTAATCAGTACAACCTGATAAACATCTGCAAAGAGTCATCTAGCTAATGATCAGACATTAGATATAATATCTGGTATTAATTCTTCATATACAGGAGGTCTATAGAGTTTATGTTTGTACATAGTATGGCAGTTGGTGCATGCCAACCACTATGAGAATTTCGACATTACTATTGATATTCATAAGGGTAACTTACAGTGGTGAACAGTGATCGTGTGGCATATTGCGTGACAGTTGTTTCCATTCTCCTTACTTTGGGTGACAGAAGGTGGGCACCCTCCACAGTAAGGACCACACTACCCCTTCAAACCACAGAAGGTTAAATTGAGTTTAAAAACTGACAGAAAGTTTAGATTAGGTTGAAATACATTTGAGAGTTAAATATACTCTATTTCTAAACTATTTCTTTTATAGTTTGGTATGAATTTGACTAGCAATCAGTGACATACACCTGTGCTTTTTAGATCTATCTGAGGAAACTTGGGCGGTCCATAGAAAAGAAATTTCTATTGATATAAGTTTGTACACATGAAAAGGAATACATTATTTGCTTACGTCAATACTGTGACAAGAGGATGAACATCATTGATGCTGGGGTCTGGCAAATAAGTGAATGTGAAGTCGGTCAACAGTGCAGACAGAGGGGCAGTCTGTTGAAATGATATTTCTAGGATCTGCTCGGCTAGATTGATGTCTGCAAGCTTGGGGGAGTTGCAAATGATGAGAACAGGATTCCTGAAAAATAAACATGCTATTAGTAATTTAGAATAAACATGCTATTAGTAATTTATAGATACCAAGGCAGCTGGATTTTATCTATTTATATTACAAAATGTATATGCTGGTGGAAACTATTTCCCATCAATACAAATAAAAACCTATACATAATATCTTTTATGATTTGATTTACATGAAAGGCATCTGTAATGCAATAGTTTCCTGCCAATTTACTAATAACTAAATACTCAAAATCACACATACTGTAGATGAATAACACAGTTGTTGTTCCCGAGGTTGACTGTTTGAACTACATCAAGGAAGTATCCGGTTATCGTTATTGGAGTACCGCCGGCCACTGGACCACTTTGAGGTCTCACACCATGTACAATCACCTCTATTAAATACAAATTCTGTTAATTCACTTACACTCACTTTTATTTGGACAGCTCTATTAGATTGAATTTAGTGAAATAAGTAATATTACATGTATCAGATGTTTTCCATCACTTTGATATGGAATACATCTTTTGTTGCAATAAAAAGCTAAATCTGTTCTGAATATGTATGCCTAATTATTTTTATCTCATGCTGACAAAACAACCCAAATTGAAAGGTTGACCTAAGTTTCATCAGAAATAGATTATTTGTCTGTTCATACATCGATTCTATTTTAGCAGTAATGCACATTCAGATTACAATGATAATTTATTATATTCATACACACCTTGGTAAAGGACGGACAGAAATGTGGGAGGTCTGTTCACAGGAATGTTTTTGACATTCCCAGGTTTGACCAATGTGTGGAAAGTTGATATAATATAAGGATATTGTGATGAAGTCACACTAATCACCAAAAACAGAGCAGTGTGGTCTTCAGAAGTTGGACTGGAACATTAACATTATACATATAGGAATACATCTTGCTATCTTAAACATTGTTTTACTCTTTACAAACATCCACATAATGTTTAACAAAGAGGTATTCCTGATGAATTCCAATATTCATAAATTTACCTTTTACTAGAATTTGAGGTTTCTGAGTAAATAATGAAATGTAAAAACTGTAATTTTATAAAATGGGTTTCAGGATGTCTAGATTCAAAACAACACTTCAGACATTCACTAATCAGGTTGTAGATGTACATTTCATGTTATGAGTGATGTATTAGTGTATGGTAATATTATACTCAAATATGTACATACGCAACACCAAGAAATTGTACGTTGATGTTCCAATCATTGCCAACATCTATTTGAACCTGAAAGATAACCCCTGGTATGACGCCTAAACACATAAAAAAGAGTACCACGAACTCCTTTTTAGAGCTGTTCAATTCATTACACCATGGGTGCATAGTATATATGCAAGTCTAGATAAATCATAAAGGAACTGAATAGTGAACACTGTCTTGATCTCTGAACCCTTATGTGCCGGCTGTTAGGCCAGCTAACAAAAGAATCTCTTTTCCACTGCTCGACCAGGTGTTATTCACAGAGAGCCAAACAGCCCTTTATATAGGACTTCCAGCCTAGCTACAGACATACCCACACACCTGTGCCGATGTGCAGTTACTCTTGTTCCCAAATCCTTCCGAAGGAAGGCTCTGGTAACAGCCAAATGTTGGGATTTTGCTGGGTCTGGGCAACCCCTGCTGGTAGCTTGGAACCAGTGAACAGGAACAGGAAATGGAACCAGAAATGCTGATGGTAAACTACCTAAAACTACCATCATACCAGGGGTAGACACTAACGCTGGCCCGGGAGCTAATGGCCCGTAGTTTTGGGTCCGGACCCGTAGATATCTGAATTTTTACATAGCTATGGGCCCGGGTGGCCCGTAGGCGTAGCTGTTTATGGCCTTATTTCTGAGTGAATATGGATGGAGGGCCCATCTGTAGACCTAAGCTTTAAAGTATAGCATGTCATATATCGTTGGAAAGAGAAAACCACAATCACACATAATATGTTACCCATTATGTAATATAAGCCTTCCCAACGTGTACCTCTTAGGGTAAAAAAAAAAGTTTGAAAAAAGATGATGTAAAAAAAAGTTAAGTTTTGATCCCGGGCCCACAAGTCTAGGTCCGGGCCCATAGATTTATGGAGCTATGGGCCCGGGTGGCCCACACCTGAAAAAGTTAGTGTCTACCCCTGCATACATTCTGGTTCCTGCCCACTGGTTCCAGGCTACCAGCATGGGATGACCAGACCCAGCAAAATCCCAAGTTCAAGGTCATTTGGCTGTTACCAGAGCCTTCCTTTGGAAGGATTTGGGAACGAGAGTAATGTGCAGTGAGAGTAGTCCCTCCCTCCCACCTCGAGGCCAAGCCTATAGGTAGGGGTGGGTGAGGTGAGGTCTGCTGAATTAGTAGACTTTCCTGTGGACTCTGGCCAATATGATATTCCAGAGGTGGGGGAGGGGGAACTCAGCTCCAAACATACATGGAGTTGTGGTCACAAATTGGAGTGATCAGGTGATATGGGTCCTTTTTAAGCCTCCAGGGAGTGGGACTGTGAACTCCCTTATGGGTTTCTTTTCTAGGAGCTACTCCATTATGGATGGTATTAAAGGCAGTGATACTGAATGTCCAAAATTGCACAATTACTGCTCCATAAAAAAAAGACAAAAAATTTAAATACTAGTTGAAATGAATCATAAAAATCACAATGGTCGTAGCAAAGTAAACTGGTCAGTAACAGAAATTTACTGGATAAAAAATCATGGTAATATTATGAGTAGTTGATTCAACCATATGGTGTTTTTTTTAATACTTCAGGTAATTCTACAAAGTTGCACACACATGGGTCTATTTTTTGGAAGTTCTACACCGTTATTGGTCAAGCAATCGGCACGGTGAAATCAATTCAAACAAGCCATGAAGATGGTATTTACCTCTTGACAAATGATGCTCAGAGGCGGGATATTGGCACAGTCTCTCTCTGAAAAGTCATCCATCCATTCCACTTGTACCGACACACCAACTATACGGGACACTGGAGGGTCAACTGTAACATGGGTATAAACAAAAGTATCAATAAAAATATTCCTGTATATCCATTACGATGCCACAAGCCTAAGGCACTCAAATAATCAGAATTTAGTGGATCCTCTAAATAAAAATAAACCTGATAAGATTAGATTGAAAACCACTTACCTTCACATTGGGACCCTTCAAAGGGTGATACACAATGACACAAATAGCCTGGTTCTGGGGAGAGTTCTGAACATGTGCCATTGTTCTGACAAGGGTTGGATGAACACTCAGCCAGCTCAACTACAACATACATGTAGGGTATAATATAATCTAATAGGCCTAGGGTAGATTCACCTGGAGTCGGATCCATACCTTGAGACGGGCACTTGGTTTGGTGGTTATTGACACATTTTAGGCTCTTATTTGTGAATTATGGTAGAGTTATTCATAAACAAATATTATAAGTTGTAATTGTACATGAATAACCTGAGATTTCACTGTCCATCTCAGGGTATGTGTCCTACTCATGGTGAATCTACCTTTATAGGTGGCAGACACCTTTAGTGATGAACTGTAATATTTGAAGCAACAGAAATTCTTTCCATTTCTCTTGACGTGAGATTGAGATTCATTTAACATATCTTTCACCTAAAGTCAAAGTTACTTTGAAATGGTTTGATGTTTACATATCAATATCTAAATTCAGTAAAGGATTCCTGTTCCAGTTGCTGGAAGGCAGATCATTGTTGTATGTATCCTTTTGATGGTCGGTCGCAACAGCAAGAATGTTATTTCAAAACTCAACATCCAGGCTCTGATTAGAATGATTGATGGAATATCAAACAAGTATATTAGCTATGCATGTAGATGTTGATGTTAAACCAGTTCATCTTGTTGGATTGTAGCAATGACTTTTGATGTACCTCCCCCCCCTTCCCCATCTACACCCAAACCTCTACGTAAACCTACTCGGTATTGTATACCAGCAGTTAAGTCGTCAATCGTTGTACCACCTCATCCATTTGTAAATATCATCTATGTGTATGTAGTTTAGTAACAGACTGTCACCTAAGCAGCAAAACCGGGTGGAGCCAAAAGGTTATCTAAAATTGATAAAGCGTATGTTAAACTATGAGTATCTACTTTACTGGATGGATTACCCCCGCAAAATTAACCGGGAAGACCTTCATGTATCACTTGTTGTATGTGATGATGGTTAAATAAAAAAATTAAATAAATAAAGACACACATACCCCCACAAGTAGTGCCAGTAAATCCTGCTGCACAACTACATGTGTATTGGTTGAGTTCGTCGTAACAAGTTGCTCCATTCAGGCAAGGAGTGGACACACATTCGTTGATGTTTACTGCAGAATAGTAATGTCAATGGTCAATTCTCAAATGGATTAAATATCAATTACTGTGCATGAATGATATATTGATAATTTGTTATATAAATCTAAAGAAACAATTTCATTAAGGACATTTGCATACAGCAATATTTAGGTCACAATGTTGTTGGGTCACATTGCTAAATCTTCCTATAAAAGGAATGATTTACTTCTCAAACTGTGTAGAATGATACATGTGAAGGTTAACATGATGTGACTTGTTCACGACAGCTTACATTATGTATCTACCTCTGTGTTGTATTACAGAAGGTTTCTACTTGTGAATATAAGAATAGACTTACCCTCACAATCAATACCAGTGAAGCCAGGATCACAGACACAGTTGTATGCATATATATCATCTTCACAAGTTCTACCAACCGGACAAGGATTAGACCAGCAGGCATCCTCATCTAATAAGGTGAGAATACAAAACTCTATAACAATATACTGGTTATACAGCATACGCATAGTGACTACATCTCATTTCTATGCTGAGATACAACCTCACATTAAGATTGAATATATTTCTATTACCTCAAGTATACACTAGTCCTTATGGATAATTGTGACAAAACGTGACATTAGGGGAAAGCACCTTTATTTAAGTTCATGTCTTCAGCTACAATTTGATGCTTTAAGCATCAAAATATTTGAAATAGTTGCTGAGAAATGACACTTCAAAGGTAGGGACACATAGGAATCTAGAATAGACTGCAATGCGATCATATATCAGTCTATTTTCAAATAATCCATATAAATCATAATTATTAGAAATTAAAGCAATAAATTCATATTATTGTACATAGATTTGGATCTGGTAGGAATATTGGCGTTCTGTTTTCAGTTCTGAAATTCTCATGGATGGGGCAATTGCACAAGGATAATTTTTATTCCAAAACAATTAATTGATGGTTGCCATGGCAACCAAATGCCAACAAATGGGCTAAAAATGGCTAAAAACGTTCTTTTTACATTCCAAATAAGACCAATTTAGAATGAAAATAGAATTTCGATAATAGTTTCAAAAGATTCCTTGGGAAAAGCTAGGCTAAGGTTATTTTCTCTTAAGTATTCACATTTTTAGCTATATTTCTTAAAATATCATGTTTAGAGCATTTATGGTTATTCTCCCTAATGTTACCATTTCCCAGGTTTCGTCTCAATTAAGTTTATTATCTTGGATGGTACTATGACCTACATCACACTTTTGTCACTCGTGGAAACCACTAGTTACTGCTCTATACTCTTTGTGAGAGGCCCATCTGTCTAATTTGATATGACAACTACTGTATGCTATTGTAGTGGGTCGCCGCTGTACTATTTCTATGGAACCAGTTTGTGTTATATTTGGTATGTGTGTTGCCGTGTATCCAGGCCGCACTCCTGTCTAGTGCCGAGTATATGGTTATATAAGCCCACACCTGAGGATTGGTGGAGCGCGGCCTGGTTATGTGCATTGAGCCGTGACCGCCACGTGTCACCCGACATATCTCGGGTACCGTGTCGGCCCGGATGCACCGGCGCGTGGTTACCCGGAGTTCCTCGGGAACTCAAGTGTTTACGAGTAATGGGGAGAGTTACATAACGACCAGTACATAAGACCTGGGGTTCTGCTAATCGAGGACCCAGTCTTGCTGTGCACTTCGGCCAGCTCGACTGCTCCACAACAGAGCTTCCCCGAACTCTGTTGTACCTTTTAGGCCTAGTCCTGTCGCTGCTTCCAACTTGGTCACCCTGCGTCTTTCTCTGTTCCACCCTTTGGGGGAACTAGAGGAGATAGACGCATTGGTGCACAACTCCGGGTACAGAACTCCCTCTGGGGGAGTCTGATCCAAGTGGAGTTAATCAAGATGGAAGAGGGCCTTGGAACTCGGGAATTATGTACTAGACCGTGAGCGTATACCTCCTGTATGTTCATATGACCACTGGTGTTCAGAAGCCTATTTGATTGTTACTATCCGTCTGTATGATTACGAGCCGTATGTCAGAATGAATAAAGTATAATTTCTGAACAACCCATTTTCGAATCTGGAGTTTTTCATAGCCGATGCCTATCTTAGAATAGCCAACAGCTACACTATAGTGAATTTATACTCGCTGACTGTATTATGAAAAGTATCTTTGCTATGACTTTGTGGTCAATAAACTTTTCAAACTTCAAATTTATTAGAAATATCTTTATTGAGAATGGAACATTTATTTTTAATTTCTTTTAAAACAATATTTACAGTCTTTCTTTGAAATAACATTTCCTCAAGTACTCACCTATACATTCAACACTTTTATAGTTACAACCATCTGGAATATTGCAGACATACCCATTCACACCATCAACACAGGTTACTCCATCTGGACATGGGCTTGATGCACACTCATTGATATTAACTGAAGTAAAAGAGTTGTTTCTTTCAAGGAATTGGGGTTGATACACTTCTAAGGCATCATCAGGATGCGTCATGATGCATCACAAGTAATTAAGACAATTAATTATTTTCACAAAATATACAATCAATGCTGAATGAAGAGGTGACTAATATAATACGCAAATGTTTTGTGTTACTACCCCCCTCTACAGTGCATGGAATGTTTTATGCCAACAATTTTCACCCCCCTTTGAACTATAGTAACGCGTTTTTTTTTTGCTAAAAAGGGGAATACTTGTTTACAAAGAGGAATATTTTACACCCCCCCTTCAAGAGGAGTTGACATTTTTACACCCCCACCCCCAAGCCACCACACCCCTGTGATTGATAAATGAACACTCCTTAAGTAGTTAGGATATTGTGTGTGATTTCATATATCAGCCACCTTAGAGAGTATAACAACCACATGTACTTACTCTTGCATGAGCCTCCCATCCACCCTAGTGTACACGTGCATGTGTCTCCATCAGGACCAGTATTACATGTGCCCCCGTTAACACAGTCAGACGGTGTGTTGTTACAGTCAATAGCAACTACAGCAAATGAGGAACACCGATCAATTTAGTTGTACATGGTTATATTATAGTCGTTTAAAGCTAGTTTATCTGATCACCGGAGCTCACAAATCTATTTTCTTAAAAATAGGTCAGAACGATCAGAAAGGCCATACTTCACATACTGTACACTCTATTCACTCTCATTCCATGGGATTTCACCTATATTTGACATATTTGTCAAATTTAAGCCAATTTTTCTGTATTAACAGTTTCTTTCTCTACTTTACACAGTCTTGCTGGTGCGCTAACCATTACTACCTCGCTCCGCTGTATCATCTGCACAATATCAGGAAATAACAGAGTATTGAAAACGTAGTTCTGAATATCATTCTGTAATCTGAAATCCATTTTTCTACAAAGTTCTACAATAATTAATGGGTGTAATTATTTCGTATTTCTTATTCGTACTAATGTTTACCATATTTGATATATAGACAGAGGTCCAGGATGATCTGTCTGAATGACAGGTTTCTCCACGAGTGGTGCCTTGGATCATATTACATGAGGCGGAGCCGAGTGTGATATGATCCAAGGTACCACAAGTGGAGAATTCAGATTGATTAGAGTGGATCTCTGTGTTTATTTCATGTAATTATTGATAAATTATATCTAAAAACAACATTTACGGATTGGTTTCATAGCTATTTTAGTGACATCATCATGGAGAAACATCCCATGGAGAGTGGGCATCAGTTTCTCCATGAGGGTGTGGAGAACGGCCATTCTAGTACTTAAGCATAGTAACTTTGTTTCTCCACATGAAATAAATTACAAACCGTCACAGATGGTGCCCGCCCATCCCGGGGCACAGATACACTCATTGCGAATCAAGGCCCTGTAAAGGGTATCTTCACATGTAGCTCCATTCAGACATGTGTCCACTCCCGGGGTGACTCCACCCTCCGCACACGTAATCAGATCTAAAGAGAAATTCATTGAGGTTAGTATGATGCACAAATACTGCATAATGATAATATTATGTGCATTTATACACTCTAAAGCGTTGCGACATTAATTGTTAAACTTTGGTATCATATATTATATGTCTCCCGCAGATCACGCTATGTTTAAGCCTACCCTCCAAGCAGAACTTGGGAATAGAATGTTCGCAACTGGGTAGAATCCGGATAGGTCACAATGACACAAGAAAGGTATGAGATATTTCCAAGAATTGTGAACATGTCCTCATTACAATCAGAACTTGGGAATTGAACGTTCGCAACCTACCCAGATTCTACTTGACGTGGAATTCCACAGAATATGACACAGTCAAAAGCTGTTCACATATTCTTGTGCCAGATACGTGCACAATTCTCGCAGGGATCCCGAGTTGTGACTCAAGAACCGCACGAGTTCTGCCTGAAATCTTGTTTGCAGGGTATGCTGAAATACGTACAGGAGCAATGGGGTCCAGTGTATCCGCTGCGTACTCGGCAATCACACCTGTAGCCATTAACTCTATCCACACACCTGCCACCGCTCTGACATGGAGACGATGCACATTCATCTATCTTAACTGAAAAAAACCCACAAAAATACAAAAGACACATTTAGATTGGATTATACAGAAAAGTGGAAAGGTATTAAAGGTTTAAAGACGTTCATTCATTGGATATCTTGGGAGCCCTTTGCAAAAACTAAGGACCGTCAGAAACATTATACATTGAAATACATGCTGAAAAGGAAACCCTGAAAAGGAATAACAACTTTTAATTATCATGATGCATCAATGCAGACCCACTGCACCCCTGGGCTGTCCTCCTGCAGCATACCGGCCCATGTACATGGAGCACGTGGGGACGAACCTGCGTAGTCACTAGACGCCGCCCATTCTGTGTGTAATCTTGAATCACCACTTCTGGCGTAATCTTAATCAGTTTTTGCCACTTCTGGCGTAATCCTAATCAGTTTCCAGGTGATACCTATCCTCTAGATGGCACCACTGTAAGTTTGTAACATTGCTGTATATATCAGGGGCTCTGCCCCCGCACCCCATTTTTCTTTCTTTCTTTCTTTTTTCTTTTTATGGAATACGATTACGCCAGAAGTGGCGATTTAAGATTACGCATAGAATGGGCGGTGTCTAGTGACTATGCAGGTTCGTCCCTTGTTGCATAGAGGATGGCACGAACCCCAGGTCATGTTTTTACAACATGGGGGGGTTGGTGGATTTGGGGGGGGGACCAAAATATATTGGACCCCTTGAAAGAGGGGGGACCAAAAGAATGTGGACCCCTCTTGAGGGGGGAACCAAAACATTGCACCCCTTTTTGGCGAAAAAGCCAGCGTGTTACTAAAGCTCAAAGGGGTAAGCCGCGCTCAGTTTCAACCTGCCTGAGGGGGGGGGGAACCTAAAACTTTCGACCCCTCCCGTGGGGGAGACCCAAATAATTTCGACCCGCCCGCGCGAAAATCCACCAACCCCCCCCCCCCCCCCCCACCCGTTGTTAAAAAATGACCACTCCCTTAGTGTAGGCCTACGTAATGTACATCACCTGCGTTCTGAAAACACGGGAAAACGGTAATTTTCGCAGCATTTCCAATGTCCTTGAAATCACGAAAAAGGGGGTGCTTTTCTCAAATAATTCCTGTGGATTTTAAGAAAAGGGGGTATTTTTCTAAATAAATCCCCGTGCTTTTCAAGAAAAGGGGTATGATTTGATAGGGATGTGGCATTTTCTGTCATTCATATATCTGTCATTCATAGAGAGTTACTCAGCAGGGCTGCATCATGACGACAAAAGGGTATAGCACAATAAAGCAGTATATGCTGACTTTAAAGGGTTATGACTTATGTACTTACTTTGGCAGATGTCTCCTGTATATCCCGGGGCACACACGCAGGTCACCACCGGGATGCCGTCCACACAAGTTCCCCCATGCAGACATGGATTACACACGCTGATATCAACTAAAGGAACATTGTCAGAAAATAAATCAAAAGGAAGAGTAGACCGCCTAACAGGCCACACTGTTCTATTCTGTGCGTTACAGGCACAAAAATACGGAGGATGGAGTAAAAGAAATGTATTTTTGTTTTGTTTTGCTTTCTATTGAATACCGATCTGAAGGAATAAAAATGTCCAGGCCAAATATTATTTTCATTCTGATTTGGGCCTTTGCTAGTGCGGCCAACCCGTAACCAAAATAATGAAAAATGTGTGGCCCTATGACCCCCTGTTTCATATCATCCAAAATTGTAGCCTTTTCTATCATATATTCCATTCACTAGATAGAGATGCGAGATATTTACATTAGCATTTTAAATAAAAGAACAGTATTTATGATTCAAATTGCTTAACCCTTTATGGGCTGCACATTGATTGATATTTGTTACTAAAACGATGACTGTAGTTGTTACATAAATTATACATGTACATAATTCTCGTATTGTTAAAACATATCACGAACAACATGGACTTTTAGGGCCAAGTCACTCATTATACCAGCTGGAGAGGGGGGGGGGCTTGGTGAATATGAGGGGGGGGGGGGGGTCATAATGAAAAACGGGCCCTCTGTGGGTGGTGGCTAAAACTTACAAAGCCTCCAAGCTGGGGGAGGGGGGCGTCAAAACTAAATACTATCCATTTAAATACATGTGATCACGCATGATTCCAAAGGGAAAAAAATCATTTTGGGAAAGTCCACCAAGCCCCCCCCCCCCCCTCAGCTAATAATAAATGGCTCAGCCCTTATGACTGTTTATCATGTATATTGGTACCGTACATAATATTGAATACTAAACCTAGCATCTTGCCAGGGTTACTTCTTGTAATTGAATGTACAATTGAATACTATAGTTGTATTTGAAAGTAATTTACATATATAAGTACAGGTCACAAATCAAAAATTTATTATACTCATAATTTTGCATGAATGCAGCCCTAGCTATTAACTTGCCAGTGCTGTATTGAAGCATCGAGCCCACCCTATATGGAGTTGAGGTACTCCCAGTGGGTTACCAGGATTACATTCACAGCACATTTAAACACTATGCAAACATTAAATGGTTAAAGCTGGAAGGAAACAGACACTCACCTTGACAAAGAATGCCACCGAATCCAGTTACTTCACAATCACACACAAAGTGGTCTACTCCAGAAGTGCATATTCCTCCATTCTGACATGGGGATGAGGCACATTTGTCTATTTCACCTGAGAAAGAAACCCTTGTTATTCAATTATCAGCCCATTCAATTACTTCACTGTGTTATGCTAGGTAGGTCAATCAGGAGCCGCGGTACCCGGTCCGCATGTGTCACAGTGTTAAACATCCCAAATGAAATAATTCATTACTTAGCAATGAAACATCTTACAATAATTATCAAATAAGATATCACACGAAAAACACGTTCTGTCGGCGCCAAAACGTGTTTGTCGGTGCCAAAATAGTGTTTTTCGACGTCAAAACAATGGACATGGACCTAATGATAGGTGTATAATTTCTGTGGTTTTAAATTCTACTTGATTCCCTAAGCCGGGTCATATCACACCCAGCCTGACCCAGCTTCAACTCGTGAGGTATGATGTACATGTATGTCAATAGGCATGTGTCCACTAGCATTTATTAGGACCACACCATTTGTAAATACAAAAGTGAGATAGCAATTGGTGGGCATCAAAAGTGGGCGTCAAAAATGGGCATTTAAATATCTAAAATGTTTGATTTTTTTTGTGCAGCAATTAGACGATGGTCTCTTTATTCTATTACTATTAGGGCACCTTGTTATAAGACACATGCAGGGGAAGAATTAGATAATATAACACACCAAGTGGACTCAGCATAACCGAAACAAAAAAGATATCTGGGAAATATATCCCAAAAAAATGCACATACTACTAGACGTCAAACAGGTGAAATCGTCCAATTTCCTTGTTGTATAGTGGACACACACCTATTGGCGTGGAGTTTTGTCTTTTAATGCACAACGTTTTTTCTCTGTTCAGAAATGCGGTATATGATATCAAAATATCGCATTCAGATAGTTTCAACAAAAAGAGAACTGTTTGATCAGCATATTCCGTCTATATTACTGAATGTGTAATATTGGTTACTGACTGAAACTAGCTCTTAATCATCAGATCATATTTCCTGCGATAAATGCTGTTAGTAGCAATGGTAGCCCACTAATATATGAACATTTAAAAGCCGCCTAATATTGCATTATACTTTTGGTCGGCATGATACATGCGGCATGTAGTCAAACATCATGGCAACCCCATAGAATGATGCATTAATGCAGCAATGGCGAGTTACTCGCTAAGGCTGCATTGATTTATCATCAAAACAGAGGGCATCTAAAGGGTTAGATCAAACTCACTCTCACAGACATTGCCGGTAAAGCCTGGAGGGCACGTGCAGTAGTCTTTATTACTCAGCGTGTCAGGGATACAGGTTGCCCCATTCTCACAATGTGATGGGGTCACACTACAGTCAATCTGCCCTGTATTCATAGAAATATGGATTATAAAAACAAGGCAATGGTCTTACACAAACTCTCTATGGACTAAATTTGAAGAGTAAATATAAGCATGAATTTGATCAATTATTGGCACTAAATGTCTTCATTGATAAAGTTGGGGGGGGGGGCACAACATATTCTGCTCGATCTAGGGGGGCATAATAATAATTTGCGTCTCTGTGTGAGATTCCCCCCTCCCCCGGTTATCAATCGATGAAAAACGTTTTCTGATATTGATGATTGATCGATATATATCTACTCGAACTAATAAGGTAAATGTAGGTAGGCCTACTTGTGCATTGCGGCATGAACCAGGAGGGTGGACAGTCGCAGGTAGCATCTGGAGTACATTCCCCACCATTCATACAGGGGAGTCCATTATCGGCACACAGTGTAATACCACCTGGACAATCAGAAGGTCTATTATCATGTTAAAGATGGGTTAGGAGTTAATTTGGGGTAAATATTTATTTTTCAGTTACACAACGTGGTTATGTTCTTAATGTCCATATAAATATGTGTGTAACCTTTTAAATCATTCTGATATTTATAAATCCTTAATACATGTATTGGCAAATCATGGCCAGAATAGGTCAGGGGACCCGTCTCTATTTCAAAGAGGGGTTCCCTGACCAGGGATATTTTGTGCATTTATAAGTATCAGAATAATACACACACATTTATATGGACATTATGAGCACAAATACATTGTGTAACTCAAAAATAAAAATCGACCCCAAATAAGCTCGTAACCCATCTTTTAAATCAAAACCCAGAAACACTGAGCTGACGTTATCTATGATCCATTGTATGTTGACGTTGTACAATGTTTACATTTTGTTTTATTAGAAACCCAAGGCTGGTCTAACACCATGTGTGGGGACTGAGTTGGTTTGGAGACATTCACATTGTGCTTAAGGTGGGTCTCTACCCTTGGATTAAAGTCACTGAAAGTTAACAGAATCTCGCAATCCCTTTTTAACAGGCACCTTAAATCATATAAAATCGGAAACTGCAAAGAAAATAGGGGTCCTGAACTACCTTTTTGAATATAACATTTTGAAAAATTAAAGTATTTTAATTTTTCTGAAAATGAGAAAAAATGTGAAAACTTCCATGATTTCTTTTCATATCAACCATTATGAGCAGAAATGTAAAAATCACATGTGTAACACCTATATGTCCCCCTTTACTGGAAAAATAATTTCACATTTTTATGCCATGACATTCTGGGTAAAATATGATGTTTCAGGGAAGAGTACAAATAAATAGTCATTATTTGTAGCGTTATTGGCTAAAAATAGTATTCAATATTAACCGACTTTTTTAATCTCACTCAGAAGATAGTTCAGATCATTTGCTAACAGAAAAAAGTGATTTTGATAGGGGAGTCCCTGGCATATTTTTACGGTTTTGGACCTTTGAAAATGAAAAATAACGCCGAAAAATGACTAAATGAAATACATATGGCATTGCATGATGGGTAAAATGGCAAAAATCAATATAGAATTGTCATGATTTATACCCTTGGTTATTTTGAGCAATATCATAGCATCCATAGTGTTCTAAATGGTTAAATATCTGCAATGTACTAGCTCATATTTAAAAAATAGAAATATTATCAGTTATCAATATATCAATAGTATTACAAAATGTCAAAGTATTACAAAATGCACAATTTTTCTAGAAATGATCTAAATTTTTAACACAGTTTAGGGGATATATATATGTATCTGGCTATACAATATTAGCCCATTCTGATAGATTTAAGAATTTGAAGAAATCGAAGGGTAGCGATCCACCTTAATGCAGTATTCACACATGCATAAGATTAGACACATTTATTTGAATGGTTGAAACAGTCACCCAATGTATCGACTTGTTTCCTAATTATTTACCTATACTATATATGTTATGATTAAATCTCTCATTCTTGTTCCTCTATTTACATCTCACAAATCAGAGTTATTGGTTTTACTAGATTTGACCTTCAATGGCGGGCACTTGTAGTAGGAGGAGAAGCAGCCACAGATCAACATGGTCCCTACAGGGTTTCATGATATGTCCTGGGGAAAAATGAAACTTTTGTACTAACATTTATATAGGGAGATCTTGAGTAAGTAACCCAGTAAACAAAAAACGTTATACAACAATTTATAACGTTACATAACGTTTCTATAAAGCTCCTTATTATGGCATAACGTTATACGAAGTTTTACAACGTTATTTGGACGTAAAATAACGTTTCCTTGTTAGCTGGGAATCGCTTTATATACATTTGGATACATACAGTGATGAAGCAGTTCACATTTTACCCCTTTAAGGATGGCATGTCACTAAAAGATGAGATTTGTTGTCATGCAGCCCCGGCAAGTAACTCAATGCTGCTGCATTAGTGCATCATGCTGACCAAGGGCGTGAACCTACATCTCCAAGCACAGTCCTGGTGGTTGGGTGGGTATTAGAATGAGGGTGTGTCACTAGTCTCCTTTGAGCATCCCATTCTGATGAAAATACATGTATTTAAATGCATTGAAAGGTGACATAATTATCATAAGGCATAATAAAGAATTTTCCTGATATCCAGAATTTGCAAATAATTTTTAAACTAATGATATAGCTCCTTTATAGGGTCGGCATGATGCTTGAATGCAGCTCTGGCGAGTTACTCATCAGGGCATGCATCATGACGACCAAGGACATGATCAATTAATGCACTATGCCATCCTTAAAGGGTTAATGTCATGGCTGTTAATGGATAAAGCATGTATTCATTAAATCGTAATCTCCTGTGAGTTCAGAGATATAAACCATGGCCCACTTCTTGGGTGTTTCTTTCAAACATTTCCCCCATTTAGACTAAAAATATGATTTTGTGTCGCAACAAGCTCTATTCCTATACAATATTATATGACCTGGCCCCTTTCGTTATATACATGTATACTAGATACTATTGCCCCAGGTTGAGAATCAGCCCTAACCAATGGTAACCATTACATGTTTAACGGTTAGCTTAGCGGTTGTCTGAGGAAGGAACATGATGCAGTATTAAAACTATGGAATATGGATATCAAATGTTGACAGATACCTTGTTGTTGTTGTAGTGGGATGGTCCTGATACTGTAAACTGGGAATTCAAGAGGAGGAAAGCAGCTATCTGTCTCTGTAGACCCTGGTACTCTGTAGAGTTATAATATAACACTGTTGGTCTGAGGAATTAGTATAGCGGTAGGTATTCCCTCCGGTATTCCCCAACACGTCAAAGAGTATGTCTCCATGGAAACCTGTTTTGATGCGATCAGCGAACCATACCACTTTTTGTCACCCTGTGCCAGAAGGACTTATGGTAGAATGGCTACTGTATGGTGATAACCCCATCTCCACTAGGCCTATATGTTACATTTTAAATGGCAAATTTAAGATTCAAAATTTCAATATACATGTAACATTGATATTCAATTTTAATGTTTTTATCCAATCTCATCACATTTAATTTGAAAAATAAAACATATTGGAAAATGAAATCCTGTACTTCGTGTTCATTTTAAATAAAATAAATGAACCATTTTTACCAAGTTTGACGATTAGGAAGCTAAGCTACCACTACCAAGATATCCAGCAAATTGGTTAGATGTCCGAAAAAATATTTATTCTAATCTCAAATGACCATGTCTAGTTTAGTCACCAATCGGTTCTTATGAGCCATTATCAGCTCGCATGGCGCAGGGTATCTCGCCAGTACCAGATCAAGTAATGGCCACCTGCATACGGGGTCCCGCTACACAGGAATACAACCATGCAAGCTTTAAATATTCTGTCGGAGTCAGGGCATGTCCTAGTTCATTCATTAAGTTATGGTAGCTACAGGAGGTTTCCTTATTTAGATGGCGTCCTGCCAATTCGTCATGGTCCTGAAACACTCATTTGTATCTAGTATGGCTCGTATATATATATATATATATATATATATATATATATATATATATATATATATATATATATATATATATATATTTATATATATATATATATATATAATATGATATATATATATAATCACACACACACACACACACACACACACACTATCACAGGCAAATGCATACACACACACATGGATGACCCCAATTAAGTGGGGACCTGCATTTATTCAATGTTTCAAGTATGGAATATAATTGCAAATATGTCTTCTATCAGCCTATAATACGGGGGGGGGATTGGGCAGAGGGAAGGCAATTTAGCTGTGCTAGGTAAAAAGTTGAAATTTCCATATGATTATTTCAATGCCTCTTTGACCATGAAATTCCCAAAGGCAGGCTCTGTTGATATGACTAGGGCATGGAGTGTCTTGATGTCAGAGGCAGCATAGAAAAGAAGAGCTCCTCTCAAGCTTTCAAACGCTTCGAAAATCAAGTCAATCGGACCAGCGGTTGCTGAGAAATCTAATTTTGAATATTTTCGGGAAGAGGCAAAAGTTCTTCCCGAACTTGATTCACTTAGAACGCGTTAAATTTTATCTCCTGAACCGTGGCTCTCAGAGACCCGGGAGTGGGTGCAAATCGAAGCTAGTCCCGAGGGCTACCTGCTTGAATTTTGGCGAGGACTGGGCTTGAACTAGCAAACCGTTTTGCCATCACACACCCGGTACACGCACTATCACAGGCAAATGCATACACACACACATGGATGACCCCAATTAAGTGGGGACCTGCATTTATTCAATGTTTCAAGTATGGAATATAATTGCAAATATGTCTTCTATCAGCCTATAATACGGGGGGGGGATTGGGCAGAGGGAAGGCAATTTAGCTGTGCTAGGTAAAAAGTTGAAATTTCCATATGATTATTTCAATGCCTCTTTGACCATGAAATTCCCAAAGGCAGGCTCTGTTGATATGACTAGGGCATGGAGTGTCTTGATGTCAGAGGCAGCATAGAAAAGAAGAGCTCCTCTCAAGCTTTCAAACGCTTCGGAAATCAAGTCAATCGGACCAGCGGTTGCTGAGAAATCTAATTTTGAATATTTTCGGGAAGAGGCAAAAGTTCTTCCCGAACTTGATTCGCTTAGAACGCGTTAAATTTTATCTCCTGAACCGTGGCTCTCAGAGACCCGGGAGTGGGTGCAAATCGAAGCTAGTCCCGAGGGCTACCTGCTTGAATTTTGGCGAGGACTGGGCTTGAACTAGCAAACCGTTTTGCCATCACACACCCGGTACACGCACTATCACAGGCAAATATACACACACACATGGATGACCCCAATTAAGTGGGGACCTGCATTTATTCAATGTTTCAAGTATGGAATATAATTGCAAATATGTCCTCTATCAGCCTATAATACGGGGGGGGGGGTTGGGCAGAGGGAAGGCAATTTAGCTGTGCAAGGTAAAAAGTTGAAATTTCCATATGATTATTCCAATGCCTCTTTGACCATGAAATTCCCAAAGGCAGGCTCTGTTGATATGACTAGGGCATGGAGTGTCTTGATGTCAGAGGCAGCATAGAAAAGAAGAGCTCCTCTCAAGCTTTCAAACGCTTCGAAAATCAAGTCAATCGGACCAGCGGTTGCTGAGAAATCTAATTTTGAATATTTTCGGGAAGAGGCAAAAGTTCTTCCCGAACTTGATTCGCTTAGAACGCGTTAAATTTTATCTCCTGAACCGTGGCTCTCAGAGACCCGGGAGTGGGTGCAAATCGAAGCTAGTCCCGAGGGCTACCTGCTTGAATTTTGGCGAGGACTGGGCTTGAACTAGCAAACCGTTTTGCCATCACACACCCGGTACACGCACTATCACAGGCAAATATACACACACACATGGATGACCCCAATTAAGTGGGGACCTGCATTTATTCAATGTTTCAAGTATGGAATATAATTGCAAATATGTCCTCTATCAGCCTATAATACGGGGGGGGGGGGGTTGGGCAGAGGGAAGGCAATTTAGCTGTGCTAGGTAAAAAGTTGAAATTTCCATATGATTATTCCAATGCCTCTTTGACCATGAAATTCCCAAAGGCAGGCTCTGTTGATATGACTAGGGCATGGAGTGTCTTGATGTCAGAGGCAGCATAGAAAAGAAGAGCTCCTCTCAAGCTTTCAAACGCTTCGGAAATCAAGTCAATCGGACCAGCGGTTGCTGAGAAATCTAATTTTGAATATTTTCGGGAAGAGGCAAAAGTTCTTCCCGAACTTGATTCGCTTAGAACGCGTTAAATTTTATCTCCTGAACCGTGGCTCTCAGAGACCCGGGAGTGGGTGCAAATCGAAGCTAGTCCCGAGGGCTACCTGCTTGAATTTTGGCGAGGACTGGGCTTGAACTAGCAAACCGTTTTGCCATCACACACCCGGTACACGCACCTATACATGTTTATGCCGGGAACTGGGGACTCAGGATATGTGCTGGCAACTGGGGACCATGCCTTGGGACGGGTTTGGGAGCTCTGCAACACTACTGATTGCATTGTCTGGACTTCTAAAAACATAATATCACGCGTGTGAGCGGCCATATTGGTTACTTGTATGTCTGGCATAGCATCGGGAATTCGACCTGGAACCGGGTACTCGGCAGCCTTCTGTGTGTGGCAGTGTGTGATGTCTCAATCAAGTGGGGACTCAAGTCCCCGGTTAAAGTTCAAGTCCCCGGTTCCAAGGTCATTTCCTATCGGGAATTCCACCTGGAACTGGGTACTCAGCATCCTTTGGTGTATGGCAGTGTCTGAGTATGAAAAGTGGTGGAGTTTTCATTGCAACTGGGGACTTTTGCCGAAACCGATTTTTAGGTATCACAAAGCTATTTCCTTCCCAAAACAGGTCTCAATTAAGTGGGGACTCGGTCAAGTCCCCAGTTAAGTCTCAAGTCCCCGGTTCTAAGGTGATTTTTCTAATTCGAGTCCCCAGTTATGGGCAGAAACACACACACTATCACAGGCAAATGCATACACACACACATGGATGACCCCAATTAAGTGGGGACCTGCATTTATTCAATGTTTCAAGTATGGAATATAATTGCAAATATGTCTTCTATCAGCCTATAATACGGGGGGGGGATTGGGCAGAGGGAAGGCAATTTAGCTGTGCTAGGTAAAAAGTTGAAATTTCCATATGATTATTTCAATGCCTCTTTGACCATGAAATTCCCAAAGGCAGGCTCTGTTGATATGACTAGGGCATGGAGTGTCTTGATGTCAGAGGCAGCATAGAAAAGAAGAGCTCCTCTCAAGCTTTCAAACGCTTCGAAAATCAAGTCAATCGGACCAGCGGTTGCTGAGAAATCTAATTTTGAATATTTTCGGGAAGAGGCAAAAGTTCTTCCCGAACTTGATTCGCTTAGAACGCGTTAAATTTTATCTCCTGAACCGTGGCTCTCAGAGACCCGGGAGTGGGTGCAAATCGAAGCTAGTCCCGAGGGCTACCTGCTTGAATTTTGGCGAGGACTGGGCTTGAACTAGCAAACCGTTTTGCCATCACACACCCGGTACACGCACTATCACAGGCAAATATACACACACACATGGATGACCCCAATTAAGTGGGGACCTGCATTTATTCAATGTTTCAAGTATGGAATATAATTGCAAATATGTCCTCTATCAGCCTATAATACGGGGGGGGGGTTGGGCAGAGGGAAGGCAATTTAGCTGTGCTAGGTAAAAAGTTGAAATTTCCATATGATTATTCCAATGCCTCTTTGACCATGAAATTCCCAAAGGCAGGCTCTGTTGATATGACTAGGGCATGGAGTGTCTTGATGTCAGAGGCAGCATAGAAAAGAAGAGCTCCTCTCAAGCTTTCAAACGCTTCGGAAATCAAGTCAATCGGACCAGCGGTTGCTGAGAAATCTAATTTTGAATATTTTCGGGAAGAGGCAAAAGTTCTTCCCGAACTTGATTCGCTTAGAACGCGTTAAATTTTATCTCCTGAACCGTGGCTCTCAGAGACCCGGGAGTGGGTGCAAATCGAAGCTAGTCCCGAGGGCTACCTGCTTGAATTTTGGCGAGGACTGGGCTTGAACTAGCAAACCGTTTTGCCATCACACACCCGGTACACGCACCTATACATGTTTATGCCGGGAACTGGGGACTCAGGATATGTGCTGGCAACTGGGGACCATGCCTTGGGACGGGTTTGGGAGCTCTGCAACACTACTGATTGCATTGTCTGGACTTCTAAAAACATAATATCACGCGTGTGAGCGGCCATATTGGTTACTTGTATGTCTGGCATAGCATCGGGAATTCGACCTGGAACCGGGTACTCGGCAGCCTTCTGTGTGTGGCAGTGTGTGATGTCTCAATCAAGTGGGGACTCAAGTCCCCGGTTAAAGTTCAAGTCCCCGGTTCCAAGGTCATTTCCTATCGGGAATTCCACCTGGAACTGGGTACTCAGCATCCTTTGGTGTATGGCAGTGTCTGAGTATGAAAAGTGGTGGAGTTTTCATTGCAACTGGGGACTTTTGCCGAAACCGATTTTTAGGTATCACAAAGCTATTTCCTTCCCAAAACAGGTCTCAATTAAGTGGGGACTCGGTCAAGTCCCCAGTTAAGTCTCAAGTCCCCGGTTCTAAGGTGATTTTTCTAATTCGAGTCCCCAGTTATGGGCAGAAACACACACACACACACACACACACACACACACACACACACACACACATATATATATATATATATATATATATATATATATATATATATATATATATGCTCTCACACATTGGGAATTAATTACATTATAACTAATCACCAATGGTAATTTGTTCTAATGCCCCCTGCGTAATAGGGGGCAGGCACACAACACCTTCTATAGGCTGTGCCAAAATGAGGAAATCCTGTCTACAAAATTGCAATGATATAAGGGACTACAGAAAGAGAGGAAGGGAAGCAGCCTGGCTATTGGTATTGTAGAATTTAGAATAAGATTGTGCTAATTACCTGGCAACACTGTATCTGTAGGACCTCATTAAGGAAAGCCCCATTAGAACATGAAGGTCCCATTGTAGGGTGGGACAATGGATAAGCTGGTATCCTGCTGTACCCAATAACAGGTGGAGTCCAGGTGTAACCTCATCTTATTACTAATAGTATCATTACCGTTATAGGGCTGCATATTGCATTATTGCTGCAGTGTACCTCTTGGTCATCATAAGGCATGAATACAGCCCTGATGAGTAACTCACCAGAGCAACTTTCATGCATCATGCCAACTATACCAGGTGAGACATTCCCAAAGGGTCGGCATGCGGCATGATGCATGAATGTAGGATTGGTGAGCTATTACCTGGCTACTTTCATGCATTATATGGACTAAAGGATACAAAGCATTAATTCACTACGTGGCCATTGAAGGGTTTGGTAATCTGATGTTCCTCAAGAGGATACAGGTCAGACAGGCTAGATGGGCCCCTGTCAAAGCATCCTAGTATATAAGAATTTGTTTATCTGTGTCAGAGAAGCATCTATAAAGCAGTGTCTTGGACCAACCGAAAGGCAGACGCAGTAGGCATTCAGGATCGGAATCTTTAGCCATGGAGAATACCACCATGGAGCAGCCTAATGACACTAGTGAGTTAGGTTTCATTGTCATCCCGAGTGTAGTTGCAGTGATAAGCTTTCTGGCAAACTCCCTGCTTGTGTTCACAATTGCAACATTGAGATCAGGCCATCTAAACTATTCAACCCGGTGGTGTCTTGTCTATCTGACAGGGGCCCATCTACTGCTCAGTTTGGTTGTACTTCTCAGGCCACATCTTCAACATGAGAAAGTGTGTGCATTGGCAATTACATTTGCTTTATGTATGGGTTACCTTCTTGGCACTGGCATGTTGTTTCTCTCTGTGGACAGTTTCATCACCATGAAGAGACCCTTCACCTACAAACAAATCCTGACACCACGACGTGTCAACTTGGCAATCACTGGTGCCCTCACTTTTATTTTGGTCCTATTTCTTGGCTTCTTCTTAACTGGACAGGATTTACCAAAATGTAGTGTACGTTGCAACGCCAATGACATGTACCTGACACCAGCCCAGGTGATATTTTTCTGTAGTATTGTCCTGGGGGTGTTTGTGCTTAGTGCTGTGTTCCAGGCATGGACCCTGATTCTTGTCAAACGTCTGAACTCTGTAGTACCAACAGTCAGCTATTCCAGCACCATGCGTACCACAGTGTCCCAGCCTCAGGGACATATAGTATCAACAGTCACCAGCTGTGCACCTGTAACCCAACCACAGATAGGTCAGCAGGATATGCAGCCTTCTGAGCCAATACCAAGCACCTCCAGGCAACACTCACAAGATGGCACACCTAAACAGGGGCCAAGTAGCTCTAACACAAAGATCATGAGTCTTAGTCCAATTGAAGTAGCTTTGAGTGACTCATCAAATCTGATACAATTGTCAAAGCAGGCCCAGCTTGATGCAACTAATAGAGCAGACTATGATACTGAAGGCATTGTAACTGTCCATTTGCCAGAGACATCCTTGCAGATGGGAGTGTCACCTACTGGGGTACACAGTGGCACTGATGGTACTGTGACTATCCACATGCCACAGACGTCCGCAGGGATCAGACTGTCACCTACCGGGGTGCACAGTGACACTGATTGCATTGTGACTATCCATGAACCTCAGGCATCCTCAGGTATTGGGGCATCTAACCAGTCCAAGCCAGGCCTTGCCCAAAGGCACCAGGCTCAGGGCACATCAAGGAGACCAACTCGACATGGCCGCCTGATGAGACTACTGGCTACCTCACTGCTTGTGATTCTCATCTGCTGGCCACAACTGGCTATTTTGGTTATAATTGCTGCGGTCTATGACCTGTACGGCATTGACAGGTCTAACTTTGATCACTGGAGATTACAAATATCTGCACTAGCCATCCTAGAGGGAGGAATTTATCCCCTCATTCTCATATCTCTGAGTTCTGAACTGAGGGCTGCGATGAAGACATTGTTTCATATGGTGTTTGCACTTTGCATATAGATGTTAGATGAGAATAATTATCAAAGACCTCTCTCTAAAACGTGTTATACAGAAATCTAGTTAAAGACTAGTCTCAACATCAGACCAATGTTGCGTCGGCCCGATAGGTGGCGGGAGGGGCGCCTTACATAGGTCTGACTGCCTGCATCACGGCGCCGCCAAACGGGACGCAGAAGAACCCTAGTACTTAAGAGTTTAATTATGTAAACAATGGCAGTTTGGAGTGTTCTACTAGTGTCATATTTATGTCATTGTAACCGAGTGACCTTTATGACATAAATATGCAATGTTTCAAATGGCATCAATATGACACAAGTGGAAAGCGAAATATTTGACATTTTCCACCTGTGGGCGATAATGCAGGCATTTTCCATAGGCTGCCAATGTCGTCACGCACATGGCAATCCGATGACAGCGGTCTGTTTACAAATTGAACACCATTACCCTGTATTATTTTTCATAATACCAACCCAAATTTAATCCCATTTTCTATATTGTGAGTGTCTCCACCATTTAAAGTGAAAAATTGAAGAGAAAACACTGTAAATTGGGTGTGGATTCGACCCCACAGTCAGACCTATGTAAGGCGCCCCTCCCGCCACCTATCGGGCCGACGCAACATTGGTCTGATGTTGAGACTAGTTAAAGACCTTTTGTGCTCAAATGCTACTGAAAAAAATCAAAATGGAGAGGGAAACGCTGCCACTGTAAAGATGCCACTGTATTTAAGCTACCTTTCTGTTGTCATTCTGTTGACTGTAGTTTGGTCTGTGAGGAGCCAATCATTAAGTATGGTCTGTGTTTGTGGTATATGCAGTTAATCTTATGTACAGTGAAACTGAAGGTCACTTTAAATGTGATGAAAAATGTGGAAAAGTGAACAGGTCAACTCTGAATCATTTCGATCTTGATTAAGTAGAATAAAATCTAAAATAGCTCATGAATGTCAATCTTTTGTTTAGTTGTACACATGTATTGCAATATTACAATATCAGTTGTGCATCTTCTGAACCATTTTGTACAATTCCTACAAGTTCCATCCGTACCTGATTTCTGAGTGTAAAGCTTTGGATAATAAATCTATAAATTTTGTAATCAGTGGTTAATCATTTCTTTTGTCGAAAGTTGAGGAAGAGAAGAATTATTGTAGAGGGATTGTAAAGAACTTGATGATATTTGCAAAGTTTAACCATTTGTGACCCATTTTAACCAAATGGGTTGGAAGTTGCACCTTTAAGAGCCTAATAGAGCTCTTAAAGTACCATAGGGTGGAAAAAGTATTATTTTTGAAAAATGAGTTTTTTTTTCATTTTTCTTACTTGATACAGTTATCTTTTAACTAAGTTACAAGCCAGATTTAAAACCTTCATTTCCCCCAAAACGATGGCCAACCAATTTATAATCATATTGGATAATATAGCTGAGATTTAATTCAAATGTTAACTTTCATTCAAAGTAATTTCCATTTCAATCAAAAAAGTGTCAACATAAGAGTTAGCATTGGCTTATATACTACTTGTCATATACCAAATGAAAGATCTTGATGAGCTGTACACGAATATGGCAATATCATAAAATTTCAGATTAGCGACTTTCGACCCATTTCTTTTAATTAGGTCACATTTAATGGCTGCATAGTGATTACAGCACTGTTGACATATATATATATATATATATATATATATATATATATATATATATATATATATATATATATATATATATATATATATATATATATATATATGTTTAATACATAATAGTGAAATACCATCAGAAATTAAAAAGAATTAGGGTAGACCCCAAAAAGGGTCAGTCGGGATACCTGAGCACAACTTCTTTTTGGTCTAATGTTCTCTAAGAATTCCGCAGTGAAGGCTAGGGAACAATTCCATTGCTCTAAAATGTATACCGCTAAGTGCCTATAGACTCAGGTGATCTCAGCCTGATGATTGACATTTCTTGTTTATGGATTTTTTGGATTGCAAATACTAAAATTCATCTTCAAATGTTAGTCCTTTCTAGAAAATTCAAAGTATAAATTAACTTTTTATCCTGTGTTATCGGAATAAGTTTGTTCTGGGCTGGTAGCCCCGGTCAAATCCAAGTGTGTCCCATGTTGGCAGGCAGCACACGTAGGACCCATATGGAGTGGTCACTGGCATTCTGCAACAGGTATGACTGAGAAATCTCTCACAGTGGGGTTCAAATCTCTAGCCGATGCATTCCTGTGGATTTGAAAGTTAAATGCATTGAGATTCTGGGATCACCTATGACATATGCTGGCACATGTACCTCTATGTTGCTACTGCTACATACTGAAATGAATGGTGGTCTTTCTGATAGCACACCCATCCCTTTTCAGGGCAACAGTATTATTTTGAATGGGACTTTTAAGGTCTTCAGTACGGGGCTAATGAATATGAATTATCGCTATATTATAGGTCTACTCGCTACAGCTAAGGTCAGGCAGTGCCTAGTCTTCTCTGAGAGGGTCAGCCATAGAAAGTCCAGCATTGGCTGACGTTCACACCAGTGAGTCAGGCATTGTTGGACCCTGTTTGGAGAGTCGGGCAATGCTGGACTCACATTGGGATGAAAGTAAAAGCAATGCTGGACCCTCTTTACAGTCAAAGTCAGCCAGACGTTCACATGAGGCTGGTTGTGGTGACACATGCCTGACTGTGGCATGTGAGTCCAGCTGACTCTCACCTTTTTTTCTCTGTGTAGGGTTAAGAACACAAATGTTTCAAAGGGTCAGGAATCTGGGGATCTCATTTTGATTTATTTGAATTTTGAAATCATCTCCATCATAATTTCCAAAATGGCTGCCATCATATTACCAGTTTTGATTACTCTCGAAACCATATATTCTCATTGATGTGTCAGGGATAGGATTTTATCCAATTTCATTATGGGTGCTGAGTAGAATGACAAGGAAGAGCCACATTTTTTATTCCCATGCAACAAAGTTTTATTGAGTAACCATTCAGCTGACAGTTTTATCTACCACATTGTAAGGGTCATCATCATCACTGTGATATCGGTGCACAGCCACAAATAACAATGGCATCCTTGAGGAAGAGCGTATAACGACAAATCTGACCACAGCGGGCAGGACTGGACAAGGCGAGACCATAGGCATGTTCAGTTATCACTAACAGAAAAACGGTACTGAAATCATTCAGGGCAACAGGCTGCAACGGGTTGCATGACGCATTGATACATGAACTTGGCAAATATTTGCACATTCTAAACCACTCTGGTTAAAGTGACACAAAACAAGGGAACAAATGGTCACATGGTTGGAGAATCAACAATGAGGAATGTTGCCACTGTTGCCACTGGCCTTAGTAGTTGGGTAACATACAGCTAGATCAATACCACTTTGTCCGGTGCTTCAACAACATTACCAAAATTATATCAAGAACAATAACAGTGATATAATCATAATCATTAACCTGAAGTTCCTCCTACGTAAGATCTATCCACATTTATGCAGAGCGTCTTGTTGTTTGCGAGTAACACGGTAGTCAACATTAGCATGTGAAGTTGATGTACGATTCTGGCCGGTTGACAGGAGACAACCTACTTGGCCATTTGAGGATGTTCTCGACAAGGTATGACAAACTTCATGAGTATATACACACATACTTTATGTTTATGACATCAAGCCCACATTCAAAGTGCCAGGGTGTCAGAATATTGCTTATTTACAACTGTGATCATGTATGCAACAATAAATGCCCATGTGTTCTGCAATAATGCCTCCTTCATGAATGACTATTTGACAAAAGGGAAGGGGTGCTGTTGCTACAAAATGACTGGTAATGAACACTCATTGATAATCTCTCTGACTGATTCGTGCATTATATAATAGATGATCAATCTTTCAACACACAAACCCATGTAGCTTCATAAATACTTGGTGAACCCTTTGAGGCTGCATAGTACTTTAATCAGTAATGGTCTTTGTCGTCCGGGCTGTATTCATGCATGATACTAACCCTGTGTGTATCGGCTATATAGGGTTCCCTTGATGCTTGAATGCAGCGCTGGTGAGCAACTCACCAGTGCTGCATTCTTGCATCATGATAACAAAGAGCATATTGCATTAAAGCATCATTCAGCCCATGAATGGCTAGATACATTCACTTTCAGGTTGCACAAGGACTTTTTTCTTTTTCATTTCTGTCATTTGATAGTTGTAACAATCATATGAGCTTTTGAATTCAGTTTAATTCCAGTGAAATTTAGATAAGCTCTTCCCTTGAATAGTGTCACAAATTTCCACATAATATATTATATTGACTACCTTTATCTACAATCTTACATAACAGATAATGTGCTGTTGAATAGTCTATACAGATGCGGTGTGTTTTGAAAATGATCCTAAGACTAAATGTCATATAAAACCCACAGATTCAAATAACAAACAGTAGACATGACTAATGTGATGTGGTATGAGAACATGATGATAAAGTTTGCAACTCTGCCTGACTCTGAACATTGCTCAGGATCTTACAAAGATCATGTTCAGCTACTAACAACATATTTTTTATTAATACACATGGGAGTAATTGGCTTAATAACAGCCTGCTTAACATATTATGCAAATTAGTATCCATCTTCCCATTGGCTTAAAAAGCAACACAGTCAACTAAGTGCAGATTCCAAATATGCAGACAAGCACTGATATGATTCAACATGTGATTGTTCATTAATTATTAATTAATTACATGTGGTCAACACAATAGACCATGAGTATATATCTGTACAATTTAACAATTATAGTAACAACACAAGTATGTCCTTATTTACTAGAGTTGTGCAAAATGACATATTGGAACATAATAACCAATATGAACAAGAATTATTTAATAAGATAGACACAGGCTATGGGTGCTTTAGACAGAGGGATAAAAGCCTTTCCGAACTAGAAAAGGTGGTAAAGTATTGTCCAGTTAACATAAGCCCATTATTACCTGATTCATGATAGTCTGTAACCATTTGAAACTTCAACAATGACAGTAGGGGGAAAAGTTTTCTAGATATTTGTGCAACAAGTCCATATATGAATCAAATAGCTAATACAGACATTAATATTTCATCAAGGGTCCGTTTAAGAATCATCAAAAATTATCCAGTGTTATATCATCGCACGTTTCGTATCAGATATCAAATGGCTGTTGCACCAGATATAGTATTTTTAATGGTGCCATTTATGTCCAAATCTACCCATTGAATGTTCTTTTGTTATTTTACACAATGTGCAACCTCTGTCCCAGATATGAAAAATATTGGAATTTTGAATCACGAGATGCCTCCCTGTCATTAAACGCAGCAGTGGGCCCAGAGATGTCACATGCGAGCTGTTGGCAAGATTTCTGGTAGCAGTAGGATATTATGTCTAACCCTTTTAAGAAGGCATGATGCCTGAAGGCTTCATATTCATTTGTCGTCTTGATTAACCGATGCAACACTAGCCGGTAAGTCCCCGGCGCTGCAGTGTTGCATCATGCAGATCCTTCAGGAGTGTATCAACCACAGAGGGTCAGCATGATGCATGAATGCAGCAGCAGTAAATTTCTTACCAATATTGCATTCATGCATTCTGTCAACAAAAGGGTATAGTGCTTTAAAGCATTAATAGGTGTTCAGGTTCCATTAAGGTGTCTGAATATAAGATTATATGTATATGCATGTATCGCTTAACAAACAGCGATTTGAAATTCACCTATAGCACCTTGCACCAAATAGACATGGCGTTAGTGTTGTAATGTCTGTCCCATTATTTAACTCGGTGGACTTTCGATTCAATATTTCTACCTTATACTACAAACTATTTATACATTTGCTATTTACCAGATCGCTTCAGCTGAAGTTGCCATGGACTAGTTTTGAAGCTATAAGTAAGAGCTTCTATTGCCTTTGGCTGTATATTTGAGTACATTGGCAAGAATGTTCTTGGATTATCCTTAGACAGAATATGTTTGTCAAACAATGTGACCGCAATCTTTTGATATCTGTATTTGAGCATTTGTACATTTTCATTCTATACACTTTTTACTTACAGTGGTTGCAGCAGGGTACTCATCTTGCCCTAGTTTTATATTCATGACACAATTCAAGAAACTTGTTCCTGGTGGTAGGAATATACACTGTTAATGTTAAAGTTTACTACATTAGAACTATACTAGTGCATGCGTACCTACAGTGAACTTCACATAGTATGACATAGATAACTTCTAGACATGTATGTCTGAAACAAATAAAATCACCAAATTATTTTTTCTCACAGATCCGACGAGTGTGCTTAGTGTCAGTCACAAAGTGACTGGACATTTCTCTAAGAGTGAAACTGCTACTGCAGGACACCACAAAAATGCTACATTTCTTTTTGATTCTAAACAAGTACATTTTGGGCTTTTCATCACAATATTATCCTTAATATGCATCATGGTGCTTAGGAAACACAGTGGACTGTCAATTGGCCATGACAGCTCTCACAATGGCTACCAGATATTCCAAGAATGGGTTGGTTCCTATTAGGTTGTACCGCAGTATCCAACATCCTTTAGATCTTGAGTAGAAATCTGTACAGATCCCAGTGCTTGTGATTTGGTCATTGCAGGGAATACAGCTTTGGTTAGATCATGAATAGAAATATGTATACATCCCAGTGATTGTGATTTGGTCAGAGCAGGGGTAACAGCCTCGGTTAGATCTCATGTAGGTATTTGAGCGGGCATGGGAAGCGAGCACGGTTTTCGTCACAGGTACGAATAGACACCATCCCATCTTCTTCTTCAGACTCCTGGATAACAATCTGCAAAATATCCAGACATGGTCAAATTAAGATTAACATGTTGTGTTTTTCTAGAAAAGGGATTATGTGGTGTGATATTTTTGGTGAGTGCAAAAAAAGGAGTATCAATCTTATGTATACAAACTCATCATGTTAGAGTAAAATAATTCCCCATGAATCTTTAAAACAATGCACATCTATTTGGATGGTGATTTAAATGACCTGCTCCTTTTGCTACTCTTGTATCTCTTTTACCTCATTTATAATTCCCATTTAGCACTCAGTGTTTAATGCAGATCACACAAAACTACTTCATAGGATGAGATTTTATAAGAGATTCACCTGGTCTTTAAGAAGTTTGATGCCACTATCACCTTCACTGATTTCCAAGCCTTGTATGACTTCGAGCACTTTCTCTCCAGGATTTACCTTCTCTACGTATTTTGCTGGGAAGTACCCAACTTTGCCATTGGCCTTGCCCTGCAAGAGGAAATGGTATTTGGTGTTAGTCTAATTTATGTTGAAAAGTACAGACTTCATAGAACCATGATTTATGTGGGGGGAAAGCACTCCTTCCAGATGAACTAAATTTGAACAATATAGAGAAATGGCTTATTGGTTTTAACTTCCCTTTAACAGATTGGCCGGTTCTAATTTTGCTTTGATGTAAATAGAACAGTTCCTACATATATATTCACAAATTAAAGTCAATATCATGGTATTAGTATGCATCTATGGATGTATTGCCAGAATGTGATATGAATGTGAGTTATAATTGCTAAAAGGCTCATTTCTTTCCTAACTTAAGAGACATGGTGCATGGCTATATAATTGCACAAATATGTATAAATAAATCATCGATAGTACACACAGTGTTGGGTGTTGTCAGTCCATATGCATATACGATGAATCGGAGATCGGTACCGGGTACAATATGTCTACCATATAGAGGTCCCAGCAGGCACTAGAATGTGATTTTCCTTTCTTCAACATCTATTTTCCTTTGTCCACCTGCTGTCAGGGTCAAATACTCTCTCTTAAATATTAGCTAACATATCAATTTTGGTGTGATTGATATCTGTGGTCTCTCAGTTGTACAAATTTGATAGTTCAGAAAACATTGAAATAATGCCTGTTAGGACCTCGGATGGTAGAGAGTTGGTGGACAGTTTTGGCAGGCTAGGGACTGTGTGTTGGGGAGCACACAGGATTTGGATTGAAAGTGTTCGGCAACACGCCCAAACATTCCCTCCAGAAATACAACGCGAAACCTTTACACACCTTAACCACGACCAGTTATCATAATGATCATCATAATTATCATTAGCCAAGAGTATAGATAGGTCAGAGAGGGGAACGTATATATAATAAGGGACAACACTATACATCTTTCCTTTTCAGCATTACAAATTATCAATCGGTTTCATATACTGAGCTAAAATGTAAGACAGAATAGGAATTTTTGGGCTTATCATTTCACGTGAACATCAGTCTTTTACAAAGTTGATGGGTGTCTTAATTTGCTTGAATTTGTCTAAATATGAAAAGGCTTGGGTCATGGTGTGACTAAAGGTAGACTTCTATTCATTTCAGTGCTTTCAAAATTATACCAAATCTAATAAAATGATGCAACATGTGTGCAATTTGGTGCTGTACAAGAAGGGTTCAGACAATCATCTCTGGTTGTAATATTTATTAGGCCCCAGGCACCTGAGGAACTTTGGCCCTCTGAGCTACAGTCCATGGAAATTTGGGTCCTTGCAAAACCAGGAACATCTGTTGCCAGTTACAATGCTGTGACTAAATTTTCAATGCCTTTTAGCTGATCCAATTACTGAAGAGAACAGGCACCGAAAGGCTTACTGTAAACAGGCCCTAAGATTTCAAGGGCTCCAGTTCCAAGGGCACTAGTTCAGAGGGCCCCACTTCAAGGGATGAGAGTTCAGATATCCCCAGTTCAAAGGGCCCTGGTTCAGCTGACCTCAGTTCTAGGGGCCCTGATTCAGAGGGCCCCAGTTGCAAGGGCCCTGATTCAAGGGCCCCAATTACAAGGGCCCTGATGAAGAAAATCAGTAGTTATAATGCCAAGTCTGTCGGTTACATTTTGAACAAATGACTCTATTGTCACACCATCAAGATGCAGCTAAACCTGTACTCACTGGAGGATAGCAAATAAACTGGAAGTGTCAAAAACAACTGTGAATATACAGGGTAAAATACTTCTGGCAGTAAATAAAATATGTTTCTTGAAAATAACCAACACACATGGAGAAATACTTGACTTCATCTGTAATCATCCATCCATCCATCCAATATTTATGCAGATGTCTCAGTTTTTTTCTGTATATTTCATGCAGTTGCCATACAAAGAATTTGCCATACAAAGAATTTGCCATACAAGAATTTGATAAGATTTGCTGATGTTTTCTTGACCAATGTATTTTAAAATAAAGTGACTTATAACTATTTGACTGAGGAATTCTCAAAAGAAAATCTTCTATGTGAATTTAGAGTGAGTCTTTTTTCTTATTTGATAAATTAACAATTTTATACCTGGGGATTTAAAAAGGGTATTCTTGCAATAAACACTACATAAAAAGTGATACAAACCTTCCACCAATCGGGATCTGATGTGTCGATGGCATTTACCTTCCAGCCAGCCCTGAAATCAGAACAACTACATGTATGTCATTTGTCTGACCACTTTGCTCAGTATATGCAATTATGTGAACGGCCATCACATTAATTGTCACATGAATTGTTGCTGCTTATGTTCAAGCTTTATTGTGTGTATTACATCTTTACTTTTTGATTAAATAGTTATCAGATCCATTTCTATTATCTGCAATTGCTAGAACACTTTTAAATGACCACTTCAAATGATCCTAGTCATAAGACAAATCAATAAGGCTTTTGTTTTAATTTTTGATTGAAAATATTAAATACAAAGCAGAAATAATAATAACTTACCTGAGGTCAAGGTCATCCTTCTCCTTACCCCGGAAGTTGTAGAGGACTACATAGAGGTTTGTGGGAAGGCTGCGTCTGGATGAGCTCAGGTTCATTTTGGATGGTGGGGCCTCATTTATCTTCTCCATCGAACCCCGGCCCTAGGACAAGAGGAACAGGAAAATTGAACTGAAAGAACCTACTTCTGTAAACATACATATTTTTGAGTGTATAAATTTTCTCGATTTTGCTAAAAAAGTGTATTTTCGCGTGCATTTAAATATTTTTCAATATGGTAGTAATATCACTATATTGGACAAATATTCGCTCTGTACATATTTTTGCGATTTTTAAAAATCGCAAAAATAGTGAAAATATGTACAGCGCGAAAATATCTATGTTTACATTAGATGAATAGCCCTTTGTTTTTTACTTAATTGATCCTTCTGGTAGTTTGACAACCCCCCATTTCTGTCATCATAAAGACAAAAGCTTTCTATTTAATGCAGCTCGACATCATCTAATAATCAACACAATGTTTGTAACTTTTAATGGTGATCTTATAGCTCAGATCCGCATTTTACATCAACCTGGATGGCCTACTCTATAGATTTTCTGTGATTTTACTATTGGATCCCTTCCTTGGACCTGTCAGCTAGTGTGACATACAAAACGCTCTATGCAGACCTAGCTGCCAAATCAAATACTGGTGTTAGTTGTCGCAGAGGATGCTTTTAATGGACGTTCTTCCAAAAACCCTTTTCATTTTGAACACAACTACAATGATGTGCCCAATTCAATTTCTTTACCACTCAGGAACTGCCTGTAATTTATTCAATTTCAGCCACATAAAATATCTATGAGTTATGAGGAATCATGGCATCCTTAAAAGGTAAACTTTATTCAACATGCTGGATGCATAAGGCTTTAAAGGGTTTTCCCAGTGTCGATGCCAGTGGTATGAAGTTTCTTTCCTGAACTAGTTTTTGAATAGTGCTGTCACCTAGGCCTATCTGGGGGTACCTATGGTTGATCTGTGGTAACCTTATATGGCATATAAAAATAGGGTTACTAGACCCATGATCTTTAAACTCTCCCCTCAGCATTTGATAGAAATTATGATACTGACTTACCAGCTTATTATAGCTTATGTATGATTGGTAAATTAGTAGAGTAAGGAACTCTACTTTCCATGAGTTTTTCTTTGTACCTGACTTACCTGATTCATGACTGGCAAAGTCATGTTATCTGTAATCAGTAATGTGCTGTGGTAGCTAAACCATGTGAGGCCTGAGGGCTCTACTGAATATGAATCATTGGCCTTAGAATCGTCCCTCAGAATCTAAGTACTGAGCCAAGGCCATTGCGCTGACTTTACAGTAGACCTTCAGTTTGATATATATTCAGGCCTTTCTATGGAAAAATGCTTTTACAACTTCTTTGACCCTTCAGTCAGCTACCATCATCACCATGCAACATTGGCTTTAGAGGTCGGTTTTTGAGGCTCCAAAAATCAGAGGGCCCTAACTACTAGGCCTACTATTCTAAATGCTGTGACCACAACGCCGCATGCCGATCTAGGTATATGGCTAATATCTGTACAGTGGCATAACCATTGTTCGGGAGTGAGATCAATCCCTGTGTCAAAGCTTTCAAATGCAACTCAAACTTGTTTGTGATTGTGATGTTCCATTTGTATGCCATACATTAGATAACTGCTTGAGTCCTAGACTAGAATCACCATTGGATAACTGGAAAGCAGACATGTTAATTTTGCGAGTAGGCAATCAATTCTAGGATTACTTGGTATTGATCATTCAGCATTTCCTTTATGTGATATACAAGGCGGTAAGTGATTAGCTGGTGCTGCGTGTGTCAGAACTTACAATTGCTATTGGTTGGTGATGACAGGCAGAAAAATGAGACAATTACTAACCGTCAACCATTCATGGATGTCTATCGGATAACCAGGAACGCTGTCTATCCCGACAACAAACTAGATGCAAATTGCCAAATAAGCATTATATTTATAATAATCTAGGACCCAGGCCATCCATTTAAAAACCTGCTTGCTATGGATTTAAAATATTTAGGACTTATTGAACAGGCTCACACTAACTCGTACCTTTACAATAGGTTATGCTTTCCTAGACGTTTATGATGGCCTCCTTTCCATGTTTCCAATGTCAATTATCAAGTGTTCAAAATGTAATGATAGACCATCACATAATTAACTTCCCTGCTCTTTGAATAGGGGTGATTCTTCTGTGCTCTGTCTGTTCTTATGGTCTTGACACTTTTAAAGGATTTATATTACTATTCAATAACTTGGTAGCCCAATGATCTAAGTAAGAGAATTAGACAACCTATTTTCTTCATCACATCCTATATGCCAAGTGCAATATAATGAAGAATGTGTTGATGAAATTATTGCTCTTCAAAAAATCTTTAACCTAATATAATTATGTAGTGCATACCGGTGAGCCCCCTCCACGAGGGGAGAGCGACTGATTGCTCTTCGGTGAGTGACTGTCATACATCTCTTCTGTGTCCAATGAAGTGGAACGGTTCCAGAATTTGCTACGTCTGGCATAGGCCGTACTCCCAGATGACTGACCTGAAGGTGTATGAAGGGAAGAGATGTTAAAAACGTTGCTTGTGTTTTCCGTTAAGAATTATTTCATCATGAACTTATTAAATTACCTATAGAGAATAAAATATCCTTAACCATGTAATGACATGCACATGAACAATAGGTGGCTGCTAAAATGAAATTAAGTAAGATATAAAACAAAGATCCCCTAAAGCCCACTCTACAGGATGTTTGATAATATACACACTGAGATTGATATAAATTACATTATATATATATATGTTATGGACATAGTTCCTATCAATAACAAGTAGAATTGATGAATTGATGAATGGAATGGTATCATTATGTTTATGCTGATGCACAAATGCACACTCCTAACCCTTAAATACTACTCAAACACACAGTAACTTCATATGATACTGCCTACCACCTGAAGGATAGGTAAGGACTATGTACTTCTTCTACAGAGAAATGTCTTACTCTATGGACCAGGCTATATCTTAGGACTTAGTAACTAATAACTAAGGACATGAAACTCTGTAACCATGTTCTCAGAGAGTGGGGGCAGTGAAGATAGTTGACATGATATGGAAAATGACTATGTGAATTGGGGCGGTTCCAATTTCATAAAGTTTATATACATGTAAACAAAGCTGTAAATGAATGGAATTTATACTAAACATACTTTATACACTGCAAAAAAGGTGCTTAGGTTTTAAACATGTTTAGGACTAAACATGTTTAAAGTCTAAACATATTACTAGGTTTGTGTCTTTGAATCCTTCTGTTTAGGAATTGAACACTTTTATTCTAAACACCTAAACAGTTATATTGAATATGTTTAGATGTTGAGTATTTAAGCATTATGAAAAATTGGTGTTTAGGATGTAAACATGTAGTGTCAGATCATAGCATATCAAACACATACCAGATGGCATCTCTGCGGTTAATTGTAGTTTCTACAACCACTCGAATGTTATTGTGGATCTAAAGGTGCTTTAATCTGAGGTAATTAAACTTAAATTGCATGGGACACAAAAGGATAATAATAGGCATTGCAGGATTCAAGGGTTGAATGCTACATCACTATGATTATGATGCAATAAGGATACATCTGCTGCATAGACACCTCTTTTAAGAACTCTAAGGGAGGATTCATTATTTATGGCAGGGGGGGGTGAGCGTTTGGCAAATCGAATAAGTCAAAAAGAATTGCCCCCCCCTCGGAATAGGTTGAAAAAAAAGGCCCCCCCCCCTCGGAATAGGTTGAAAAAAAAGCACCCCCCCCTCACCCTGGATCGTTTTCAACTTCATTACAAAAACGATGTTGGTGTCTACTAATTGTATGCATTTAATCCTGGGCACTTTTTTACCTACCATTTACTACCATGCAACAAATACATCCATTTGTAAGGTGTTTTAGTGTAAACGTCTCATGATACTCACTGGTGAGTGATAATAGTCAAACCTCAGACACTTGACTTACATACCGTTGAGTTTAAGGGCCCCACTGCCTATAAATTGGAAGCTCCCTTACCCTCAGTGCTTACATGAGGCCGGCGCTTTTTTGAAGACTGACAAAACGGTGGGCTATTCTGAGTGAAAAAAGTGATGCAGTGAGAAATTTGCTGGGAGTTTGAGGAAAAATTTGAAAATATTGACATAATTTGGTAAAATATCACACAGGCTGTTAGCAAAAGTCGCGACATTTCAACGTACTAAATTCGCGACACTTTTAGGAATACCCCTAAAAAAAAGGCCCCCCCTAAGAATAGGGTAAAAAAAAGGCCCCCCCCCTTTGAATACCCCTAAAAGAATTTGCCCCCCCCCTCAAATGCTCACCCCCCCGGCCATGAATAATGAACCCTCCCTAAGAATGGATAAAGCATTATCTTCCCTGAAGGTTTGGTGTATTGACTCAAGGTTGTGTCTATGTTAAAGTAGAGGCCTATGTGAAATAGTGATGCATATATTATATCTCTAGACACACCACTTTTAACCTTAAACACTTGACAGATAAACACAATAATATGCTAAATTCTTGAATTCTAAACAGTTCATTCTCTTAAACACATTGCTTTAAGCACATACATTTCCAAGTACTGAGCTGAACAGATTATTGGTCTAAACATGTTTAGAAACATATTGTGTGGAAAAATACAGGGCAGGATTGTGTTTAGGATTGCGTTTAGGATCTAAACACCTTTTTTGCAGTGTAGGGGAAAATATATAAGAGATATGGTCTTCTCATATTTTCAAGAATTTACGATTGTCTGCATAAAACCCACTGTTGTTCATTAAATGCAGTACAGCCTCTAGATCTACTTAAGGTTATTTGGGTACCAGGTTTCACTGCAAACTCCTTAACTTAAACTAAATAATATACTATGATCTACATAGGTCTACTTTTGCCATTTAAATGAGACATTACGCGCTCTCGAAAGTCTCGGCGTTACAGGTGCTGATCGTGTGCCAAAAACCTCCTCAGCTATCACCTGAGATCCTGAAAATATTTCGGTCACAATACAAAATAACTGAAAATATAAATCCCATTTAAACCCAGTGAGTTAGACATAATTATGTTGTTTGAGACTACATGGTAGTTGTTACTGCTGAGGATCTATTCCAAAAGACAATATAATTGACATAATGATGGAGTTAAGGTATTTTCGTTTCTTTTGAATGGGGTCTAGATTGGCACATTTTCACAAGGTGGAAAATGTAATACAAATCATCACTGAAGGAAATAAAACTAATGTGGCTTACCTCCAAAGCAAGCATTTGTGAAGGAGCTGCTTTTCTTTTTGCTTGTCTCATCAATTGCATGCTGCTTTGGTGGTTCTGGTGTGTCGAGTGAGAAACTCTTCATTCGCATATTGAGTTTCTTTCTTCTCCTGTGAGGTGGACTCTGTGGTGCTGTGAAAAAGTAAAAATAGCATAACAAGAATAAAAAAACTGGAGTTTTATTTTTTCTCACAAAATGATTGGAGATGTGGTATTTTGTTAAGGAGGTGCCTCAGCATTTAACTCTAATAGTGTAGTTCAGGGATGCCGACTAGGGAGAGCTAAAGGTGTTACAGCTAAACATCAACAAATCAGTCAGAAATAGATTGATGACAAGAATAAGAAAAAAGAATAGGAATAAATCTTATAACATATAATCCATGAGTTTCTTGACATTTGATTGACTTGATATGAACAACGCCGAATCCATAGTTTTTCTCTTGAAAATATAATGGAAAGGTATAGTTAATTTGTGAAATCATAAGAAAATGGGTGGTTGGGGGGAAATACCTGTAAAGAATGGTGTTTTAGTATTAGCATAATAAATTTCAGGTGTTGTATTAAAACATCCATGTGCAGCTCAACAGAAAATTGAGTCACACAGTGCGATACATTTTGTTACAAGGCTAACGGTTGTTAGTCTGAGGTGCACATGCACATGCTACGTAGACCTACCAGATGATACACCGAGAGGTAGGTACAGTGACAAGCTATATACACAGTATTCCTGAACATCTACACAGGTCTTACATGAACATATATATTGGTATTTGAAACTATTAGTCAAAGTTGATGCAATTGGAAAATCTCATTGTCCATTTTATCTAATGGACTGTTGCCTGACATGTTTTTCACTGGTACATATTGATTAAAAAAAGCCATAAAGGAAAGCACAATTAGAATTTTATTATGATTATAAAAGTCCTGTTGAAATAGCCAATGTAGCAAATATTCAAAGCAAAGGCATTGGAGTGGCTTCAATACATAAGACAATGTGTATCATTGTGAGGGAAAGACTGAAAGCACATATAATATTATACCATACAGCTTTGCAAAATGCCTAACACTTGAGGCATTCCAGTGGTAAATACATGATATAAGTGATAGTGAGGGACTACTGGACTGCTAAGTCTTATATACAGTTATTAGCAATGAGAGAGTACTGGGAGAGTCTAGCCTGATACTAAACTGCTAAATGCGATGACATCCTGACGCCATTCTTGCAATGAAAAAGCTTGCGACTTCAAAGCAGCCCTCCAGGAAATGAATACAATATCTGTCCAGAAGTTGATGAGAGAGGTTTCGAAAGCAATGTTTATATGTGATTCTCACAAAATGAGAATCTAGCAGTAGTCATAATCAGGACAGAGGTTAGGAGGACATATTTGTATATTACTTTTCAATACTTGGTCAGTCTGCTATGGCATATTCAAGAGATCAACCTCACATATTGTAGCAAAGCAGGATATCTCAAGTATTCGTAATGGGTTGGATAATGATTCATACAAAAAAATCATTAACCGCTTCGATTGGTAAGGCAAGCAAGTATATGGCGTAAATGGCAGAATTTTCGTTATATGATTTCTCTTAAAGTATAATTTATCTATGACAATGAAGTGAAGGAAAGAAAACACGTCTAGATGAGGGAGAAATACAGTGCCCACTTCTAGCACAACACTTGTTTTTTTAATTACATTGGTCCAGGGCCCCTTGGGGAGGTGGCTGAGCGTCACGCCACATTTTGCTCTCTGCCCACATTGGTCGCTCGCCGCCGGAAGCTCGCTGAGAAGAACTGGATCTTTGCGGCGAGCTACTGGAAGAACGGTTCCGCGATGGAACTGAAGCAGTTGCCTGTGCCAGGGCTAATGCCTGTTGTTGTTTCTGTTGCTGCTGCAGTTGATGTAATTGTTGTGTTTGTTGTTGTGTTAGTGTTGCAGGGTCGGCGGTTTGTAGGGTATCCAATATTGTCTTCTTCAGGTTACATCGCGTTATGGAATCATAGTCTGAAATCACAACAAACATTATAATCATTATTAGGTCATTATTTTCATACAGAACCATGTATAAAATCATCTAGGAATGTATTTGAATACATATTTGTCATATTTTACCTTATCAATCTATGGATAAATGCAATGAAAGACAAAACTATATTTTAATTTAGTTCAAATAATGGATTATCAGTATCGATAAAGAGAACATTACAATTTAGTACATTCATCAAAGTACATAAATGCAAAGTGCAAAATTCTTACTTGTGTAGTTTGAGTTGCGAAAGCATTTCTGCTTTTCTATAAGGCAGAAACAGAGAAAGCACAGGCATATATTGACACAGTGAAATATTTCTTAACCCTTTAATGGCAGCATAGTGCTCTAATGCACAATGTAATTTTCTTGTCATGATGCACAAATGTAGCATCAGTGCTGCATTCATGCATCATGCTGACCTTACAGGGTTGATGCACCCTCAAAGGTTGGCATGATGCACCATCCCAGCCTGTGAGTTACCTGATAGCACTCCATTAGTGCATCAAGTGAACATGAAGGCTAGAGGGATCATGCAGTCATTAAAGGGTTAAATCAAACAAGTTCAGCCTTATATGACATCTTAATCAGTTAGAACCTGATCTGATGTCATAGTTGTGAAGATTACAGCCTACGACATAGAGCAGAGAGATATGGCACAATAGTCATCACATATGTTATCATAGCTCTGACATTGTCCTAGCGTAACCAATTACAGTACTTAAAAGAAAGTGGGATGGGTCTGAGCCATAATGGTAGAAATAAGTTTTGAAAGACATATGGTCTGTATGAATAAAAGTCAAACATAAAAATAAATTGATAGGGACATCATAGACCTTTTGATTTTAGTAAGGTTAGTCTGACAGCGTTTTGCACGGTATAATGGAATACAACGCTTAGATTATCAAAGATGGGTGTATTGAGTGATAACTGCGTATCAAAAATTTTACTTTGCAGTGAGTAATACTAAGTCGCTGTGTTTATCAATCTCCAAACCCCCGCAATTTTTTTGGCCGGCAAATTAAATGAGTTCTTTTTGTTTGTATATCAAACTTATTGTAAGGAATGGCTTCTACTTTTTTAGATGCTCTGAATCTTTGCTAACATCCCACTTTGTAAAACCAATATGTTTCAACTGCTTCCTGACAAATAAACCTGCTTTTCCCCATTTTTATTATATTATGCATTATATTCAAGAAAGACCTTTTGAACACACTTATAATATTTTTTTCAAATCCCACTTTCAAAAGTACCTAAATCTACAAGCTGCAAAAGTGGAGAAAGCAAATTAGGACATATATTATGAAGTGGAAAATAGGATTGCATGTAGATTTGACTAGCAAAGGAGATTTTCCCATCAGGATACTGTGTATTTCCATAGCCAACTACAGTTTTAGCTATAAAATTATAATGATGACTGTTTCAATTGCTTTTGAAGAAGACATATATTGAAGTTTGCACAAGAACTGGTCAAAACCATGGACCCGATAACATTTCTGATGGGAACGCACCTTCAAATAATATACCACCACCTCAGAACATGATGATTCAAACAGTAATTGAGACTATGTTACATCTGCCTTTATTCCCAAAGAAAGGATCATGTTTAAAAAACTACTGCGTCGACTAATATACAAATTTAGAAAAAAACTTGCCGTAAGAACAGAATGAAAAAGAAATATTGCTAAATTGACTGGAAAAGAAATGCTTGTAGCAATAACTTTACATTATGGATTGAGTTTATTCCAATCCCCCTTAACTTTATATAGAATGCATAGATGTGGAACATAGTAATAATCCAGTTGTTTATATCTTTTGTGTTCTGAGGAGGGGAATTTAGCCTAGTTTGAGAGCAATGTGTATTTCATTCAAAGCGCTGTGTCTCATATTATCATTGCACATACATAACCAAGTCATTATCTCAGTGAAAAAAAGCATGACTATTGATAGAAAGGTTTACATAAAGGTAAGATTCCATTATCATAGTTTTACAATAGACTCCAAATTTACAGTAGAATTAAGCAATATTGTACATCTTTGACATTTCTGTAATTCCAATTAACTTTCTAGATTGTTTAATTAGGACCAGAAAAGAAGGGGGTTTAACTCAAACAATTATTCGAAGTGTTATGTATCTACATGTGTGGTTTCTTAATTTTGTAGTGGAAGATATATACATATGGGTATAAGGGTTGGATTACAGGTTTGGTTAAATATGTACAAAATTATGTTGTGTAAGAGAAATGGAAAAAAAATCAATGATGATCATTAAGATAAATTAAATCAATTAAAACTTAGGGATGGTCCAGTGATTGCACACATTACATAATGAATTTATGAAGTGTAATAGCGTGCATATTAGCAGAAAAAGCCCTAATCTATTTTACATACAATTCAAGGGTGAAAATTTGTCAAGCAGCTTAAATCTAGTTTGGAAAGGTTATTAGGATTCAGTGCTTATGGTGTGATTATCAAGTGCTATTTGCCTTGCTGTTTGTCTGCTGTATTCCCATACAACTCCAATCGCCGTTTCTCCCATGGCGGTGTTGGGTCAACCTCTAGGGTATTCGATGACCGCCTTCGTCCGCTAACAGCTGGATCAGGGAGTGATGGTACTGTATCAACAAGTGATGCCCTGTGCTGGCTAGTCATTGCAACTCCTGTATCCTTCTCCCCCGGTGGCAGGGTGGAAGTTCGATGAGGCGACACTTGTGGGGATCGTGGGCTTGGACCACCACTGGGACTCTGGTCTCTTGGAGCAGAGCCCTTCTCTCCTGTAACCCTGTCGGGGGGACACCGTGGAGGAGGAGCTTGCCCTCCCCGTGGGCTGTGTTCCCGGTATGGGTCCCCACTATGAGGGGAACCCCCCGCCCCACGTGGAGAGGATGCCTGTGAGCGGTGCTGTCCATGCTGTCCTGCACTAGAGGGTTTCCGGTCTCGTTCTCGCTGCGAATCTGACTTCGAGCGATCACGATATGTTTTCACTGGAGGCTCCTCCCTTCCAGTGCGGAAGGACTCAGCTCCTCTAGGTCCAATGTGTGAAGAGCGGTCCCGGAAGAGGTTGCGTTCTGATTCACCTTGAGATCTAAGCAGTTCTCGATGACTCTTTCCGCGGCGTAACTCGGGAGGTAAACGAGTGAAAGGGTCTGATTTAGTCCTTTGATGTTCCCGTGGATGTGCACCATCAAGGCCAGATAGGGAATCTGGACGGCTCTTTCGTCTTCCACCGTCTCTCTCTATCTCTCTCTCCCTTTCTCTCTCCCAGTCTCTATCTCTATCTCTGTCCCTGTCCCTGTCTCTATCCCTATCCCTATCACGGTCAATGTCTCTATCTTTCCTTTCCCTATCACGGCTCTTACTTCGAGCCCTCTTCTCGGCTCTATTTTCGCTATCCTTATCCCGGTCTCGGATGACACTCTTTTCAATTTCTACACCCTTCTCCCATTCACGGGTTTTGTCTCTGTCCCTGCTTTTATCCCTGCTTTTGTCTTTAGGTTTATCTCTTTCTTTGCTCTTTTCTCTCTTCTTTTCACGCTCCCCACTGTTTGCACGTTCTTTGCTTTGTGTCTTTTCTCTTTCCCTTGTCCGTCCACTTTCTCTTTCCCTATCCCTTACAACGTCCCTATCTCTTTCAATGTCTCTATCTTTATCCTTTTCCCTTTCTCTGTCCAAAGTCCTATCCCTTTCTCTAGTCCGTCCACCTTCTCTATCCCGTTCCCTTCCAATATCTCTTTCTATCTCTTTGCCCTTTTCCATGTCCCTTTCTCTGTCCCTATCCTTATTTCTCTCCCAGTTATGCTCTTTCTCCCACTCATATTGCCCCTGGCCATAGCCCTGCTCCATCAAGGCTCTCCGGTCCATATCTGCAGACCTCCTATGTGCCTTTTCTTGCTTTTCCTGACCCCGGGAGGAATCTGCTGCAGAAGGTGTCCGGTAGTTTTCCATCCAGTGGTAACTAGGCAGGCGCTCAGTTTGACTTGCCTGGCTGGCCACTTGATATCCCTGCCCATACTCCGGGGCAGACCTAGACATGAGATCACCTCCCGAGCCACTTCCCGAACTCCCCCTGTTCCCACCTGACTCCCCTCGTGCACTGCGTGGAGAGCGTTCCCGAGTCGTATCAGAGCCACTCCGGGGTGAGTCACTTTGTCTCGGGCTTCGGTCTCGCGGTGACTCTGGCTGAGGCCTAGATGATGAATCTGTCTGGCTTCTTGGACTCCAATCTCGGTCTCGCTGGGGCTTCGTACTTGAAGAACTCCAAGTTTGTGATGCATCTCCAGCTCTGCCAGGCATGACCACAATAGGGGAGAGATTATCTGTTTCCTTTTGGTACTTGTGGAAGGCATGCTGTGGCTGTTGCTGCTGCTGTTGTAGATGGTATAACTGAGCGGCTCGTGCTTCAAACAGGGCGGCTGAATCTGACGTAAATAATACAAACATTGAGCAATATACTTTAAATAACATAATATCATGAATTAAAAAACTTAACATTTCTAATTAGAATTAGTGTTTATTGGTGCTTATTAGTGGGACATTGGAGCTAATGGGATGTAGTTGAGGTACAAACTTATTGACCTGTATTATCAATCACAAGGTTTGTGCAATTAATTTTGTGAAGTAGTATACATAACTTTAAAAATGGTGGTGTTTGTTCACAAAACTGTTTTAATCAATATGTTTCACTCTATTTTATCTTGAATATTCCATCATGTTACCTGTTTTGTTGCTGTCCTGTGCCATACGAGGAAAGATTGGTGACGTTGCTTGTAGAATTGTATCTACATCGATTGACACCTGCGGGTCAAGCGTGAAGTGTGCGCTGGCACTGCGCCTCTCGGGCTGACCTTTGTAGAACATAGGGTCGCGACGATTTGAGGATGTTGTTACGGTTCGTTCAGGTACTACAGCATCTGCACAGGAAGGTCAAGCAGAGGAGTTTGTTAGAGGAAATTAGAGGATTTGGGTTAATTTACAATCATATTTACTTAAATTGCATGATCAGCATGTTGGATCTTCGATGAAAGTTGTAGTTTGTAAGTATTGTTGATGCATTTGGGTATCCATCTAAAACGGATATATGTTTCTGTTTAATCCATCCTGTTTTGCTGATGGTAGTTTATGACACATATACAGACATTATATATACATATATATATATATATATATATATATATATATATATATATATATATATAATATATATACACACTATATATATGTATAATTATATATATGTATATATATACATATATATATGCTACACATACAATTATAATTATATACATATAGTTATAATTGTCTGTGTAGCACACGCTTGTGAAGTAATACTAATGATGTGTCATACTCTTGAGGCAGTCTTGCCTCTATGAAGTACATTTAGTATATTAAAACAATATACCTATGTTTATAATCAGAGCCCACAATCTGGATTTGAATTATCTAAATTAAATTCCAAATACATCAATAATTATTGTTCTACCATATCAAATAGAAAGTAGCACTACATGTTTTTCTACATGTTTTTCATTGACATATAATATGTTGTCATAGGGAAGACAAAGTACTGGATAAAGCACAATGTAAATGCGCATCTTCATGCATGAATTACATTGATTATAAAAGTATTACTAGGGCATGCTCGATAATCTAGAAGTAGGGCAAAGCTTTCATAATTTAACATATCTGTTAGGGCCATTGATATATCTTATATGACAACAAACAAGCAATGCTGAGGAAGTCATAATCTGACATTGAATGGTGCCATCATGGCACCACCTATTTGTACTAACTGATTAACCCTTCAAGGACAGCATGGTGCTTCAGTGAACTATGCCTTCTCTCTGGGCATGATGCAACTTACAAGTGCTATATCAATGCACCATGTTAGCCCGGAAGTGTTGTTACACACCCATAGTGTCAGCATGTTGCACCAACCCAGGGACACTGATTTACACATCTTTGTGAAGTATAAACATGAAGCTTTAAGCAAGCATGCCATCCTTAAAGAGTTAACGGTTCACCATTTTAAATATGCGTATCGTAGATTAATTAATATAATTCACTCATCACATAAGTCATTTTTATTATCTTAGGAAAACGGCTAAAATATGAATCTAGCATTCATAAATGATGTAAATATCCTTGGAAACACTTACAAGAGAACAAAGAACATTTAAAGTAACACTTTGAAGGAGAATAGAAAAGTAAATATAGAAATGATATAAATGAAAATCATTGTATGTAAAGTTCATTCCAATTGAAAGATATCTGATGAGTTACATTATGATTAGAAATATCGCATGACGTCATTGCAGTAAACATAAGTAGTAGCATCTTTCTTGTACATTAAGAAAAATTGAAGAAATGCAATTCAACCTCATACAAGTTAATATATAATTTTGAATGCACTATATCTGTGCCCTCTAGTACAAAACAATTATTTGGAAAATGTATCTTCAACCAGTATTCATCTGATAACAAAACCACCTTTTGTGGTTAAGTTAATCAGAACTCTTTCAACTGTGTCAAAACATTAAACAAAATTAATATTCATAGAACTACTGATGTTTACTGCATATGGAAGAAGATTACACAGGGATTAAAAGCAAGACATGTCCAGCAAATTGAAAATGATATACATCAATGTTGTCATACCTAGGTATCCATACCGGTACATTTCTTTATGTAGAAAGACAAGAGGCACAAACTTAACTTCATATCACATACTGTACGACACCGTACCCACAGTGCAGATGACCAATTGTAGTGAGGTACACATGTCACAAGCCTGTCACAAACACTTTGTAGCTTATGAGTCAACCACTCATTCACTTATTACTCAGAGACACCTCTGAGGTCTTTGGTCTTGTAGAAGCTAAAGGAAGAATTGGAAGTTGGAGTTTGACGCTGTTCACGACGCAGACCACTTTGCAGCACATAGACAACTAGGAGAAGCCTACAGCAGCACAGCACCAGAAGGTCACACTTCAAGGTCATTTCAAGGTCACCTCAAGATCACAGAAAGCCTAGGTCACATAGAACGGACACGGTCTATACTATTAACCAGATACATGCCTTTTGCATCTTCACAGACCACGCCTGTTTTTGAGGCCACAGCCATGCCTCCTATTGGTCTTGAACCCTCCTGACCTTGACCCATTTTACCAGCCCGACCTTGACCTTGATTAGCATCAAGGCACTCTGGGCCTAAGGATGGGTCGTAGTCAGATTCAGGGTCATGCTGTATTGTGGTAAAGGCTGAGGACGTGAGTTGAAGGGACAGGCGTTTCATGCGAGGTACGCTAGTTTGATTCTGTGGACTGGGAGCTGAGTGGAAGAGAGAGAGAAGAGAGCATCTCGAGAGTGAGTGTGGGAACTGTTTTTGGGATGGCTGGCGTGATGCCTGAGGGCTTAGTAAATATTTGTCTACATGATACACCAATGAAGTGCTAACCCTTTGGGAGTTTATCAAGGGTCAACATAACGTATGAATGGTTTCTAAAGAACGTGAGGATTTACTACCTTTTTAGTTGTCAGAATGTCTTAAATTTGGATCATAGGCTTTCCAAAAGAATATGTTTAAGACGGCGAACTAGTATGTGTAAAATGAAATAGTTCAGGTAGTGGTCATTTTAACAACAGGGGGTCCATGGATTTAGGGAGAACAAAAATATGCATCCCTCTCGAGGGGTTGATGTTACCACTATTTAGTGGGAAAAGAACAGCGCATTACTTTATCCGAAGAGATCAGCCGCAATCAACTTGAACAGGTCTGTCTGCCGGGGAGCGGGGAAGGGGGGAAATATGGACTCTTGTTCGTGGGGGGAACCAAAAAGATTTGGGCAGAAATCCACCCACACCCCTGTTATTAAAAATGACCACTTCCTACACAGAAAATAAGAGACAGACCAAATTATCATGGATTGCGCTTTTGGTTTGCTTACGATGGGCAAATACGATCCAGTTTAATCTTTTACACAAAATGTGCCTAACATGTATTGTGGTCTACATCATAAAGCCCCAGCAAGAAAAAATAAATTTAAATCAGAAATTAATCAAAATTAAAATCAACTTATCTCATTATGGTTTTGCCTTGGAGCACAGTTCAGCACATGAAAACACTGCATTCACCACCTCTCCAAGCCATGCTGTACATATAATGCCAGGACTCTTAGGGCTACACTGACAGCTCCAACATATGGCAATCCAAGATATCCCTTGTTCAAAGCAACGCTTGCACAAGGACACTTGCATGAGTCCCTATTATGTCACAGGCATCAGTGTTGCCCTAGTGGAGTCCGGGCTATGGTCTGTGTGTAGATTTACAGCACACCCCAGGTTTAAATGAAACTGTGTAACATTCTCCATATCCATCACCTAGGACAAGAACACTGCACAGTCAAATTCAGAATCAGGGTTGCTTTTTATCATACCTATATCATTTTTGCCATCAAATAAGCAAACCAACATTATTTATACCATATCCTTTCTTGCTATTTACACTGCATCAATTCTGGCATTTTATGAAAGATGTTATGTCACAAAGGTATACTTAAACACCATTAGATTATATGGTTTATGATACTGTCATTTGATAATGGAATTCAATGGACTTTAAGTGTAACTTAATGGCATGATCCTCCCTGAAATACTATGTTTAGTGCAGTTATCAGGTATGATAAAATGTGGTTCACTCCCATGGGGTGCCAAGCACACACACAGGAAGGTGATTGGCTAGAACTTGGTCACCAGGGACCTCAAAAACTACCAGTACCTGTGTATACAGCACCATTCTCTGATCGTCCAATATTGTTTTGAAATAAGTTTTTGAAAACAATAACAAAGTTATGAATCAATTTAGAAAATGTTTGTTTTGATATAGGATCACTTGATTTTAATTAATTATTCATTTTCAATACCAGTTCAAGGACCTAATGCAGTTGGCAATTTTCTAGGAAGAAACAGTGAACAATAGTAGTCAATATGCATATAAAGAAAAGTGCACCCGTACAATATTGAAATATCAAAAAGACACAGAAAAAAACATGCAGATCTGCCTAGGAAATGCCTACCCGCCCAAGCTCTCGCAGTTTAACTCTTGCCTACCATTAATTTACTAGATTCATATAGTTATCAGTTGACATTTGACCAGGTTGATACATAATTATAGTTTAATGTTTATTAAATTAAAGAAGGCAGCAACATTATGGTGCAAAAACCAATGAGTAAGTTCATTGAAATGACTGTTATTCATCATATGAACTAGTAATACATGTAGATAGCAGTAAATTCTGAACACTGCCTATACACAAGTATTTTAAAACTTGAATTACATGTGGGCTAAAACAAATGCAAGGTCTACATGATATAAGTTCGATTTTGTCAAAACCTCAAAGTAGCTCAAAGAAGTTGCCTAACTGCAATGTATTGCACATGACACCTTGATAATACTTGTAGGTAACCTCTAGCTTAAGTGCTACTAATGGATATGTCAGCCATTTTGCTTTGTGACATACTGTAAATGTAGATATTTTTGCTGGTATAAATTTCCGCAGATTTACTTAAAACTAAAATCCTGCATAGATTTAAATTCACATACTTTGAAATATGGTAATTGTATAACCACATTGGATAAATTTCCATTGCGTACATATTTTTGCGGATTTTAACATCGGGCGAATCTTCAAAAATATGTACAGCACAAAATGAAGTTCATTTCCAGTATTCAGCATAACCTTACTTGGGTGCATTCTGATTGGTGTCCTAGGTGTACCATGAGTTATGTGATAAGGGAGGTAAAAGGTAAGGATACATACCTGCAGCCTGCAGCTCGTACTGGCTTTCAGAGACCGCTGTCCATGAATGTGCCTTGGTCTGTGGTGCGAGCGCCTGTGCAAATAGTGAGTAATGTAAATGTAGATATTTTCGCTGGTATAAATTCTCGCGGATTTGCTCAAAAGTACAATTTCGCTGGGATTTAAATTCACGCATTTTGAAAGAGCGTAGTAACAAAGCTATATTGGATAAATTTTCACTCTGCACATATTTTCGCGGATTTTAAAATCTGTGAAATCCGCGAAAATATGTACAGCGCGGAATATAATACGTTTACAGTATCATACTGTTTCAATGCTTGCAATGTTTCAATACAAGCCTCCCAGAAAGCAAATCGATCTGTCTGTATAAAATGTGTCAAGGAAACGCTGAAACTTGTTTTATCGTTTCTGCATCATAATTCACGTTGTATGTGCACCGTATACTTTACATATGTTTGATCATAACTATAATGTATTATATTATTTTCTTGTGAGTGAACTTTGACCGTCCTCCACCACCTGTATGTGTGTGTGACACTACTGGGCCAAGCATATTTGATGAATGAACATGAAATATGTACCGATGTGTAATTGCCTGTTAAGTAGCACAGTCGAGGACATATATTTTTGATTGTTGCATTTAGAATATCATTTATGAATAAATACGCATCGCAAAATCAAAATCACTTGAAGAATGCAACTCATCAATGAGATGCAAAAAGAAAAACACACATCACTTATATATTTTCAGCTCAAAGACATTGATGATCAATATAAAAAATAAGTTCAAGTCAAACTTTATGTAGTCATGATGCATGAATGCAGTCTGGTGATTAAATTGCCAGTGCTGCATTCATGCATCATACCAACCTTGCAGGGTTATTATACTCCAGTGTCCCAATGCATCATACACATGAAATTGCCTCACTGACACTGCATTAGTGCACTTCAATAATAAATTAACAGGGCATTTTAAGCCATTGTGCCATTATTAAAGGGTTAATGATTCAAAATGTGTCACCTGCTGCTGAGTCTCCTCCTCGTCGTAGTAGGGGGAGTCCATTGACAGACTGCGGCCCTCCATAAGTAACAGAAGTCGCTTGTGTTTAGCCTTCATCATCTTGTGAGGCATCGCGGGCCCTGAATCGAGGATTGATGCCTGGCGCACTGTTTTGAAAGTGAAAGCATGTTAGTTGATACTTGATATGTAACACTTACTTTTTGTGTATTAGCCTCATCTAATGTTATTGTCTATTTTTCTACAAGAGTTACCAACCTAAAATGTGCCTAGTCTAATGGAATTTACCCTCTGCACATCAAGGAAATAATGACTTTGCATGGAACTATTCTCAAAATAGAATACCCTTTATTATTCATTGTTATTGTTCAGCTAAAAGATTTAGCCATCTGGTCCAGCAATACGTTATAACTATACCTCCAAGTCTGTAGTCTCACATAAAGAAATGCTTGGTTTATCTGGCCCAAAATGCTTGCAAAATAGAGCCACCCTGAAATGTATCTTAATAAAACGCCCCCCAAACATCCGGCAACATCTACCCCGGTAAGTATTGTAACATCTATTTCAGCTACTGGAAATATTGTCTGCCTCATGGATATATTTCCTGACCTGGCCCGGAAGTAGGTGCCGCAGGCGAGGTCACGCTGGGTGACCCTGACCCCGGCGACTTGCTTTTCCACACGTTCTCCTGCATTGCCTCGCGCTCCCACTTCTCGTGCTCCGATGCAGAGCCGTCCTCTATGTCACATGACATGCTGCGCTGGTACCGCAGCACGCCGTGACGGCTCATCGGCGAGCCAGGGCCATGAGCTTAACGAAAGAAAAGCGATAATTGAATATTAAATCGCCAACTCCCCTATTATCACCCACTGAAAGGGAACTTATTTGAGGAAGGAAACGTCACCTGCAACGTAGGAGGAATAGGTTTAGCAACAGGCAGAGGAAAGCCGCAAGGGGAAGAGGGAATAAGAAACAAGAACAGCAAGACTAGAATATTTTGTCTTTGATTCTGGTGGAAGAAATGTGACCAGAAGCCTTTAGCATGACAAGATATGAGATCTCAGGATGTTGAAACTGGAAACGTGGTAGAAAGAAAACATTCAAAGTGGAACAAGCGTTTCATTTGATAATCAAATAACATATCATCCCAAGTAAGAACCCATGCAGGAGCAAAGCTTGGGTAAGACAGTAGAAATTCATTTCATGTGCATGTGTTGTTTACTTTCTCATTAGATTCAGTGGCTGAGTCCTTGCAGTCCAGGTAGAGCTCACATTTGAATGATCTACTATGGGTTGTTTTGTATAATAACTGTGGAATTTGATGACCAGGAAACTAAACTGTATTTACTCATGATTATAAACTAAAAGCCATTTTCCACTTCTTTTTACCTTACTAAAATAATTTTTGACATGAAATTAGTATACAAAATAAGATTCAGCTTTCTGGTGGGGCTAACAATCCAAACAAATTTCAAACGTATTATTTCGATTATGTATCACATGAATGGACCTGGTCTCACAAATGTATATATACAGCGATCTATATACTACTTGCAGCTGCTATATGCTATAAAATAGCATCTCTATTATAGTATATACCTTTAATGATAAAATTATTTAGGTTGTTCGCATAAACTTGATCACTTTAGTATCTTGAGAGATTGATTATATAGAAGAGTTATGCAGCTATAGGCTTATGCTATAACAGAAGCGAACCAACTGAACTTGACTGGCAGCACAATATTTAACAAACACAATATTTTACACATTTCCATGGAGGTATGATTAATGCTAAGAAATCTGAGTAGTTTTGCCTAAATGTGCCAAAATTTAAGAGGTAGGAAGGGCCACACAAAATCATTTATTTGGCATAATGATCCTATCATAATTTGGATTTACATAATTATTTGAATGAAGTTTTGAGCAATCAATATACCAATCTCATAAATGATTGTGGCTCTAAAGTTAACTTGTAGAAGAAAAGTTGATAACATTTGAAAGGATGATTGTAAATTCTATTAAAGGGTAGTGGCAACTGTAGGGAAGAGATCACAGATTTCATAATTACAACAGCGAACAACAATGAAGAACATTAGCTCTAAGGTTGAAAAATGATGTTATGTGACCAAAGTCTTTTTCTAATCAATAAAGTTAGCCAAGGCCCCCCCACCCATGTTGTGTAAAAGATCATTATTTATTGAGAATACATTGATAATGGATTTTCATGAGTGGTACTGTATCTATGCCCCTGTATGTTCTTTTCGGTGTCTTGAGGGATTTAAATCAGTTCCTTCTACTTTCAGACATTCAACTGATCTTACTTACTCTTTATAACAAGTTGAAAAAAAAAAAATCTATCACATTTGTGTCAATATCCTCAGTAACATATCCATGTTTCAACCCAGTGGAAGCTTTAAGCGGTGCGGTTACAACATTAAGTGAAAAAGTTCTGAGAGTTAAAATCTCAGCCTTAACTCACACATTATAATTATCTTCTATAATATCTTAAACGAATTATCACTGATTATTTAATATAGAGCATATTGGTAAAGGCTATATATAACTTAATTTTGTTCAGTCAAAAAAGGCTTCTTTCATTTGTCCCTTTTTTGTGCTGTAATCAACTGTCAGTTACTATTCAATCATGTATATCACTTTATGTAAAGTCAATGTGTGTAAGGCTGGAGATTCATCCTGTTTTCTTTGGATTCTTTAGGTCATGCACAGAGCATAGTTTCTCATGCAGGTACTAGGTATATGCATGCTGATTCAGGGACATAGATATGCAAAGGAGCATTCTACAAAGTGAGGCATGCCTTTGTTCCCGTGTGCGACGGTGGTAATAGCGGTGAAGCTGTGGGAGCGTTCCGCCATATCGTTGTCACCGTCCATGTCAAGTTTGCGCTGCTCGTGCGAGTGTGAATACGGAGTGTCGAGGGACTGTGACTTGGTCTCCTGCATGAAGCGCACTCTCCGGTCCTTTGCTGTCCGCAGCGCCGTCGCCCCCACTGAACCACCAGCCAATCACAGTGAATATGTTATACCCCGGTCACGGGTGGCAGTGGCACATGAACAAAAACACACACTACGTATATATACATCAGGATGTATATAGTCATTAATATTCATATCAAGGTACTATGTAACACATGATTTGATTGGTGGAGCATTGCTTTGCTGCTCTTGGACCAATCAGAATCAGTAGAATATTCAAGCACTGTGTCTAGAAGCCATGGACAACAAGTACATGTATGTATGAGGCATCTTTGGTGTTTGACATTGACTAGGAGAATCTTAGATAAGGAAGTTCAGTTGAAACATTTACAATGTCTCTAAACATGGTTACGAACACAATTACTAATACAGGTGCGAACATCAACGTACAAATTACCAAGTGTGAGGTATTTATGTCCTACATATATATATATATATGTCATGATGAACATTCATCTGCTTTTTAGATAAAAAGCTCATGACAGTCAATGCAGATATGAACAATTTACAATGTGGGTATGATAATATGAAAGGAAGGGACAAAGATAAATGTTGAATGGTTAAACAGCCACCAAACAGAAGCTCACAGAAAAAGCTGTAGCCTACTAGCAGTATCAGAGCCAACAGAAATCATAAAGAGGTGAATTTCCTCATCATACAATTATTTTATATTAATCTAATCACCTAAACTAATGCCTCGAATCATGATTGATAACTTTTAAAGTCAGTAAGTTGTATGATAAAATCAACATGAGCTGCAACATTTTACTCCGCAATGTAGCCATCAAAGCATTTATGATATTGTGTTGAATACCGTCTATCCCTTTCTGAATCATATTTTCTGTCCAGCAGAAACATGCCTTCAACCCATCTTGATATAGGAGTAAAACAGGTTTTGTCATTGCATATACTCAGTCTAGACCCAAAATAAATGTTACTATTGTAGTACAAGTATAAAAACAATAACTAATATAAATTATAGCATAAAAAAGCAGCCATGAAAACAGCAGCATTAACATATCTTTGGCTATTCTCTGAAGAAATATCACACGATGCAAACCTCTCTCAGCTAACCAAACATTGCATGTTATCAATGCAGGGAATAAATGATTGCATTTGATTTGCAGGCACTAGGTATCTTGCACTTCAAACTTAGACCTACGTACCCTTTTAACAGTAAGAAAGGACCAGTGCGTTTTGGAGATACATCTTCAGGAGGATGTTTTATTGAGGTTTGAGTATGTACAACAAAAACCATCAACAGTTTCACTCGCATTGTAAAATTGTATAATCAATCGCTGAGTACTTTTTCAGTTATTGGTTGCCTTCAGCGCTGAATTACATTGGTGCTAGGTGAGAGAACCATTTCTGTAGGGATACATAGAAGTAATAGAGAGAAATATTTTTGAGTGGTAACACAAAGTTAGTTAGAAAGGTGTAATGTCAGACACACAGGACAAACAAAGAGACATTCATGGAAATCAGATCAGATTTACTAGTGTCAGAGTCAGGGAAATGGAAAATAGTTTACAATCATGTGAGACAGATTGATTTCCAACAATTCTTTATAACCATTATGACCAATGTTCTCTGAAGCCAAATTTGTAAGGAACTGAAAATCATTATTTTTCCAATCTTACACCAAAATGATATGATCAAAATTACACCATCAGAGTAAGCTATAACTATATTTTGTCCTTTTTGATTATCACCTCTGTGTGCAATTGTCATCATTTTAAAAGAACATGGGTCATAACGGTGAAACAATTATTCAATATTAAACAGGTAACTGCAAATTGTCTGAAATGTAAGGAAGAAAGAGGGCCATTGGTTTTCACAATTTGCAATGATAATAAGCCATGCAAGGCACGTAACGAGTCATTTAATTCTGATTGCAGAAGAACATTAAACCCAAGATAGTTTAGTTTAATGCCGGAAGAGGAATCAAATCTTGGAGCGCATGCGTAGCTATCAGATACAATCACTGCAACATGAAGCCATGCAATAATAATCAGATTATATAATGTAGAACTATCCACCATCAGGGATCTATCAGTGTACAAACACTTTGATACAATCATTTCTTTAAAACCATCTTGGTGTCCTTGTCAAAGTCAAAACTAAACATCAAAATATATCTATATCTATATATAATATTGGTAAATTTAAATTTGAAAGACCACTATTGATAGAGCAGCTGAAGGTAGATACATCTTTATTATTGCAGAAGTAAAGCAGGGGACCTGACCTGATAAAAGAGTGACAACACCACTACTTCTTTGTCAATTGCCAATGTCTTAGGGTGTTCATTTTGCACTGTGATTCCAGCAGGTAATGAGAGAGGCGGATGGAGGCTGGAGGGTTGGGAGGAGTTTGGGAGATGGAGTTTGTGAAGTAGTTGCTGGTTCCATACTAGAATTATGAATCTCATTTTGTCACTTTTTTATCCTTCTTCTTTTCTGGGTTCAATAGCAGACTACAGCATCTTAAGCCACACGCGGGGACAAATAACAAACAGTTGCCTTCAGGACCCCCGGACAGCCGCGGGTTAGACAGCCGCTGGTTAGCTTCCTGGGCACGGTCATTGTTAGGTTCATTGGGGCTAGAGGCCATCAGGTGTGTTCCATGAGTGAACGGGTAGGGCGCTTCCAGGGAACGACTCCGTGAAGTCATTTCTATCAACGTCTGTCGTTTCTCTGACAGTAGGCTCATGGAACCTCGAGGGGCGCTGTTAGCAGCCATTGCAGTGAGTTTCTTGGCTTTAACCGGAACAAGACAAAGAGAAACCAGTGATATTATTGATTTGTTACAGATATGGCGACAAGATGGCAGTGCGATACAGGTAGGCGCAGCTGCAGCAGCCTAAAAACAAGGAAGGTGATTCATAACCCACACCTTAAGCCTGTAAAAACAGTTGGACAATTTTAGATAATATTCATGGAAAATTTGAAATAGATTAAAAAACTGAATATATAAAGGAATTCCTGTGACTATACATGGCATAAAATTCAACACATTCGACACCGCGCCAGGGCCTTGTAAATTTTGACACAGGCGACATGCCACTTTAAAAAATCGAAGGACACCGAAAAATAGAGCAGAATGCACTAGATAAAAATTGACACGGCGCCACCACTAAAAATTGACACGCAGACACAACCAACATTTTGGGTACCCATGTATGGTCACATTCCTGTTATTGCTCCCTTCTTTGTATGCTATTGTCACGGTGGACCTAAATCGACGTTGTCTTGGGAAATTTCACCTGTGTACTGCTTCATAGAAAGAGAAATACTTTACTTACTTTCTACTTTCCTAGGTTATTGAACATCTAAAAGCTGTCCAACATGTCTTTAGTATGGTACATCACTACGGGTGCAGCACTACCATGCTGGCCGATGCAGCTATACATATCACTGTCTGACGTTTAGAGTTTGAACATTTAAGTACTCATTTAACCCATTTAAACTCTAAACCTCAAACAGTAAACACAAAAAGCAAGAGGATGATCTTCACTTGAAACATTCTTATTGGTATATTACTAGTCCAACGGTCACACAATATGTATAATTCTGAAATAAATCCTTATATTGAAGTATGGAAATTGAAAATTATTTTTAGCATGTACCTAAAATCAACTTAACATAATGAAGATCACCCTCTCAGTTTGTTGACATAGTACATAATGAAAGTGTAGCGTAGCGCGTGAAGTCATATCATATACACAAGAAACAAGAACCGGGGAAGAACCATTACGTTATACGTACACCTTGACCACTGGTAAGACAAATTTTATACAGTGAGACCTGAAACATGACATTAACCATGTGACCAACGTCACCCAATCACATTGCTTGACACACATATTCACCTGGGTACATTGTTAAGGGTTCCTTGGGGATACATTGAACATATATATCCGTTATATGTTTACATGTACATGCATACACCATATTCTTTCCTCTCATGTCCACATGTACTGTAGTTAGTATGGGTGCTATAATCATACAGATAGTAGGCCTATATTAGTATAACTGTATAAAGGACTAGAGGTTCCACTACTTGTCACATGTCTGATTTTCCAGGACACATAGTATTCATTTGAAGAAGAGTCAAAAGTGATCCAACAACCTAGCCTGTTTCCTAGACAATCTAGCCACCTGGTACTATAATCTAAGCAACCTGGTGACCTTTGGACTAATTCTACTATAGCATAAATGGTCTAGAAAAGCGACTTTGTGACATGGGGCCCATATCATTGGCGACCTTCCAACCTGGGGGGACATCTTTGCAAGCCCCATCTTGTCACCTGGGGGCATACAGGGATAATATACTCTAATGAGATCTCCCATCCTCTGACCTACTTGTCCTAACCTACTTGACACCCAGGGTTAAGTAGGTTAGGACAACAGTCGATACTAGGTCAAGAGGTCTTTAATTTCCTTGTGTGACTCTGACCCCAGCAACTTCAGCAGGACCCAAGTTTGACAATTTTGCTGTCCCTTGTAGCAATATTTGTCTGAATAACAAAGAAAGTAAAGAGGGTTTACAAATATATAATAATTGTAACACCCTTTGGTGAGGTTACTGTGGCTCCACCTGCAGGAAACTTTGAGTCGGGAGCAGTTTAAACCCAAAACGTGAGCTGCTTATCCTGACTGAACTCCCCTATTATCGCCCACTATACTCTATTGCTAAGGAGCGGGTTCACAATGTACTCATAACAAGAGGTGCTTAACCCTGTGAGGGCAGGATAGTGTGATCATGGTCATTTGTCGGCTTATACACATAAATGCAGCACTGGTCCGCGACCTACTGAATATTGGACATGAAGCCTTGAGACATTATGCTGTCCTTATGGTGGGACTCTCACAAGGGTAGACAATGTTACTTATCTAATTCTAGTCTATTCAACTAATTAGGGAATGGTAAGTGATAATTGGGAAAGCTGCATTAATGGGGTAAACATGTGTAGTAGCATGAATGTTTTAACAGCTTGTGCTTGGGTTTGATAACGTTTTGTCAATAGATCATATGGGAGGCAGCATCAAACCATTCACTTAGAGTACTGATAAAGGGATGAAAACTATAACCCTTTAAGTTTACCAACAACTGAGAGACAGACTGTAGCTGACTGCCCTTACTACCTGTGACCCCTCAACCCACCCCCCAGTCACACCTGCAAGCCTGCCCCAGAAATAACACCCTCTGACGTCATATCCGGCCCAGGGGCATATCGAGTAGCAGCAAGCCACTTTATGGGAGGCCTTTTGTAACCAACTAATTTACTCGGAACTATTTCCCTGATCATAAACTAACTATTTGGGTCAATCATTTCCCCTAAAATAAGTAGGCAAACTAAAACATTTCTGTCCACATATGTGAGTGACCACTTTTAACAACAGGGAGAGGAGGGGGTATGCAAAAAAAAGAATTTGCCTGTGGGTGCAAAGTCCCCCACACCCCAATCATCCACAAGGAGATCTTAAATAGTTAAAATTATTTTTCTACATACACCTTAATTAGTATTTAAGTAAAAAATGACTTGGCATACCCAAACTAAGCCCAGGTTGCCTCTACTGTACATACCCCAGCAGCCCCTAATTTGACCTCGTATGACAGATGCTCCTGTTTCAGCCCTGTCTGAGATCAAACAACTCTATACTCTATCTAAAATAGATTGACATTCACTTATATAGTGTATCCAACACAGATTGGAGGAGAAAACAGGTATGGTCTAGAAGTTAGCATTCTGAGATGGAATACATACCATCTTTTACATTGAACAGTATACTGTGAATATTCTCATACGTATTGCTATGGTAAATCTATGCTATGTTTCTATGTTATCAATTCCCGGAAACATTCAAGGAATATTTACAGTTGTCTATCAACTTTCCACGTAATATAAGCAACTCCTTCGCTAAGGAGTCTTAAACGTAAAAATACATTGGCTAAGGGAAAACATATACAATAAATATTTGCTAAAAACGTATTACCCAGAGTATGAACACATAATAGCAGTTAAAGAGCTGCATTAAAGATATTAGCAAGTATTAAGACACACAGTATGCATAATTCATAACATTTTGTGTATTCATAATTCCTCCTGTAACTTTATAATGTTTGAAATGGTAGATTTAGTTTTTGATTTTCTTTCTCTGAAATAAAAGTAAAAGAAATAAGGAACTAAATATAAGTGGGTGTGAAACCTTTATTAACATACACTGGTGGTTACAGTATACAGACTTAGTGGGGTGGGTTGTTGTACATAAACACCAACCCAGTCTCACCACCACTCACCCATAGAGGTAGGTGAACAGGTAGAAGCCCCCCCATCCTTGTAGTCTCTATACCTACACCACCCTACCCCTCCCACCACAACCTGTGGGAGGTTTGATTCATCCTTCCACTGAATTATAATGATAATAATATAGTACAATTTCAACATCTTTTATATTTTCTCCATCAAATGTTATCATTATTCAGATATATGCAATTACAATACTTAGTACCCAGCAGATTATCCCATGAGAGCTGCTGAAAATGTAGGTGGGTTGGTAGGTGGGTGAGGAAAAAATATAAGTTAATCAAATTAATTGTTACTGGTATAATTGAGGATACAACTGTATAGGCTGCTGCAGGGTTACAACACACTTGCTCTCTCATCTGATATGGAAATCAGTAGTTTACATTGAAATACAGATAGAAGGAATACCTTGTACAATAACAATGTTCATTTCTTTGAAATAGAATCAGAGGAATATGAATGATAGAAATTCATCACTGAAGAATGATTACACAACTTGAGTGTAATCATACCAGTTTAGCCTCACTAATTAACTTTTATTACAATAAACACAGATACGTATTCCTTTTTTATCAAGGTTAATGATAGATTAATATCAGGAATTCTTTATTGGCTTTCTTTCTCATATAGATATCCAACAATAACAGAATTCATAACAAATGGGAAACATTGTATACACCTTGTACATGTATATGCATGCTCCTGCTCATTAATATTGAGTGTATTGACTCATTTTCCTAAAAAATAAAAGAACAAATACAGTGGATCTCCCCGATTGGGAACCCCAGGACAGGTGTCAGGCTGTCGGCCGACAGCTCACAGTGGGGAGAGTAGCTCAACACTGTACAGCCCCTAAGTAGGTCAACCTGAGCTATATCTACCACATTGATACTTGTGTACTGGTTTATTTTTCTTACGACTAGTGTCTATTCTTGCGAAGTGCCCCAGCGGTAGAACAACTATTACCTCTCTTTATACACTTGATTTGTACAATTCTTGAATGTATTTCTAAGGTCCTGACTATGAGTATCTTTTGAAGCACCACTAATATGTGAATACCAGCATATAGCTCTACACTGAAAATCCATAGGTTGAAAGGGTTAGTCAGTACAGACTATCCTAGGTTAGTCATATGAGTGTTAGTCACAATGGCAAAGTTATATTCAAAAATGACCGAGGGGTCAGTCAGTAGTGGCTAACCTAGGTTCATCATTGGTGTGTTGTATTTGTATACCACTAGTTGGTGCCACCTGTGATGACCACTGGCTCCCCCTGGAAATTAAAAGACTGTGGTGGGTTGGTCAGTACTGACCAAGCTGACGATAATAACTTACCTAGGTTGGTCGTATAGGGAGCCAAAAAATGACTAACTAGGTAAGGCACTAGTGACTGAGAGATTGCTCGTATAGGGAGCCTAGGAATATCAGTGTAGCCTACAATCACTCCATGGCTGAAAATTCAAGCACGTTAACGCCCTATTTTTCCAAGATTTCAATGCCAGGTTACTCTTCTATGGAAAGGACCATTCTAATAGAATAAAGTTTATGATGTTCATACTCATCTAAAGAAGTTACTGGAACATGCTTTGCAATTCTTAACATTTTCCTACCATAAAGCTTATACCTCAGATTCACAGTGACAATTTTTCATTAGTTTGATACAAAATTTGCACATTTATCCTGCCAGTCATGAGATCACCATTTGTGGCGCAATGCCTTCTGTGTATCCAATTTCTTATTCTAATGTGCATATGTTTAGCATGAAACATTGACACATATGTCATTAGTTCACAAAAACTACTTTTAAAGGTGGTCTTTTCAAAGAAGATAAGACCAATAATGGAAAGAAAACTCCTGAAATGAGCTCTAGGAATTGTGACCTGAAGAGGATAGACATTAAAGCTACATGATATCAAAGTACAACTCTTTTGTTATCGGAGTAAGATACCAGAAGCTGAAGTGCACACCATGGTTTCATTGTCAGGAACTAGAGATTCACTTGAATCCTTTCATGTTGTTAAGGTAATTCCATTAGATAGGTAAACCCAGAGGTCAAGGCCAACCTGTAACTAAAGTGCCATGGTCATCTGATACACAAGGTCACCAAATCTATTTAGTTTAGCCCCAAGGTCACCTGATTTATGAACTAAAACCTCAAGGTTACCTAAATTAAGGAAGATCTGGTTATCTACAACCTCAAGGTCATTCCAGGTTCAAAAGATAGCTACAATTACAAGGTCACCATAAAAGTAAATAAGAGGACCAGGCTACAGTCTGAAGGTCATCTGATACTCAAGGTGAGCCCATTAAACTTCCAACTAACTAGCTTGACTTAGTACCATACCATCTGAGCAATACCCAAGTAACAATAAAATATCATTTGAAGGAGGAAGAAATTGTGTAAAAATGCAGGTGTGCATGGCTAAGTACTAAAGTATACACAGTATGCATGTTTTTGACACAAATCAAAATGTGAGAACTAGGCTCTGAGATCTCTTTTTGTAGTTGAAGGAAGAATTCAAATATAGAATAGATACTCATACACAGCCATGGATAACAAGTTAGATACCAAGAATATCTACATATACAACCTATGTACAGAAATGTTTTTTGATAATGGAACGATCGGGTGATTGATGGGACCCCAGTCAAAGGTTCTTGGAAGGCCCAGGGGAATAGTGGTATGAATACATAAATGTGTGTGAGCAACTTCAATGAGAGTATAGAAATGGGGGAAACTTGAATGAATGCAATATGGTAGATTTTTCTTTTCAAATATGACCATACAGCACTTGCTGATGAACTGCTTGTTTCAACTCTTGTAAGGAGCAGCATTCACCTGAGTGCTAAGATGATCTTTCCAACATTATCAAAATCAAGATACTTGTAATTTGAGAGAATCTTATCATATTTATGCTCCTCAAACTAAATACTATTGATTTTTCAGCACGATGCATGCTTACTAGTGACTCGCCTAGCAATAAACATGATTCCTTGTGCACCACCCTACCTTATTTGGCACTTTTCAGTTCAAACCAATAGTTGGTTAGTTAACTTAGTGGCATTCTATTACATTGCTTAATTTTGTTCATGAACATATCATGAAAAATGTCAAATAACAATGAAACAAAGCAGTAATGTCTTCATCTTCACACAAGTCATATGATGCATATTCCTACATGTGAGTATTTTCAGATATTAGTCAACCTTTACTGAAATATTTCTTTTGGATCAAAAAAATCAGAAAAGGAAGATAAATTCATTTCCAAACCATACCTAAAGAGAAAAGTATACAGTTGAGATAAAAAAAAGAAGTTGTTCAATAAACTTTACTAAACCATGTCCCATCTACTCTGATCTCATCTAATTTATGCTGACTCATTCACATTAACATCCTGGGTAGTCTGCAGGTTAATTTATCTGTTGCAATAATAGGTCAACAGCAACGGCCATAATAGCCTGGCTCAGCCACATGCCGATGCTATTCCAGTGTTTGACTTAGAAGCATTTGGACGAAAGTGGTGCACTTTCTTTCCTTGTCTTTTTTAATCTCTCACATGGACTAGGAATGGTGAACATGATATAACATTGAGGGTATGGGTGCCAATTAGGATTGGAAGTGTCTCATAATAGTATATGAGTTTGTCTAAGTTGCGCGGTACAGTTATGTAGCGCCAACTACAGACAGTCGCCCCTGCATACAGAATGCAACCATCCAACCAACCAAAACAATAACATGTATTACTTTCAATAACACAACCTGGAAGTCAATTGATGAAGAAATGGAAGCACCTCTGGGGTTGTCATTTTGTCAATATCATCAGCCTTTTAAAGCTATCGAGAAAACCATCTCGCTGGTCAATGGTTAATCTGCCACCAATATGCTGGGAACAGAAAACAGCATGACAATTAATGAGTTGGTGTCATCACCATTGTTTTGTGTACACTTCCTCAAGACAATATGTCTTCCATCCATATCTCTGCTCTCTCCTTTTGCCCACATCTTATCCAAGCTTACCTCCGGACCACCTCTATCCAATGTGGCAGACCAAAATGTGGTCGCCATGGTGACTTAATGTCATAAGGCTGGCCAACGGAAAGGGGGGTGTCTGTCGTAGCCTAACACGGTTCGCTGATCACAATGTCCAACCGTACTTGATACCGAGAAGGGGATCGGCTAACGTCGCCCATCTTCTGTCAAAGAGGCATGAAAAAAGTAGTTCCACTGCGTAGTGATTTTAGGGTCACGTCTTCTTTTTGTCATTCTTATTGATCAGAGATGCATGGTAGTTTTTGAAGACCTCCGGAGTGTGGCAGGGGCAAGGACATCGGTGCGGAGATGACCCTAGGTAATCAACCGAGTCTGAAATGGGCCAGTTGAAGGGAGAATTGTACTCCATGTATTCTGAAAGTGCAAAGAAAATGAATATAACTAACTGAAATGAATATAAACAAAGAATACAGCAAAAAATATATTCAATGTAATATTATAACAAAACCAAACGCATAATTGAAAAACTAAGATATCATCATAAAAATATCAGATGTAGCTATGTTATTAGGATTTATATGTTATATCAATTTAATTGTAATATTCTTTATATAAAGATTTGTTAGTTTCACAATAAAATATGTTTTCCCTCACAAAAAAAGTTAGAAAAATCACATTTATATCATGATGAGATAATATGTAAATTGACAGAATTCTGTATTTCAGAATCATCATATAGTACAAACAACAATGTACTAAACATACAACTGCAACTTGAATACAGAATAAAGTAAAGGTATTTCAATATTCATTTCAATTATTTTGTCCAGCTCTGGTTTCAGACACAGATATCAAATTCAAAATGGAGTAACCCAATTAATTTAGTATGTAATAGACATATAACAATGAATTCCTAAATCCAAGTACTGTCTATATTCAATTGCAGTTTGCATGTGTACCAAGTTACAACAATGGGTATTGTACAGGAGCTTCCACTCTCAGTGCAACAAGTGGGGCAGTTATTAAGAGAATGAAGAAGTGGAAGTGGGGGTACCCTGTATGGAGCATACTGTGAGGAAACATGACAGATTAAACCTTTAAGGACAGCATGATGCCGAGACACTTCACATTCATCCATCATTATGATGCACCGGGAAGTATTAAATGGCAATGCTGAATTGGTGCATCATGCAGATGAATGGGCATGGTGCATCAAAATATTATGCTGCCCAAAGGGTGAAAGTGAGGTAATACAGGTGATGAAGTCTATATAGAATAAAAAAAAAGAGACTATGGTGGAGGAAAGAGAAGGGGGTTGAGTTAGAAAAGATGATGAGTCTAGGAGAAAATCCCCAAAAGAGAAGTAATATTATCTTATATCTGCAAAGACAATGTTCAGCTCTGGATTTTCAGTAATTAAGAAATTGAATTCATTCATGTATGATATTTGTCTCTGCTCACCCTCCCTCCCCCAAAAATATATAAATGAATAAAAAATGTGTTACTAAAAAGAAGAATGGTTTATAATATATTCTCAATTGAATACCTAGTATTCCTCAAATTACTCATGACTAATACTACAGTTTACAGCATTTCACATTTACTGCATCAACTGATCTTCTACAAGAAGACACATTGAAATTACCCAGTAGGCACAGAACATTGAATCAACATTGATAAATGGTTGTCAATGTTGATTCAATGTTGATACACTGTTTATTCAACATTGAACTGAATATTTTGCCCACTGGGTAGCAGTATTCAATATCTGTCAAAAGTATCTGAAGAGAGTTCAAATAATGAAGGTATTCAATGAACAGCTAGTAAAAAACACATATACATATTTTGATTAAAATTTGACTTTTGAAGACTCGAAATGATAGGTGGATGAAGGTTTTATTTCAAAATATCATGGAAAGGATTGAGTTGATAGTGAAACATACATGTGCATAACAGTAAAATTGCATTCCGGTATGGCGTAAGAAGCAAACATTGCTTAATGCAAGATGTTGGTGTAAGAAAGAGAAGCAATAAAGCAGGTTAGTCTTAGTTAATAGCAGAGAAACAACATTTCATGAAGGGTAAGTAGCAATTATGGTCAACCTACCTAGGATGCGTTAGTTAAGTGTGGTTAGATTGTAGCGCAGTGGTTACGATGCTTGCTTCATTCCTCAACAAGCTCAATAACTTTCGAATAAAATATAGTCTTTTGTTTCGAATGTGAGCAAAAAAGTATTGAGCAAGAAATGACGCGAAGGAAAAATATCCAGTACGCAAATAAGTCATGCTGCGTAAAAATCTGCTGGGGAATTAAGAGCAATTGAACGATAGTAGCATCAGTTTAAAAAAACTGTCTTCTTTGTATTTCATGTAATTCCCATCCAGAGAGCATATTTCTGAGTTCTGATAAATTGTGTTTCTGTCCTTTGTAAGCATGAAGATCACTGGTAAGCTGAAGGTACCTGGAGAAGCACCTATACATGTTAGTAGAAGGGGAAGGTTTTGTTAGCGGGTGAGGCCGGTTAATCAAAATAAAATAAATTGAATACACTGCTGTGACTGGAACCACTCGGGACCTTGGGAGAAACAAGTGCAAATTCATAATTTTTGGTTTTAGTACATTGTCTTCATCACAATATATCCATCTGACAGTACCTCATGATATAACTGCTCTGTAAATTTTGAATCTCGTAAACTTATGTTGCACTGCATTGCTTATGCTCATGGAACCAAATTGGAAATTTTGTAATCACACTGCCTGTTAACATTGGTTATATCAGCCATAACTGACAATGTTGTTGAAGCACATTCTAATTTATTTAAAGAAAAGTGTATTTTCCTAGATTTATAGACCACAGAGATACCATGAATACCATGATTAGACACATTGTGGTAATTCACATATTAGCTGAAACTGTCATACAGATATAGCAATCCAGCTTGCAATCTTTCCTGAACATTGGTATAAAGTGTTCAAGTGAAATAACCAAGCTGTAAATTAGTATTGATAATAAGTGTTGTCATATCAACAATAATAACAAAAAATGGCATTCATAGGTTTTAGGCAGGATACATTTTGGAATCTCCAGATCCCAAAAAACAATGGTAACAAGCTTTGGGTTGGCCATTCATTAAATTAATTGTTCACAAAATAAACATTATATCGGCCTAAAGATACCTAATGTACCAATAGTAGGGAAAGTATCGTAAAAAAAGTATTAAGAGTGAACTGTTCTTTCCACAGTCACCTAAACACAGACTGCAGAATTAGACTGTGTATTGCTTCCCTGTAAAAGAATAAAATGATGTCACACTTACCTACCAGCTATCTGATACAAAATACTATTCTAGGCAGGACAATTTTTTTTTGAAATAGGTTGAAGGTTGCATAAAGGATAGAAACCAAAAATGTATGAACCTCAATGAAGTCATTTTCACAAACATCTGATTATGGCCTATAATGACCTTTCTTAGTTGAGTCATCTGATATAGCAGATATGCAAAGTAATTTTGGATGACAGAATGAAGAAGCGAGTAGAGTGACGGGCACATACCTGAGGCTGGACTGGAGCTACGGGAGGAGCCGCGGATAGTGAGGATATTATCAGGGTTGGAAGTGGCCCCCCCTATGGCAGTCCGCACACAACATGCGTGCCCGGTGGGGCCCACTCCGGTGGCATGCCGTTGTTGTCGGGGCAGGTCGGCCGCACATTTAAGCAAGCTGTACACGGGGTCAATCTGGTCGCCTACAGTCACCATCACCACAAACCGCAGCATCAAGGGGGTGGTGGTGGTAGGGAGAATCAAGGAAAAAAGAAGAAATGAGAAAAAACACAAATCAAGAGTCAGTCAGGTATTTAAATCACGGTTGTTGGTCGTTCAGTGGTTGTATAGCGGTGATTCTGTAAATGCGTAAGGTTAGTGGTGGATTTAGGATTTCACTTTTTTTTTGGTGGTGGAAGGGAGGGAATGAAAAAGAGTGTGAATGGTGTGTTTCGAAGTTCTTCGCTAGGAATCAAAACAAAGAATACTGGACTTATTCAGAAGCATTGGCAGAGGCAAGAAATAGTTACCCTTCTAAGAAATCAACAGTTTATAAATCCAGATACTTCAATTTCAGGATCAGAACATATAATTAACCATTGTCTGTTACAAAATAAATGTTCTCGTTTGACTCCTATCTTGTTAGGTGGAAATGGTAAAGACACAAACTCATGAACGCACAATTTCAGCGTCATGCTTGGGAGTAGTGTAATGAAGCCTGGGGGTGAGGTCTGATGCTAGGGCTTATAGAATACAATTTTTCACACTTCTCAAATGCAAAATTGGGGAGATGAGTAGGGGGAATAATTTTAAATATCAAAACAAAGTGTGGTCAAAGAAAAGCTTACCAGTGCCTTGAGCTTTTGATTTCCATTTCTCTTATATTGTTGCTAATATATAATGGCCAAGTTCTGTGCCTCTGCCTTTGCTTTTTAAGCCATCTAGGGCCATAGATTGAAGCCAGCATTTAGAAACTATATATCCTACCCCCTCCCAAACTCTATATAATTAATACTGATGTGAAGGGTCGGGTTCATGGGATTGTTTCGTTCATGGTATAGGAGGGTATGAAGCAGATTATCTCGGGCGGGAAGCTTTCGGGACAAAAGCAGGACTGAATATTTACTTAATTTACATGGTCTCACTCTGGTTTAGGGGAAATGTTCCCGTTTGCTGTCATAGACCGAGGGGCTAGGATCAAATGGATCTACGAATTCTTCATATTCATATTCCTCATATTCCGGGAAAGGACCAAGTTGATCGACGTCAGGGGAGTTGTCAATCTCGGACCCCTCCAATGAGTGGCCTGAAGGCTTGCGCATGCCCATAGCATTTCTCAGTGTCGCAAATACTGGGTCTTGGGCTGTGGGCAGAATTATTTAATAATTAAAAAATTATCCAATTATCAGTAACTAGAATTTTCATTTGATATTTCATTCACATTAAAATATTTGATTCATTTAATGTTTCATATTGATTGTTATCATATCAACAGAAGTAGCAGAACGTGCTTTATTAAACATGATATCAGGGGTAATGATATTCAGAACATATGTACATCTATTCCCTTTAGAATGATTTCCTTTAGATCGGTTTGAATGTGGGGGGTATTTTCATTGTTTGTTATTGAATCTTTCAAAGATTCCTTTCCCTTTCCTAGATCAATGTGTGGGTAAATCTGACTGTTTGAAGAAGCGGTAGGAGAAAATGTGTATGTATTGTATTCATTTGAGAAATTGAATAAACAGTATTTGTGTGAGCTGTGTGTATAATTACAGAAAATGTTTCTGATTAAACATGGTTAAACGGAGATGTATTTATTGTAATACTAAGTGACCATCATACAGATGAAACAATAGTTGGTTTCATGTTCATGATTGTGTGCTATATTGTATGCTTTATTGACTAGTGTGTTTATCTAATTCTATGTATTAAACTATATTATAATATATTATATTATTCTATATTTTACTCTTCTATTGATATTTCTCTTTTAAGAGATTGATTGGTTGAGAAGTTAAGAAGGCTTTGTTATAATCATACATACCTGGGCCTTCTCCACCAGTTGCGCCTGGGAGAAAAAGTCATATTTTTAAAAATTTGGTGGCCGTATCAAAGTTCAAAATGAAGTAAAATTGAAATCCTCAATTTAATTCCTCAGCCAAAATATAATACAATGTTAGTGATCTGAATTTAAAAATTCATTGTTTTTTATTTGGGCAAAATGTTCCTGTTTTGAAACATCAAATTATTTTTCTTTTCTTAATTTGCCTGATTTCATTGGTTAGTTTATTGGAGAGAACGCGTCCCCAAAGGACTCTTTGCCGCTCTGAATTCAATTATCAACTATCAAATCTGGTGAACTCTGGTACCTTGGAAGTTGATTTATATAAAGGGGACTTTTAATAACATGTTATAAATCAAACTTTCTCTCTTGAGCCCTTACCTTCAGGTGTAGGTTCGCCATCGGATGATGCCTCCTTGGAATCCTTCCGCTTGAGCACTCGCTTGAGTGAGGACTGACGTGAATACTATAATCAAGTAACAAATATAACAGAATGTCAAAAGTAGGTATTATAATGTGATAAAATACATATCTTCCTAACAGATAGTATTTTTTTATGAGTAGGTCCTTAAGGCTAATATGTGCCTAATGTTATGGGTATTTCATGGTGCCAGGACTGATGTGTTATCTTAGTGCAGTAACACTTGATTGGAATAGAGGTATAAATAAAAGGTAGGCTCTATCTGTGTTCAGATCGCACAGATGTATAGGAAGTTACCAAGGAACAGCATAAAGGTAAGTTCTGGATAATAGACATGTCAACACTAAATAAGTAGCTTAATGAAGTCAAAAGAAAGAATATCATAAAAGAGGGTTCCATCAAGTGTGAGTATGGAAGTATGGAAGGTATAGGATGGATAAAAAAGCATGATCATCAAAGATCTTGGGGTGTATCAATCATTGTGCTGTTAAAAGTATAACCACTGTTTAACCCTTTAAGGACTGCATGATCCTTGTGTTCATTTGTTTTCATGAACTATGCCAGTGCTTTTCTAGTGCATCATGCTGGGCCTTCAGGTGTGTATCAACCCTGTAGAGTCATCATGATGAAGGAATGCAGCGCTGGGGATTCACTTCCCAGTGCTACATCAAAGCAATATGCTGTCATTGAAGAGTTAAGAATTTGGGGTATGCTATCATTCTCTGTGTTTACTAGCTTTGTAACATGTACTATTAAAGATATGTAGATATAACATGCTAAAGTCGGTGTAATTAATTATAAAGTGGAATGGTGGCGAGGGCAAAAAAACCCTGTTCCTCGTGACAATATCAATGATGTACAGAATTCACTGAATGTAATAAAAAATATTTTCTTATTTGCAAGAATTCGAGAAGGAAATATGAAGTAGTCTAAGAGACAGTGTATGAAAGTGTATGAAATAAAGGTATAGAAGATTGAAAACTTCTTACAAGCAAAACTTTTAGAGCTTAAACAGTTACCACACACATAATTTCTTTGCCCATATTTTTACATCATTCTTATAGAAATAGTGTTAAATCCACAAGAAATTGAGAATGTTTCAATGAATTTTTTAATCTTCATATTTCATAGCCCCCCCCAGAAATGTGTGTGATAAACACCCTTTGACAATATTCCAAGGACTAGGTGGAACATGGTGAGAAAGACTGTTCTATACATCAGTGTGCTATTCGTTATCGTCCACCAATTGTCCCCAGAATATTATCATAGGAAATGTATAGAAAGAAGGAGGTGGTCTGTCAGCTTTGCACTAAACCACTTACATCGGCTTCGGGCGTCTTAGGTACCCGCGAGGCTTTCGTATGCTTTATGAACAAGGATATGAATGACAAGGTTTTAGACTTTTAGAGAGTGTTGTTGAATTATTTCTGGAGTCTGCTGTTCTATACTTCAAAACAATCTTTAATAGAAGGCATGTTACATGATATTGAATATGTAAAGATTCTTGTGTGTTTATCAGGGATATTGAGAGTGAAAAAGGCAATGGCAATTAATCTGTGTAGAAACAATTTCAGTAAATGTAATGTATCATTAACTGCAAATGCCTTTTTCCTCACTTATGTAAATATTATAAACCTAAGAACTAAAAGTACACTTCGAAATAATCTTTGATATTCGATTCTACGTTAATTTTATTCCAAAAATATGGATTCTAACATTTATAATTGGAATTATTAATGTATGTTACAATGGTGGTTGTTGCCAATAACTTTTATCTTGCTTCACTGTATTAATAGGAAAGGCAACTGCTAAAAGCACATACTTTGGTTAAGTTTGGAATTATACCAACACAACTAAACTGCAAAGCAGATTAATTGTTGAAAGGCGATGACATCTAACATAGCAAAGGGTTTTTCTTTCGCTTAGCTATAAACTTTATATCAAGAAGCATTGAGTGCTCCTGAACATAATATTATGCATAATCTATGTTTATTTCAATATACCGTATTATCAAAATATGGTGCTGTGGCAATTGTAAATTGGGGGGGGGGGGGATTTACCCAAGGGCCTTTTACAAAACAGGTGAAATGGAATTTTAGGGCTTAAGAAAAACATTAAGACCACTCTAACCATGGCGCGTATACAAAACCGGTGCGTTTTTAAAACCATCCCTATGGTGTGGCAGTAGAGCAGATTTTATCAGGGAAATGTCCCATAAATTAAGAAAATAATTATGTTTACAACATTGTTTCTTTGATATTTTGCCTTTCAAAGAACTGTAATATTTTATTCTGCATATAATGATACAACTGTTTTATTGTGTAAGCTGAAATAACATATCAGATATGTGGTAAATGCTTCATTTCTATTGCATTTCGGACGTATTAGTGTCAGGCACTGAAACTGAATGGTGTGTATTAAAACATTCATGTATGACCAAAGCTGGAAGTGTCAGTTAAAAGGTAACTGGGTCAGTGTGGGAAGCTAAACAACCAGCAACACATCATCATCTCAAATTAGAAAAATCTCCAACTCGCCTGAAAGGTAACTGGAAAACTATGAATTGTCAGGACCAGAACAGGATTTTTCTACATCATTAGTACTGATATAAAATACCATATTCTGGTTCATTAGTCAATACGGCTGATACACCCTAAACATCAACCATCACATTTCCACAACTGGAGATATCCGTAAGAAACATTAAAAAAAGCCTTAATGTTATGTGTAATAAACAGACAATGTGATTTTTTATCAGTTTGTCATTGACTTCTATCAAATTAGTTCACATAGACTATGTACTGAACTATAACCTATTTGAACCTTATGAGAGTAGGTAATAACATTCTGATGATATTATGTATTCAGGTTTTGATAATACATGCTGTTTTCCCCTGGAACTCTGAAGACTACTATTTTGATAAATCACTTGCGGAAATGTGATGGTTGCTAAATAACCAACACGGAATGGTAAGCGGTAAGGGTAGGGGTTAATATTCAGAGGTCACAACCTCTTGGGTGACCTCAATCTGACCTAGTTTGACCTCACATACCCGTCTAAAGCGACTCTCTTTTTGAGGCGGGTCTGTGCCTTGCACAACCTCTGGAGATTGTGCGTCCTGATCTGGTTGACTATTCTGGCTTTTGCTGGAATCATGCGAGCGTCCGCCAAAACCTAGGAATGACGCACCTCTTTGCTGCAAGCCAAGAGTGCAGACTTGGCTGAACAACGCAGTCATTTATTTATTTGTATTTAGCTGGATCTTTTTTTCATTTTATACTTGAGTCAATTTGTGTCAGACATTGTTTGCAGCTGCAGTGACACTGTGTCCCTCTTAGGATTTAGGATTTCACACCATACATACAAGGGAAAACATTCACTTATATAAGATGGCTTCAAAGCCGAGGACCCAAAGTTGTCAAAAAGTGTTATTTGTCAACTGAGGGGGAATCATGATAAATGAAATGACCCAGTTTTGGAAAGTATAAGGCTATGACAGAGCATCAGTATGCCTTAACTTTGTTATATATGACACCTCTTACAGACAAAATACATAGATATATGTGTTATCAAATCGTTTATGACAACCACATAAAATAATCGACTTATTACGGTCATGATGGGGCGCAATAACATGAATACATACATATAAGAAAAAGATTTTTCAAGAAATTTCGTGAGTCTTTATTAATGTTAATAGATATGTAAAAAAAACATTATTACAAGAAACTCACCAGTCTGGAATATTTCCCTTCACCCTTCTCCGGCTTCTCCGGCTTCTCATCCTTCTCTTTGTCTTTAGACTTGAGACTTTTGAAGGCCTTCTTCCACATGCCTTTTATACTGGCTTTATTCTTCCCGTCTGCCTCTACTGCGGCGCTGCCATTCTGCTTGGGCGACAGCAGCTCAATCTGTAAACAAAGGGAAGAAGTATGTATTTGTCAGCCATTTTGTTATGGTATATCCAATGCAAGGACTGATAAACCAGGTAACTGTTACCCGATGATTGGCTGGTATATCCTACTGAAATCTTTTCGCGACAGACACTGGACAGCAAGAAGAGGGAATAGAAAATCTCTTGTAATAGCATCAGAATGTGGGAGAGTGAAATGATAATTTAAATGGAAGAAAGATCTATGAACTTTTAATGGAAATAACTCATGTACTAATTTAAAATAAGTTGACAATCTGAGAATTTCTGACATTGTAATATAACTGTATTTTCTTAGTGAAATAAAGTAAACATAAATAATTAAATTCAAAATGAAATATAAACTAAACATATCACATAAGCTAAAGGCTTTACAACTGAGAACATACTTTACTCTTATGCAAGTAATATAACAGTATACTCTAAATAAAAAGTGATAACTATATCTTGAGGCTTGAATTAATTTCATATCTTCTGGAAAGGTGGATATCAGATATGGAATGACAAAGAGAAATGTATAGGTCTAATTGAGAGTGTCAGTTAGACTATGCACAAGATTATCCTAGTAACTAGCACTCCTAATAGTTCCCCTATCACATTGCACATTGTATTCAGTTGAATACCCGAACAATAGAGTGTTACACATACACTCTACATTTATACACAATAATATGGGTAAACATTGAGTCAGGTGTGTGGTTCTAAAATCGGAATACTTGTTAATACAGTGTTTTGTTCAATTAACACTTTCCTCATTTTAGATATAATATTATTTGTACGATTTTTGATGAATCCTTCTAGTTTGTATCCTATAGACACATCAGTGGTGAAACTCAAATTCAATAATGATTCATGAGACGTTAGGATCTAAATGAGGAAACTATGAATTGAACAATAAGTTTTCCAAGTATCATGGCAGACTACCAGCACATAGATCTATAGATATCTGAAGTTCATCAGAGACAGAGACTCAACCCTGAGGTAGTTATGTAATTACTCAGGAAATGAGTTGCTTTTCACATCTCCAAAGTAGAGTACATTTTAATGTTTCTTTGCTATGCTCTGAAAAAAGATTGTATGAGCAATATCCGTATGAATATGTGTTATAGGACTGTGGACCCGCAATCAGTATAATGCCCAATGTTAACGGTCAACAGGTGGGGGAGGGGATTAATCATCTGAGTAGTGGGCCGTATGAATAGTCATTTCTCATTCCTCTGTTTTCTTATAAATATCTTGATACTAAGAAAAACTGTTACAAGAGAGCATATTCTCTATGTGGAACTCACATAGCCAAGGCTAACTCTCACTTGTTTTAATGAATTATGTACATATCTGCCCTTACACAATACATCACTATGTAATTAAGCTGACTCTTAGTAACCTTATACAAATATGGCTTGTACAGGATCTGAAAACTGAATAAATCATTGTTGGCATAGAATTTGAGCTTTGTTAGAGGAATTATGCCATAGCTTTACTCATAAATTTGAATGAGGTGAATGTTCAAAGAAACATTTTAATGTGTGCTGAGAAATCCACTTTGTTGATTTTCAGTCTCTCTAACCCTTTCTGGATAGACTGACAACAAAACCGCATAGTATATGAAAGCACTTTGATACCTTTAAAGGGTTAAAACCAACCTCATATAAGAATAGAGTACCTTAGTGATGAGGTAAAACGTGAGAGACTCACAACCATACCAATCTGATATATGTGTGGTTCAACAACATATCATGCGAAGGCAATAAGATGACGACTTGAGTCAATCGCAGTAGCAACACCTAAGAAATTCCTGTCAATCGCTCATTTTTTAATATTTGTTTTACCTCAGGTTTTGTGCGAACAACAATAACGGACATCTGAAAAATGTTTCAACGAATATCAAAACACATGCCCAATGATGAACTATATGAACAAAATAATTTTTGTAAAGTATTTAACATGAGACAATAAATGACACATAATTGTACTTGGGTGGGGGTGGCTCATTGGATAAGCCACCACAATGTTAATGTTAACCCAGTGTGTTGCTTTATTAAGATTAGTGACACTGATACTCCCAAAACTAACATTCAAACAATATATTCAATGGTTATGCTGAAAGTGCATTCCTGGACAGTACAATGTTATTGCATGGTACACACTAAAACAATGTTGAATATTGAAGTGATAGTATATATAAAATATAGAACATCAACCATATAGCATAGTGTACCTTCTACAGAACTCTCTGGCCCATATTACACACAGAACCAGACCTCAGGGCCATATATGAGCTTTAATCATCAGATACAGGGCCTTTAGAACAGGGCCCCTGTCAACAGACCCTCAAGAACTAAGGCCCACCAACCAGACCCTCCTCTCAGACCTTGTCAATAGATTCAGTGCATGTGAGCATGTATAGCCCAACATATATATGCACCAGTATGTTGTGGTAATCACTGCGCAACACTGAATGTACTCATATAGACACTGAAAATGAGGGCTCATTCTGAGTGTCTCACTGGTTTGGATGGCCCTGTTCCAAAGGGCCCTGGTTCAGAGGGCCCTATTCCAATGACCCTGGTTCAGATGACTTCAAATTCCATACAGCCCTAGAGCCTGGTACATACATTCTAGATATCGATATATGAATATATAATATACTCTGAACAAACTGGCTGTTACATCGAACAAACCCACGCCCTCCAGTATCATTTAGCAAGCTGCAGGCAGGGCGTAGGTCCTTGCGGGATACCAGAGATGTTATCAGGAGTTAAAGGGGGGAGAGGGAGAGGAGAGGATAGTTTGGAGGTATCCAGGAGAAGTAGGACTGAGACACTTATGGCCACTGAGATAGCCAAGGTGGTATGTAACATATATATTGTATAAAGATTGATATGGATGTTAGTTTTTGGTGGGTCTAAATCTCAGGACTGCATTAACTATTTTGCAATAATTCCGTTACCATGTCAATATGGCATATTTTGTGATGCAATTTACAAAAGGATACAGCATTTATGCAAATTCGAAAAGTGTAAAAATGTTTATCAGTACTATTGATTAAAAAAAATTATTCTTATGAATAAATTCGTATGAATAAATTGCTTACAGAATAATTTAATGGTATAAAAGCTGCTTTTCCAGGTTAACGGACATATTGCGGAGAAGTGCCACTGTTCTGAGACTTTGGATCAGGTGATCTGATTAGGCTTTCCATCAACTACCCACTGATTATACATCCAATCAAGGACACAATTGAGGTAATTGCATGGTAATTGCGTGGTAATTGCCTTAGCGGTCTGGCCTGGCATATACCATCAACCGACTGTGTTATATAGGTCTATATGTTATGTACTGGAATTTAGGAAGAGTGGTTAGGGTACGAAAGCTTTAATCACTTTTAGTTTTGGTCATTCGAAGGCTGTATTAAGTCAGTAAGATCAGAGGTCAGATAAAGGTCATTTAGAATTCAGATGGAGGTCACTAAAGTCATATCTAGATTGATCACTTTGAGGTCAGGAGTGAGGGAAGGTATAAGAGCTAGCCTGGATACCACGGTCAAGGTCAAATTCAAGGTCAAGGCCACGGGGGTGACAAGTAAACACTGTATTAAGTTGGAGGTGCATTTTACACCGGAAGCGGAATGACAGCAGACTTCCGGTCTTACCTCGGAAGTGGTGTTGTCCGGGGTCGGCAAAAGTTCAACCTGAAATGGGTATAGACTGGTGGTTAGGGTGAACAGAGGGGGTGGTGTGCGGCAACGGCGGCAGGGGGCGGCAGGGGTGCAGGGGGTCGGTATCATGAACTATATCCATGATAATGAACTATATCCATGATAATTGATAAGAAGACAGGATAATACTTTATTATCCAGGGTTTCTTTGCCAATCAACCTTGGGAGAGGGTCCATACTATGTAGCCTCCAGATTCCTTTATATATTATATCCTCTATTTTACCTTACATAATATATCCACACATGCAGGGTGTTTTCCTATGAGCCCAACAAAACTAGCCAAAAGTGGCCAAAGTAACCCCAGTTTACGGTAATGTTATTTTGATCGGCGGCAATCTACTTACTGCCTACACGCTCCAGTGGAAAGAATTATTTATTTTGTTTAACAGCATGATGATCATTTAATATACATCATATTATGAGTGTTTGGGACAAGGGATATCCAGTGAGCTTGAGGCAAGCCTGGTCATTGTCAGTACTCTGGTCTTATTCTTCATGTCATAGTTATTCATTACGTTCATAGGACATTCACCTCCAGTGTGCATAGTTCCTCACATAATATTTCAAGCTTAACCCTTTAAGGGCTGATATAGTCATCATAGTGCATGAATGCAGCCCTAGCTTCATTCAAACATCATTCCTACCCTTGGGGAGTGTATCAACCCTTAGGGTCGGCATGATTCTTGAATGTAGCACGCCATGGCGACTTAGGGCTGCGATCATGCATCATGATGACAAATGGCACACTGCATTAAAAGACTGTCCTGCCCTTAGAGGGTTACGTTCAAACTCAACCTCCAACCCCTCTGAGTATACAGGTGTGCTATAGCCGCTAGCACTATGTACTAGACACATTTCATAATGATTAGTACGTAGGCGTTCTGTGCTCTTATATAACACTAATCAGTAACTGATTATCAATAGATGCTGACTCCCTAATTGGATACTATCAGATGCAGATATATCATTATTTGTGCATCGTGGTCTATCCAGTCGTGGAAGGTGGGTATGATTCACCAATGCATGCAGTGCCGGCGAGTTAATTGCCAGCACTGTATTGTTCACATACAATGTATATAATTAGAAAGAAACACATCATGAAACCCCCCTGTCTCACGATAAACCAACAAATATTTATTAAATTAAGTAGTGTAGTGATTCCCTAGTCCTAAGAATAGCCTTTTCTATCCCGAGACCTTCACGAGGAACGTGATATAGTCTCCACCTAAGGAGACTGCAATAATCCAGCCTATCTAAAGAGAAGATTATACTATCTACGCTTTACACCAGAACCCTCATTTGATCCATATTGAAACGCTCGTGACGGGTCAGTATGATGTACCTTGGATTTCCAATGCTAGATATCGATCTGTTTAAGTATAGATATTCTTTCCAATATAGCCATCATATGACATAGTTATTATACACATGCCTACATGAGGCCCCTATATATGTATGTGCCATGCCTGGGTGCTGTCAGTAGCACCATATTCGGCGTCACGGTCACTGATGGCGTCACTCATGCCCAGCAAATGCCTGTCGACTTATATACACCTAACCCAGTGGACACATAACATTGAATCAACATTGATAAACGGTTGTTAATATTGATTCAGTGTTGATGCAATGTTGAATCAACGTTAGACTGTATTTTGTGCCCAATGGGAAGGCAATCCGAATGGGTAGCTTTGAGTAGGTGCAAGCTAGGTACAAGTTAATATGTATTGCAAAGGAGCAGGGCAGGGCAGAGCATATCGAGGCAGGGCAGGGCAGGGTATATCAGGGCAGGACAGGGGATCAGGAAAGGACAGGTCCCAGACAGGGCACGACAGGGGGGGCAATGCAGGACAATGCGGGGCCATGGAGGGCTGAGCTGAGCAGGGCAGGGCAGGGCAGGGCAGGGCAGGGCAGGGCAGGGCAGGGCAGGGCAGGGCAGGGCAGGGCAGGGCAGGGCAGGGCAGGGCAGCACAGTGGAAGCCAACTGCAGGAGAAGCACTGTCTTGTCCATGGGAGGGAGGACGGGGCGGTACAGGGGACCAACGTCGGTGCACTGGGTTACAGGGAAGGGCAGTAAAGGAGATATTATATTTAATTATATGTTCACTGTCAATAAAGGAAATATTTCAAAATAATAAATCTAAATTATAAAGAGTGACTCATCTCCCTGGGGAAACAGCAAGGCAGAAAGGATATAACCCACGCATACATGCACGGATCATCCTTTCTGCCTGTCTCCCCGCACATTAACCCTTTATGAGTTTCAGACTTACCCTCCTTAGACTATTACACATGGTGAGGCCATCCTCCCTATACCTGTCCCTACACCCCAGTACTGGGGAGGTAGTGGCCGTACCGGGAGGGGAGTCGGCAGGGGCGGGAGGAGCAGCCGCCGCCGCCGCCGCAGCAGAACCCCTCCTCTCATAACAACGACTCATAGCCACCAACAGGACAAACATGGCCGATTCTAGTCTCTGAGCAGCTCAAGATGATGTCCTATTTATTCCAAGGTAGAAGTATACTAGCTCTTAGTATGGGATTAATCCTCAATGTGGTAATATCGTATAGAGTCACTCATGTGAGTGCTGCATAGGGTCAGATGACAATGTGAATGCTGTACTGGCTCAGGTGCCAAAGGCGTGTCACTATGGTGATGCCTGCCTCCCGAGGAGAGCAACTCAGGGCAATGACCTGGTTAGGTCCAAGCAGAAGAAGAGCTCCTCAGCTTCACCTATAAGAGTCAATCTGCAAATCTCCAAATATCAGATAAAGTCCTCCATGTCTCATCAATACTGGTCAATGCCAATTGGATTAGCTATCTGGGTGCAAGCAGAGGGTATCTAAGGCAAGGTACACTGTCCAGGAGCAGCTCAATGTAATGTCCTATACCCTTCCAAATGAGCAGCACAATGGCTTGGTGCTCAATGGTATAGCATACTGAGCTGCCTATACTTATATAGAAGCCATCCTAATAGTAGCTGCATGGGATGTTGGAATATAAGAGATAGGCCCTCCCAGGATGAGATAACAAGCAGGAAGTAGTAAGGGGGATTCCTCCTGTACCCCAGGATAAGGAGTAGCCCTTAAGGCTAGTCAAACCAGCACATAAACATCCCCTATATAATCACTGCTATGACTATGAGGCCCTGGGTACAGCAGGGCTTGTTTGTAGCCTGGATACGTCCTAGGTGCAAACAAACAGTCGCTATGGATTATATCCTTCCTGTCTGGGCGAGCAGCTCATAGGGACTTCCCTGTTCAGCACAGAGGCTGAGAAGTACAGCCTGGCAAAGATCTAGAACTCAGCACTCAAAATGCTTAGTCACTCCTGGGTGCCATGGGTTTAGGTGTAAGGCCCATGACTGTGCATCAGGTGGGGGAACTCCAGGTGATAAGAACTGGCTGTGGATCCTTCCTGTTTAGAAGAGACTCAGAGGAGTGTCCTACATATATATACCTCTCAGGTCATAAAGAGCAGCTCATCTTATAAGCGTCAGTGACCACAATATCCCATAGAAACTCTCCTCAGTGGTGTTTAGTATATACAGGGTCCCTCCAGGGCTGACCAGTCCTTAATGAGGGTACATCCAGGTGAAAACACAGGGTTGCTAGGGGGATGGACCCTAGTGTCTGGGACGGGAGCAGCTCCAGGTGTGCTGCTCACTCACAGAGCTGCTCAGGGTGGGGCTGGGGAAGCAACAGGAGGAGGAGGGGCTGGGGGGGGGGGGGCTGGAGGCAGCACCATGCAGGCAGCAGTAACCGGTCTGAGAATCTGGGATGGGACTATAGGGAGATATGGGGAGAGCTGAGGTAGGGTAAAGGGAGATAAGGGCTCTAGGAGGGGAGAAGTGAGATAAGGGACAGGGTGAGAGAAAGGGAAGAGATAGGCATGTAGGAAAGCATAGAGACAGTTGGGGTAGGGTGGGGGGAGATATGGGTATGGCTGAGGGAAAGGGAAGAGATAAGGCGTGGGACTTCAGGGAGATATTGAGAGAGCTGAGCTGGGGTGAGGGGATATAAAGGGTCTGGGAAGGGAGAGATGAGCTAGGGGAGGGTGAGAGAAAGACAATAGACTATGGAGAGATGTCATTATAGGGAGATATGACGAGTTGAGGTAGGGTGAGCGGAGATAAGGACTGGAGAAAGGGGAGAGATGAGCTAGGGGACAGGGTGAGAGAAAGGGAATAGACTATGGAGAGATGTCATTATAGGGAGATATGACGAGTTGAGGTAGGGTGAGCGGAGATAAGGACTGGAGAAAGGGGAGAGATGAGCTAGGGGACAGGGTGAGAGAAAGGGAATAGACTATGGAGAGATGTCATTATAGGGAGATATGACGAGTTGAGGTAGGGTGAGCGGAGATAAGGGCTCTGGGAAAGGGGAGAGATGAGCTAGGGGACAGGGTGAGAGAAAGGGAATAGATAAGTCTGGGTGGGACTAAGGGAAGATGCTTATGGGGTAGGGTGAGGGGAGATAAGGGGTCTGGGAGGGAAGAGATGAGATAGGGGAAAATGTGGAAGAAAGGGAAGATATAGGGTGTGGACCGAAGTGGAGATTTTAAGCAAAGGGACAGAGGAAGATGTGGGGTCTTGGAGTGAGGTAGGGGCTAAGGTAAGGGGAGGGTCAGGGGAGGACATCAGAGGAGAGGAGAGGCGAAGGATCGCATCAGGTCTGAAGTAGGCGGGCTAGTATCAGTAATAAGGAGTATCGGAGGGAGGTCGGGGGGGGGGGGGGACTTCAGGTGAACATTATGGGTGGAGGGGTATGACCTGGCAATGGTCTACTATATACGTAAACGTATGACAGCGCACTACTGGGTGGGAAAATGGCACGGCGGGACAGGGTAGCGGATGTGATAGGGCAGAGGCAGGGTGAGAGTAGAGAGTGAGCAAGCGAGCGAGCTAGAGGAAAAGAAGTAGAGAGGGAGAGAGGGAGAGAGAGATGAGGGAGAAAGGAATATGAGATGAAAGGCTGGCAGTGCTGCAGATTAGCGCGGAGAGCAGCTCGAGGTGCTATGGAGGAAGGTCTGGGGGACAGATCATGTTGGGAAAGCCCTGTCATGTCTGTTAGCATTTATTTGTGTATGAAGGCTGTTTGCCTCTGCGTATTTACTCATATTTCTGTATTTATTTGTTGTACATAGTCATGTGATATATCATCAAGGCATTGTTTACACCAGCAACACCGCTGTCCCTTTTCTTTGTCCTGAATCTAGCATTGTATTGGTTTTGCAATTATTGTAATATTTCGAGAAAAATAACAAGCTTGAATCTGAGGCCGGAGCTTATGTACATGCACAATTAAAATCCGCATTTACCCATCCGTATGGACAAAATAATATAGAAACACTATCAACACTATGGGAGCCTGTACCTCTGATAATATACTTGTGCTAACTCAGCTATATAGAAGTGCTTTCTCTGAGGTCGGCGTTCTATGTCACTGCCTGCTTCCTATGAGGTCCGCGCTGCATATTTAATGCCTATTGCTGGAGGCGTCATCCAGGGTTGATTGAAGCCACAACAGGTATATGATGGGGAGGGGGTATATTACTCGCTCTAGTATAAGGCCAAGTGTTCCCATCTATTATGGATGTGTTGTCGAGGCATGTGCTGGGATGGCCATTCTGGACACTAGATTCTCGAGATTCACTAGATTTTAGAAGTAGAGGGGATGTTGATTGACAAACCGTAAGTGGAATTCACGACATCCTCCCTGACATTCCCGCCTAATGCCTTAACACTACTTTAATTGACATCTATCATTGACGACCTAGGGTGCAATTACTTTAGACTACCGTGTTCTCGAAGTATACTGTATCCTGCTGAATATCAAGTGTCAATGTAAATGTGCTGGAGATGCAATATAGCGAATGGAATGCTTGAATCAAGTAGATTCAAGCCTTTCAGCGTTATGGTGGGTATTATATGCATCCACCCTATGGCTTCCCCATTAGCCTTTGCGTTCGTAGGGGGCATTTTCAACAAATCTCAAAAATGAGACTGTGAAGCCGTTCTCTTTGGAAGGGGATTTAAGGCGTGGGCGGTATGTATTGAAATAGTTACCTATTGTTGGGTATTATGTGTTTTCCATGCCCCCAATCTATCAATCAGATGCCTAGAGAAACACTACCTCAAATCTGTATATTGATGCACTAAAGCATCATCAGTTATTTAGACATTTATATTTTGTTCAAATACACGCGAGCCAGGCTGACCTTCCCTCAGTCATTCCCTCTAATGCTAACGGTGTTATTATAAGGCCAAAAAAAGAAAAGATGTGTTTCAGGTAACAGTCATGCATCCTAGCCGGCGACTCTGCCTTCCCTAAAATTGACCAAAAAGAGTAAAAATACGAAAATCTCTTCAAAACTGCATGAGAAAACGTAGGGTCGGCCATGTTTAGATGGGGTCGGTCTGGTGACTTGAAGCAAACCTTTCTCTTTTGGCCTTATGGATGGATGGAAGGTGAGAAGGTAGGAGATGGTTATGGGTAGTGACATAGCTACCTCCCAGTGACCCCAACCAGAGCCTGCCTCTACCTGCCCCCTGTCAGCAAGACCAGGGACCAATCACTCACAGGTCCTACCTGAGACCTGGCCGCCATTAGCTGATTTAATAAGGAGTTCAGGGGATCAACTAATAGATGGGGAGAGGCGGGAGAGGCTAGGACGGGGTATCTAGGGAGAGTGAGACAGAGAGTGAGACAGAGGGCCAAGGGGATACAGATAGAGCAAGAGAGAGAAAGAGAGAGAAGAGAAGAGAAGAGAAGAGAAGAGAAGAGAAGAGAAGAGAGAGAGAGAGAGAGAGTCTCACAGCATCAACTAACATATGGAGAGAGGGAAGAGAGGCTGGGAGGATGGGGCTACGGAGAGGGAGACAGAGAGTGAGACACAGGGATTAAGAGAGAGAGAGAGAGAGAGAGAGAGAGAGAGAGAGAGAGAGAGAGTGTAGCTGCAATAGGAGAGCATGGGCAGCAAGGTTACATGAGTTAGAGCAGCAGCAGCTGTAGTCCTGCAATAACCATTGGTCAAACTGTGAGGGTGGAGGGTCAGGTCCATCAGTCCCTCCCCCCTGCCTAGAAACAACCCTCCTTCAAACTTATGAGCCCACAACACTTGATTCCCCCAGATGTGAGTATTGCATGTAAATAATTATGTGTGCATATGTGAGTGGTCATTTCTTTAACGAAAGGAGGATGGTGGTGCCTTATTTTTAGGGTTGGGGAACCAAACAAATGTAAACCCCTTGAGCGAGGGGGGAAACAATGTCATCCCTTTTTACCAAAAAAGCTGCGAGATACTATAGCTGAAAGGGGTCAGACGTGCTTAATTTTGCGAAAACCGGCGCCCCTGTTAAAAATGACCACTCCCTAAGAAAGAGCAAAATAAAGGGGAGGGGAGAAAGAGAAAACATCTTTGAAACAGTGGAATAACGAATAGCCAAAATAGTGCGATCCTTCTTCATTATTTAATAAGAAGTGATCTACCCTACATGCGGGGCCTCCTGCGGGCCATAATATGTCCCCATGTCCAGCCTTATTTATAATACATAGGTAGTCCCCTGAATTTACGTCACATTTCTCCCAAGGCTCTCCGCCAGTCAACAACATCTCCTCCCCATACTAAACTGCAACATCACACATGATACAATGTAGGTGTGTGTGTGTGTGTGTGGCTGGATGTGTGTGTGTGTGTGGTTGGGGGGACCCAGGTAGGTATATAGGAAGGACAGGAGGAGGGGAGGTGGGGAGGGGGTGTATGCACCTGGACCCAGTTACTCTGATCTATTGTGGACATTAACCTTTGGTGTCTGCATCCTGCCTCCAGGGCTGACCTTCAGCACACCAGGGCTGTGTGGCTGTGTATTAACCTGCTCCAGGCACTGAGGCAGCTATACACCCTGTATCTTGATGATCTCATACTGGGGAGGGTATCTTGTTATGAGGCGAGTGAGAGTCCCTATAGTCAGGCATATAGCAAGACCTATTATTCACAGCGGCCTGGAGGAACTGGATATGGTTTTCAATGAATACCTACTCCACTGTGACATGGATGTCATCTATATAGCTGTGAAATAAATGTCCATTTTCAATAGAATCTTTAATATAGATGATAATATGAGATAGATATAGAATCCCAAAAGCATATCACCCATCTGATAAGGCGTTAGTCCTACTCGTGAAGACAATGGTTGGCTTGCTTTCATCATGGCTCTGGGCTTTCCCCTGCATACATCATAGTTACAGAAAGGTAGATCTCATATAATTATATTGAATTGATTTGATTGATGAGATTTTTGAAATGACTGTGGTAGTTTCCTCACTATGGGGGGATTTTAAATCGTTGAGGTTATTAGGCATATAAGGGATTCTCTGTTTCTTTTAAGGTAATAAATCCAAGGAATACGCCCCCCCAGGAAGGGCAGGGGGACTAGTGAGCTGACTATCGCCTGATAAATACTCTTTCTGATTTGAGATGGGGAGGGGGTATTTCTGTGGTTTTTCTTTTCACTAACGAATCTGTTAACATCTGACATATCTAGATAACGCAACACACATTAGGCAGACAGATAACTTCTTTTTAGACCCACCACACGTCAGGCATCTGGCAACATTAATATATCTATATCAGCATCCACGCCTTGATCCCCTACTCCCTGGCAGTATACCCACCAGTATAGCAGCAGCCACAGCCGTAGTAATAACCATCTCACCCTAACCAGCACCCTTTTGAGAAAAAAAATCCATCTTTTTATATCTGGTCCTCATTGAGATACAATCTTCCAACAAGCAGAGTACATCTCTTTCGAGCAGGCACAGTTCCATCTGCTAACATTAACCCGTTTAGTTCTACATAGTGCTTTATAATGTATTTTGCCTTTGGCCGACATGATGCATAAGCGCCACCCTGGCGAGTGACTCACCAGGGCTGCATTCACGCATTATTCCGTCCCCACATGACTTATACACACTCCCGAACGATATGACGCATAGATAATGTATTCAATCATGACGGCAAATAACCCAACATTTTAAAGCACTATGCTGCTCTTAAATGGTTAATATCAACATAGCCTTGGAGTATACCTGATGTTAGCCGACAGACCCCCAGGAGGAACCGGCCCTACCTAGTCCACACACACCCCTCCCTACGGGCACCATAACTTTAGGAATAACCCTGTAATTGCAGCATAATGTTTCAATTTTATTTTGTCAGGATGGTGCATGAATACACCACCTACCGACAGGGAGCGTGATGCAACATTAGAGCGCCATCGAGTTACTCGCCACTGCTGCGCTGGTGCATCATGGCAACAAATAAACAGGCAGCCTTGTAGCATCATATCGTCCTTATCAAAGGGTAGCAGAGACGCAATTACTTGTACAACTGTTTAAACCTGATGAATTTTTTTTTTAAAACACTAAAAATTAGCACATGAGCAGTGTGACTAATACAGGCACTGCCTACTAACATTGAGTAGTAGAAAGTCAAAAGAAATGTATGACCCAGGAAACGTCCCATAAGCCAAACAAACAAGTATGTATACATTGTATACTTTTTAGCACTACTGCCTAGGTATCTTTATTACATTCTACATCTCATACTTACACAATTACCTCATTTCAAACCTACCCACGCCCCTCTCCCCACTAATAAAACCCTCCCCAACATACACACACATTTTTACCACTGGTGCCTAGATACCTACACTGCTCCTTTTTACATTACCTCCACACCTCACCTGCACAATTGTTGTACCTGATTTCAGACGGTCCCAGGGAGATCCATTACCCCCCCCCCCACACACACACCCTCCTTACCTTGCTACTGGTGGTGGTACCTAACTTAGCCCCTCCTGCCCCAGTGACCCACACCCAGAACCAGGGTAGACAGCCCTGGAGGAGGCCGCTCCAGGTTAACCCTTTAAGGACAGCATGATACCTCTAGGTTTCACAATGTTCATGTGAAGAGTTCGGCAGGATGCAGCAATTCAGTGCAGCACACCAACTCCCCAGTGCAGCACACCAACCCATTGGGAATGTATCAACCCATTGTGCATTGATACAGCACCAGCCATTCACCGGCCAGTGCTGCATTTGTGGATCATAATGACAAATTAGCATTTAGCATTGAGGCATCATGCTGTGCTTAAAGGGTTAGGGGGCCCAGGTAGGTCTACAGAACACCTGCAGACGCTGGAGGAAGAGGATGGGCTCCCCAGCATTCATCATGGTGTAGGGGTGGGGTAGGTGTAGGGTAAGATGGAAAGGGTAGGGGGTGCTAGAGATAGCAAGGCAAGGAGCATATTATAGGTATTTTTAAATTTCTTTCTTTGTTGCATCTCAGAACTGAAGAAGGGCAACTTAGTACTAAAAGGTGAGCGATTTGAGGGATGTCAGGGCCCAGTATAGTTCCACTTATATGAGTTAAAATAGCTCAATCTCGTGAGAACTTCACCTTGGGATTTGTGTATCATAGGCACTATCAGTGTGACTTTCCATCCCTTTCCTGATTAGAGAGTTATATATATCATAAGTCTATATCATGAGACTAATCCATCTAATTCGGCTGGGTCTTATGCTATGTAAATATTATGGAAAGATTTCTAGCATGAATTGCCCACTTTAAGGGTAGGTATAATGTATCGTTATAAGTGCCAACAATAGGAAACCAAGGTATACATACTCCTATGTTAACCCGATGAAAATGTAGATTCTATTCCCGTAGGTACAATGTATTATAGTATACATATGTTATATCCAGCTACTACTATACTGATGGTTTATATCCATAGGAGTGATGAGCTGCTCACCAGCAGGGCTAGGGGCGAGCTGCTCTGAACTCTACTGTAGGCCCATACATAATGTATCCATTCATACATGAATATTGATAGTTGTGTTTATCAGAAGTTATGGGTCAAAGCACATCGTCCATAAACTTTGGTATGCATAATGTCATACGTTTTAAACCCTTTAAGGTCTGCAGAGTGTTGCAATGTAGTGTGGTATCTGTTGTCATGATGCATGGATGCAGCCCTGGCGAGCAACACACCAGGGCTACATTCATAAATCATGCCAGCTCTTCGAAAATGCATCAACCCATATAGTGTTGCCATGGTGCATCCATTCCAGCAATGGCGATTTACTCATATGACGATAAACAGGTAAAGGGCATGATGCAAACCTTAAAGGGTTAAACATTTATTATTGACGCTATAGGGTTCAAATAAGTTGACCTAGGGTGAGTTATAACTATACGTATGGGAATAGTATATGGCCATGTGTGTAGGATATGGATATATGGATATTTATTATTTACCCAGTTCTATTCCGTCTTAGTACTGGATTGACTTTGCTGTCAGCTGTGCGTGGTCGTTTGACTGATGGTCGCAATCCCTAACCCTTTAAGGGCTGCATGATGCTGAAAGGTTCATATTCATTTATCGCCATAATGCACCCATACAGCGCTGGTGAGCAACTCGCCGGTCTATTGGTGCATGATGTCGACTCTTATGGAGTTAATGGACCTTGTAGGATCGGCATGATGCCTTAACGCAGCCATATGGCGATTTAATGGCCATTTATGTATTATGACGACAGGGTTAAAAGACTACAGTGCGACCAACCATGGTTTTTTGGCCATTCGCGTGGGTAGATTATGGGCACGGAATAAGCGCATTTAAGATGAAATCAATACAGAACGTCGGAAACAATGCACTGCCACCAAACACGACAGAAGGTGTTGATAAAGGCAAGGATGGCAGTCAATATCTAAAGTAGTTGTAAAAGGTGCTCACTATTCAGTCCACATTTTCTGAGGCCATGCATCAGCATAAACACTATGTAACACTGTTATACCTTATCCCAGGCAATGCATATTGATCTACATTTTACACTCCCTTATGTCAACATGGGTATATTTAGTTCTCTGTCATATATATATATATATATATATATATATATATATATATATATATATATATATATATATATATATATATATATATATATAAATCATATAAAGTACATGTGCGTCCTGATATAAAAAGAATTAAGGCATCAATTGTAATCCCATGGAAAAGTCATCATTATTGATAACATTTAAGTGGCTTTGAGTTGCATTTTCCTCAAATTAAATAATGCTTAGAGTGTTTCTTTAAGCATATTCATGTTACTTAAATGCAAACATTGATGCAGCTGTAGTATAGCAGCTTAGTATAGGAGGCTATTGGTGGCTGTGGGGGTTGAGGAAGCTGCTGCTGGGTGTAGGAGCTGTATCCTGTACCTGCCCTGTGTCCCTTCAGTCTACAGTAAACACAGCATTCTGGCAGCCTCCCATGGACAGGCAGCGTTAGACACACGACATCCCGCATGGACCTCCATAGTGCTACATCCCCATGCTATCCAGGCCTCCATAGTGTAATGCAACATTCTGTAACCCAACTCTAATATAACACTGGCATTTAACATTCTAGAACTACCCTGGTTTCAATCTTCACATGCTGCCAGACTTACAGATGTGTGCTAAATGTAATGGACTTGCTGTAAACGTTATTACAATTACTGAGTTTTTTGACGTATGTCATTCACTAATTTTTCTCATTCTGGCTTTCCACATATACTACGTCTAGAACCTAGATATCGTGACTTATTGTTAAATAGTTTAAACAGTTTCTCACGATTTTCAATTGTTGCCACCCTTGTGGAAATCAGCACGACTATGTGTGGGGAAGTCCCCAATTATCACCCAAGCAGTGGTTTCTATTGGCCTTTCTCTCGGCCATTTAGTAAGCTGTTAATCGTTTTAAGGTGTGTCACTACCCTTTATTCAGCATTTCTCAATTTTCAAGGTGTAGCTTAAATCACACTGAAACGATAAATGAAAAGAAAAATGTGGTAGCGATCAACATTTACGTCAATTTAGTAAGCGCCACTGAGCATTATTATAGTTAGATCTATTCAATGGAAATATAGGCCAAGGAGCAATGTGGATTATTTCTAGGGCGCTTTCATACAGGGCTTTCTATTGTGATAGCGGCACTGCAAAAAGTTAGTGTAGGTACACAGCAGAATCTACTGTAAAGCTACGGTAGAATCTACTGTAGAATGGATATACAGTAGAATCTACTGTAGATTTAGAGTAGATTCTACTGTTTACCTACAATAAAGTTTACACCTACAGTAGAACCTACTGTACACCTACAAAATTGGCAGCCGATTTTTTTACAGTGGGGGTTCCCTGGTTACTAGTAGTTCAGTGACCAGTGCTATAACATGTTTAGAGTTTGGTGCAGATATCGTTGCATGAAGGGTCCTTTGTCAAGGCATCTACTGGAAGTGTAACGTCTTAAAAAGTGTACATTGGAAGGCCCTACACATCTATAAGTATAATGTTGGGAAAATGATAACTCAAGCCTTCAATCAAGACCCAGTGGGCATAAATATCCAGTTCAACGTTTAATCTACATTGGATCACCAGTCAATCAACATTAACAAACATTTCTCAATGTTGATTCAATGCTCTGTGCCCACTGGGGAAGAGTATATTTAAGGGCCTCACAGTGCATTTATGTCACTTGACATCAGTGTATAAAATTAGCCCTTACGAATAACACTTCCTTCGAGCATCATGCTGATCTAGGTGGTTGATACGCTCGCGAAGGGTTGACATGATGCATGAATGCAGCTCATACATCATGACGACAAAAGAAATACTACTTCACTATTATACTAAATATATAACAAATATAAACACGTTTTTGTATCGCTTCCTGTATAACTCAGGGTATCTATCCCTTTATATGCTGTATATCTGGACGTATAACACCCACAGGTACAGGTCCCAGGCTGAGTGACTGAGTGACTGAGTGACTGAGTGAGTGGCTGAGGAGCTGGTACCCACAGCCAGGTGACTATTTATACATACAGAGCAGCTCTTGGTATAAATAACCTGCCACTTCCAGCCGGGATCCACGCCGATCTGACTACACAAACACTGAACACGCCACGCTCCTGGATCTCTGTCCTACCCCTCCCTGCTAGGGACAACTAGGGAAGGGTCCTGGTGGTACCTAGTCCTGCCACAACTAGGGAAGGGTCCTGGTGGTACCTAGTCCTGCCACAACTAGGAAAGCGTCCTGCCACAACTAGGGAAGGGTCCTGGTGGTACCTAGTCCTGCCACAACTAGGAAAGGGTCCTGCCACAACTAGGGAAGGGTCCTGGTGGTACCTAGTCCTGCCACAACTAGGAAAGGGTCCTGGTGGTACCTAGTCCTGCCACAACTAGGGAAGGGTCCTGGTGGTACCTAGTCCTGCCACAACTAGGGAAGGGTCCTGGTGGTACCTAGTCCTGCCACAACTAGGGAAGGGTCCTGGTGGTACCTAGTCCTGCCACAACTAGGGAAGGGTCCTGGTGGTACCTAGTCCTGCCACAACTAGGAAAGGTTCCTGGTGGTACCTTGTCCTGCCACAACTAGGGAAGGGTCCTGGTGGTACCTAGTCCTAGCACAACTAGGGACGGGTCATATGGTGGTGCCTAGTCCTGTCACAACTAGGAAAGGGTCCTGGTGGTACCTAGTCCTGCCACAACTAGGAAAGGGTCATGGTAGTACCTAGTCCCACCACAACTAGGGAAGGGTCCTCGTGGTACCTAGTCCTGCAACATCTAGGGAAGGGTTGTGAGGCCCCTATCTTACAAAAACTTTGTGAGATAGGGGCCGTTTGTAACTTAGGGACCACCTGAAGCCCCTATCTTGCAAGGAGCCCCTATCCCACAGATTTTTGTCAGATAGGGGCCACTCTCAAACAGCCCCTATCCCTATTTATCATCAGCATGCCCACATCATTATGAAATAGATCCGAAACGTCTGAAAAGCCCTAATTGGCAAGAAAGGATTAGTGACCTAATTATTGATTGATGACCTACTTACTCAATCCTTTAATTAGCAGCATGGTCACATAATTATGTGCTGCATTTGGAAGGCAGGAAAATCCTTGATTTGCAATGATGGATGGATGACCTAATTAGTTGATTTTCCTGGCTAATTAGCTACAATTTCCCTTTATTCAAATGCCAATTCTTACTTTAATAACTGCTGTTGGTCAAGCACAAAAAAAAAGTGATTTTTGGACTTTAAAAAAGTATTTGCCACTAAGGGGCCTAAGGTAGGCCCTATCTATGGATAGATAGGGGCTTTTTACCAGATAGGGGCCTGATATGGTCCCTAGCTAACCAAATGGATTAGTTTGTGAGATAGGGCCGTTTGTAAGATAGGGGCCTCACAAGGGTCATGGTGGTACCTAATCCTGCTAAGACTCCTACCACACTAGCTAAGGGTCCTGACAGTACCTAGTCCTCCCGGAAGGGCTTGATTGTACCTAGTCATGCTCAGAATCCTGTGACAACTAGGTAAGGGGGCTGATGGTACCTAGTTCCATACCTGGTCACACAAAGACCCCTGCCACAACTAGGTAAATGGCCTGATCGTACCCATAGTTTTGCCCGGACCCGTGCCACAACTAGGTATGTTAGGCCACAACTAGGTATAGTGAAGGTCCAGTCATGTAAAGACTCCTTCCACTACCAGCCTGGTCATAAAACAAGGTAGGAATCCTGATGGTATAGACAGACTCCTTGAGTACCCAGTCCTGCATAAATTCCTATCATACAAACGTATGGGTTTGTACATCTGTGTGGGAAATCCCTTACAAAATTACCACTGCACAGCCTAGAGCTTACAAGCTAGCAGCAAGGTAATCCATCACCCTACCCACCACTCCCTATCCCTAGCATCATCCTACACACATGCACACACTTTAAAAAGAGTCCTCTCACTGTTTCCTATCCCACCTAAGTACATGCCTATCAACAGTATTGTAGCCGGCTTCTAGTGAGAGAGAAACGGCTGGGCATTTGCAACATACCTTTGCTTTTATATCTAAGGGAATTGTGTCATTGACTATGATTATGTCAGATATACTTGATGAATATTTATCATAGGACACAACTTTCGATATACGCTTGCATTGTTTCTAATCCTAGCCAAGTACTTGCGTTGTTTCTTATCCCACCCAAGTTCTGCTTCTATACCAGCCCGTCAACGGCCTTGTAGCTAAATTATACAGTGGCATATTAACTTTTTGTGGACCGCAGAATGGCAGAATATTGTGTCCATTGTGAAGGCATGAAAGCATTCTGGTGTGTAATTGTAAACCCAGGACTGCATTCATGCATCATGACGCTAAAAGAGCAAGTCATGATTCATTTTAAAACCCAAAGCGTAGCATTGGGATGGCGTATAATGCGGTTCATAGGCTACATGAAAAGGAGCATAATGTAATAAAGCACGTAACAAGGTCGATGGCTTCTAAAGCCTGCTTTCGACCCCTAAAAAAATGTCACGCGCACGCGCAAAATAAACAGTCTGAGACGAGTATGCTAAACCGTAACTAGGTTGGGACTGTGGCTAAAATGTATTTGACTTGTGCTGCTAGTTTTGTTTGGAATATGATATACACCGCCTGTTTTTCCTTTTTTAGACCACAAAACAAAACACAATACGGTGGGCAGCCTAGCAGAAAGTCTGCGTGCGGATCATCCCTTTTGTCTGACTGGCCACATAGCGTGTTTGTTGGTTCTGTAGCTGCCAGTATAATATGGCTTATAGAGGATGAAGATATGGCTTATAGAGGATGAAGGTGCTGGGAGTTAATCCACTCTGACTAAACCCGTTATCCCATTTCACACTGGGAGGGGCTGGGAGCAGGCTTCTGTTGGGATATAGCGGTATTTACATGTTCTCATTACCATGCTCCCGGTGTGTGGGATTTACCATACACTGTTAGAAGTAAATGTAGCTGGGCAGCAGAATCTACTGTCATTAAATTACCATATTCATGTTACGGTATTACATGGGGAGTGGAATATACTGTTGGTTTACAGTATAAAATGACGTAATCTGGTTTCACCATTTACAGTGTACAGTGGCTCAGTGGTATGGCTTAAACAATCAGGTAAAAAAGCTATGATGGCATGCACCATATAATCATGATACATACAGTTATATCTTAAGACATAAAAATACGAGGGATGCACTTCAAATGCACGATTTCAGCCCCCATGAAAAGGCAAAGGAAAACAGACTCGCAAGTATAGAAAATTATTTCCAGCACTTTTCAAACACTGGAGGCCTATACCCACAATGCTAGTGTCAGTGGGTAGACCTATTGCAGACTATAAACGACAGTCAACATGGGAAATTATGAACAAATATAGAATACAATGCGTACAATGCCTACAGCAGACAGTACCTATACCTGCCCCCCCACCACTACCTAGCTGTTGTATAACCCTTTAATGACTGCATAGTGCTTTAATGCATTCTGCCCTTTGTCAACATGATGCATGAATGCAGCACTATCGAGTAACTCGCCAGTGATGCATTTAAGCATCAAACCAACCCTACAGAGTTGAAACACTCGTGAAGGGTCGGCATGATGCATGAATAAAGCCTCGGCGACATGACTTGCCAGGGCTGCAGTCATGCATTATGACGACCAAGGATATAGCCCATTACATAGCCATGCGGTTCTCAAAGGGTTAGTACGGCATAGGTGGGCTGGTGGTGCACACCTTGTAGCACATATTGATTAGTGCTACAGGCTTAGCTCACGTTAATTGCTCAGGGGGAGTCCTTGGTAATGACCCTGCATCCTGTATACTACAGCATTGGCACTAGCAGCCGCAGACTTGTTAGTAGCAGGTATTGCATGATGCATAAATGCACAAGGGCTGCATTTATGCATCATGACCACAAAATGCATACTACCTATATATGTGGCATTTAAAGGTTTAGTCGTCGTCTCCTTTCTCTGCAGATTGCAGGCTACCTTGCTCTTACTTATACACTGCATTAACAATCCGATATAAGCAACTTTAAGCAAGAAAGTTGATCTATGGCCATCTTCTTTAAGCAGTTTGAAGCAACTTTTATTTACCCTCGGATTAAACTTGCTTATAGTTGCTTAAATCGGAAGGTTCATGCAGGTTACCTAATTGCAATCTCTAGTATTTGGATATGCGGGTTGATATGTTACTCTCACTATGATATACTCATACAGTTGCAGCTGCATATGATGCATATATAATAGACAATATGAGTAGGCTATAGCTGCTCAGGCGCATACCTTCATGGAGATATCAGTGACAGCTCACTGAGCAGCTCACAGAGTAGCTCACAGACCTCAGGCCTGGGGGAGGGAGGTATCGAATAAGGCCTTTAGGACATACATGTCATGTACAACGGGTCAACATTCATATACATATATCGTGATACATGATATGCAATTTGCACCGAGGTGCTCGTGAGTGACTCGCCAGAACCGCATTGATGCATCATATTGAACCTTCGGTAGTGTATCACTATCGACTTGGTAGTGTGGCATGATGCATACATGCAACACAGGCTGCATTCACACATCATGATGACATAAATTTATGCATTGTGCATTAAACCACTATACCTCCCTTAAAGGGTTAGTGATATAATGACCAGGCTATTCCCGATGGAGGCCGTTGTAATGAGGATAAAGGGAGGACAAAGAAGGGGGGTATCAACCATACAAAGTGATGTCGTGGGTCTGTATAGATATTTCACTATCTGTATCCTACCACCACCCACACATTTAGTACATTATGTACACTTTAAGGGACCCATAGGGGTCAAGCTTTATTGTTACCATGTGATTGAAGTCATTATTTGCTCTGGTATTGGCGATATAAGCACCGACACCAGCGGTCACATGGGTACCAGTTGTGCCCTACAGATTCCACATTGAATGGAGGAAATTATTTCATTGATCTAAAATGTATTCCGCTAGTGGCCCATAGATTATGTCAGTAGGGATCATAATACATGAATTCAACCTATCGCGAGATACCCATGTATATGCCAATATATGCTGGTAATGGTGCCAGTTATTGCCTTATATTGATGGTCTACCTTACTGGTGTATAAACCATAGATAGATGACATGAGTGTATCGTATATCTCACTCGTGAGTGTCAAGTTCAGAATAAAAAAAAAAGAGTTATTACATTATACAAATAGTAATAATGTGTATGTTTGGAGGGGGGTGAGGTGCAGAAGTATGGCTATCCAATACCTAAGCATGGAGCCATGGTGGCATCATATCTGGTGAATAATATATCCCATTGGTCGAGGTACTGAGGGGTCAGATAAATTATCATGTCAATTACATAAGTCCATGCATATCCAACACTGATATGGTGCCTATAATTCATGGCTATAATGTTTTAGTAGCTCATTTCTAATTCAAAAAGGTTCCAATGAGGTGGGAGGGGAGGGGGCTTATAAGAGTGAGGGCTCTTATTAAATCGGACACGGTATCTGCATTAATTCCCAAGTTTATTGACTGCAACACAATGCCAATCAATGACAATTTCACTAATGTAAACAATAAAACTGCTTTTTTTCAAAGCCATTATTATCTAATTCAATGCTTGATCGGTTTCACATTCTTATATGACCAACATGATTATGACGCCGTAATCCCTTCCTCATGTTGACAAATTCCAGCCTGTGCATGGTGGCAGATGCAGCGTGTGGCATTAGTTGCAGACTCTGACAGCAGTTTCAGCCCGTGGCAGCATTTGCAGCCTATTACAGCAGTTTAAGCCTGTGGCAGCAGATGGAGTCTGTGACAGCAAAAGTAGTCTGTGGCAGCATTTGCAGCCTGTGACAGCAGTTGTAACCTGTGACAGGAACTGCAGCCTGTGGTGACAGAGGCAGCCTGTCACAGCAGAGGCAGCCTGTAACAGCAGATGCAGTCTGTGGTGACAGAGGCAGTGTGGGGCCTTCAGCTCACAAAATTGCCTTGAGCCCACAAAAGAGTACCATTTTGTTAGCTGAAGGCTAACACTGGGCCTTCAGCCCACAAAAGTGGCTTTAAAGCACAAAAGCCTTTAGCCCACAAAAAAAAAGTCTTCAGGCCACAAAAGCCTTCAGCCCACAAAAGCCTTCAGGCCACAAAACAAAGATGCCTTCAGCCCACAAAAACATGTATACATGCTGGTCTTACCTACCAATCTAGCTTTTTATATGAACTAGCCTTCAGCTCACAAAACCTATATACTGGTTTCACTGGTATGTAAGATCAGTATATATATAGGTTTTGTGACTTGAAGGCAAATTGATATCTTCTCATGTGAGATCAGTATATATAGGTTTTATGAGCTGAAGGCAAGTTGATCTATTCTTATGTGAGATCAGTATATATAGGTTTTGTGAGCTGAAGGCAAGTTGATATATCCTCATGTGAGAGCAGTACATACGTTTTGTGAGCTGAAGGCAAGTTGAGATGAGAGGCTTGATTGGTATGTAAGATCAGAATATATAGGTTTTGTGAGCTGAAGGCAAGTTAATATAAGAGGCTACATTCGTACGTAAGATCAGTACATAGGCTTAGTATGTCAGATCAGTACAGAAGTTTTGTGAGCTGAAGGTCAGTATATAGGTTTTGTGAGCCGAAGGCAAGTTGATATGAGAAGCTAGATTGGTATATTAGATCAGTATATATAGGTTTTGTGAGCTGAAGGCCAGTTGATCTATTCTTATGAGAGATCAGTATATATAGGTTGTGTGAGCTGAAGGCAAGTTGATATGAGAGGCCAGATTGGTATGTAAGATCAGTACATAAGCTTGTATTTGAGATCAATTTGCCTTCAGCTCACAAATCCTATGTATTGGCTTTGTGGGCTGAAGGCAAGGTGATATGAGAGGCTAGATTCGTTTGTAAAATCAGTGTATATAGGTTTTGTGAGCTGAAGGCAAGTTAATATGAGAGGCTACATTCGTACGTAAGATCAGTACATAGGCTTGTATGTCAGATTAGTACATAAGTTTTGTGAGCTGAAGGTCAGTATATATAGGTTTTGTGAGCCGAAGGCCAGTTGATATATTTTATGTGAGATCAGTATATATAGGTTTTGTGAGCTGAAGGCAGGTTGATATGAGAGGCTTGATAGGTATGTAAGATCAGAATATATAGGTTTTGTGAGCTGAAGGCAAGTTGATTTGAGAGGCTAGATTGGTATGTAAGATCAGTATATAGGCTTGTATGTCAGATCAGTACATAAGTTTTGTGATCTTAAGGTCAGTATATAGGTTTTGTGAGCTGAAGGCAAGTTGATATGAGAGGCTAGATTGGTATGTAAGATCAGAATATATAGGTTTTGTGAGCTGAAGGCAAGTTGATATACTCTTATGTGAGATCATTATATATAGGTTTTGTGAGCTGAAGGCAAGTTGATATATCCTTATGTGAGAGCAGTACATACGTTTTGTGAGCTGAAGGCAAGTTGATATGAGAAGCTAGATTGGTATATAAGATCATTATATAATTATATAGGTTTTGTGAGTTGAAATTAAGTTGATATCTTCTCATGTGAGATCAGTATATATAGGTTTTGTGAGCTGAAGGCAAGTTGATATATCCTCATGTGAGATCAGTATATAATATATTATAGGTTTTTGAGCTGAAGGCAAGTTGATCTATTCTTATGTGAGATCAGTATATATAGGTTTTGTGATCTGAAGGTAAGTTGATATGAGAGGTTTTGTGAGTTGAAGGCAGGTGGATATAAGATGTACAATTGGTGTTCGACCTGAATGCCAATTGCTCTGTGAGACCAGTACATATGGTATGTATATATCTGTTTTTGTGGGCTGAAGGCATCTTTGTTTTGTGGCCTGAAGGCTTTTGTGGGCTGAAGGCTTTTGTGGCCTGAAGACTTTTTTTTTGTGGGCTAAAGGCTTTTGTGCTTTAAAGCCACTTTTGTGGGCTGAAGGCCCGGTGTTTGCCTTCAGCTAACAAAATGGTACTCTTTTGTGGGCTCAAGGCAATTTTGTGGGCTCAAGGCCCCACAGGCAGCCTGTCACAGCAGAGGCAGCCTGTAACAGCAGATGCAGTCTGTGGTGGCAGAGGCAGCCTGTGACGGCAGAGGCAGCCTGTCACAGCAGAGGCAGTAGGTTTCCACCCACTAGGCAGCATTAGAAGCTCTATAGAGCTATATGCAGTTACCATTCACCTTCCCTGGTCCTATTGAGCAGCCATTGCTCTACCCCCCTCTCTGCACACACACACATGGTAGTCAATATTTGCCCACATTCTGCCACCTTCATGTGTCATTATGGGTTATGCATTATCCATGCTGCTATATGTTACCTATTGTTTGCCGTACAGAGCTCGGCACACACAGGGGGTAATGCATAGTGTGTGGCCATTCCAAATACCGATGGCTGATTCCCGACCTGACTGTATAATAGCTTGTAACCAGCCATTGGGACAGAAAGGGAATGACCCCTTATTATCAAAATCTACATGACGATGGCGGCACTGCATGAAAGTTGGCTTTTAAGCAAAGGTTCGACCTCCTAAGGTTATATTTTAAGCAAGTCCAGTTATGTGGCATTTACTAAACTTAAAGCCACTTAAAGAGTGACTTGCGAAAATGCATGCAGTGCTGTCACTGGCTGGTGCAGCAGTTGTAAGGAGTATTCTGATTGGCTACTGAGCTGGTTGCTGCGTGAGTGCATCAGATGGATTATAACCAGCAGCTGAGCTGGTTCATGGTGGTCTTAAGTATCAAGATCATTACCAATTGCAATTTTTGCTAAAGCAGTCCTCAGAATGTCGGTTACAATGACGGCTCGTTTCAGCAATTGCGGTCTTATACGGGTTTCAGTACCACTCTACCGCTTATGCAAGAAATAATTATATGCATTAATTTAAGATACATATTCTAGTGCTTAATACTTATACCAATCCCCCTGTATGCCCAACGCTTATTCCAACACCCGGCACTTAACAAAGCCATGACGGTACGTAAAGTCTCACTCCAGAGAGGAATGCCTGTTTGTACCGAGGTTCTCCCTTCCTATAGCACTCAATGGTCTGAATTAACACTGGGGGATCTATAACCATAATGGGATGGAGGGACAATGGACTAAGAAGGCCAATTTGGGTGCAGAACTCTTACCTGACGCTGGGTGGGAGCAGGACAATGCTAATACCCTGAGAGCTCATTCATCATAGGTGTCACCTACTCTTCAATGATTTCTGAAGAAATGTATCCTTTTTGAAAGGTATTCAAAATCTATCTATAGGCCTATATCATTTTAGCATCACTGATATGTAACACATTTCTCTGTTGAGATGTTAACTCCAATTTCTGTTTGTGAAACAGATTTTTGTTCAGGGCTACATGGTTTTGCACCAGATGCGTTATGAATTAGCAACCTGATCCCATCACATCTCTGGTAACACCCATCACTGGAGACGCAGTGCGTGGCGGTGAAATTTCACAATGCTCACAACATGCCCTGCGGTTCCTGGTAAAATTCACCTTCCTAACAACTCAAACCTAGCATGGAATGGATAAAACATGCACCCACAGAATAGAATGCAATAGGGTGCATTCATGAAATCTGTTACTACGGGATAAATAGTTGGAAAATTCATGTGTTGCAACAATATTCAAATGTGGAAGTCAAATTAAATAATGTTCTACGTAAAGGTGTCAGAGAAAAATTTATATATCCCATTTAGCAATCGCTTGACCATGCATATTCTCTTCTCCCCAAGAGCCTAAACCTACAACACTGAGATTTGGCTTCTGGTCCTGAATCAAGGCTTTTTTGTCCCAGACTCTGTTGGGAGAGTGACGGTGGAGTTCTGATTGGTGCATGAACAAGTATAGGCTATACCTGTACATAAGTTGGTCTGACAATCAGTCTACTGTAGCCACACTACTGTGCTGGACTCAGGTGCACACCACTGATTGTTCCTGTGGAATTGCTTGTGTGCGGTAACTGTAATTACCACAGGGTGCCGTTCCATGAGCTGGAAGGTCTTTCAGAACCGACTCGTGAGGACTCGTGAGGACTCGTGAGGACTCATGAGGACTCGTGAGGACTCGTGAGGACTCGTGAGGACTCGTGAGGACTCGTGAGGATTGGATTTTTGTCAATAGCGCAACATTTGCAACTGGTGAGGGTAATCGTGAATAGCCTTCAAATATACCTAAATGCCGTGTCACAAACACATGGTACCCACAGATTGTTTACGTTGATGAGTACACCTGTAAAATGTGAAATTTTCATTGACTGCTTAATTTGATGAAAATTTGATTCTCATGCTTCCACGCTGATACATGCAATTGCCTTCAGGACTAAACTAAAGAAAACACACACCATGGTGTCAAAATGAGCATCAGTGTTAATATTGCATGGGAGCTAATGGCCTATCGTGTCCCAGGCTTAACCCTCTAAGGACTATATAGTGTATTAATGCAGTACGCCCTTTGTCGTCATGATGCATGAATGTATCCCTGGTGGGCAATTAACTCGCCGGTGCATCATGGCCAACCTCTGGGAGTGTACATGTATACATTAATCCCATAGGGTCAACATGCTGCTTGAATGCAGGACTGCATTCATCTGACTAAGCGTATAACACATAAATCACTATGGGGTTCTCAAATGGTTAACTGAATGGGCACTTAGTTACCTTCGGTTTTCTCACTGGATTTCATATTGAAATGCCCCCCTGCAGCCACTGCTCACAGACTCTTATAGTTCACATGATGCTCGTAACACAGACATGGCAAATAAAGTGCTGACAAAGGCAAATTGGAACCTGCCGGTCAGGTCTGAAGCTGGGGCAACTAGACACTGCCTGCATGACTAGACCCATAGTACTGTGTCTTCCCACATGTAATGGAAGTAGGCATTTCCAATTATTTTATGCTTTTAGTCTTTCAAAGTGCAAAGCGGACCCAGATATTTGAGAAGCTGGGTGGGGGGGGGGGGGAGGGGTCCACTGAAACATGTGTGTCAGTGTGTGTGAGGTTGTAGCCAGTGTGTGAGAGGTTGTAGTGAGTGTGAGAGGTTGTAGTGGGTGTGTGTGGGATTGTAGCCAGTGTGTGAGAGGTTGTAGTGGGTGTGTGTGAGGTTGTAGTGAGTGTGTGTAAGATTGTAGTCAGTGTGTGTGAGTTTTGAGTCAGTGTGTTAGAGGTTTCAGTCAGTGTGGTTGACATTTTAGTTCTGCTTGCACCCTGACAGATGATATTGCTTCACTCATGGACGTCAATTCCCTCTTTACATTACACCTGCAGCCGGTGACTGACATATTTATATTCCTAAAGGAGAAATGAGTGAGACCCAGATCTATAGGCCAATCCAGCATTATGACTGTATTAAGCTACACATCCATAATACATTGTGAAACACGGCGGCAGGTCTTCACATTACAGCCCATACAGCCGGTGAGTGGGTGAGGAGAGTCATTGCCAACAGCTGTTGTGGGGATTAACTCAAGGAAGCGGCTACAGGCTCTAAATAAACACAGAGAGAAGCTCATGCTCACTGACCAGGGTGGGTATTGGGGCATTGCCCTTAACCCTTTAAACACAGCATGATACCTCAAGGCGTCAGGTTAAGGGATGATGCACCAGCGCTGCATCGGTTCAACTTGCCAACCCTTCATAAGTGCTGGCTTGAGATTATGCATGATCTGGGGAATGCAAGATGCTAACAACATGGCATGGTGCATTAAAGCACTATGCTGTCACTGAAGGGTTACTGCTGTATAGGTGTACATTGCCATGCTCACACATACCGACCATTATGGGTTAGAGGCAATGTCTTCCATGTTGTTGGTGCATTCATGCTGATTCGTGCCTCTTATACATATTTTAGATGGTTTCATTGTTAATGTGGATTGTTGTTAGGAACCATTTTTCATTTCTACTGCGTTAACGATTAAACAAGGGGGTTTCCTACTCCACAGCCTTTCACACATAACATGGCAGGTTGACGGCAAAGACTAAAGCATTTTCTGAGTGATTTCCTGGCTTGTTTTGTATAGCCTCACTAAGCCTTAGACAATAAGCCCAGCCCGAGAAGACTTTAGGGCGTTCTGGATGAAAATACGCTTTAAGTTTTAGAGTAAACACAGAATTTTAACAAGATACATCCTCCTACCCCGGCATGTCTTTGCATTTGAAGTATCTGTCTCCATCTCTGTCTTTCATTGTCTCTCTTTTTGTTCTGTCTCTCTTTCTCTCTCTGACTCTTTCTCTCTTTATTTCTCTCTCTTTCTCTCTCTCTCTCTCTCTCTCTCTCTCTCTCTCTCTCTTTCTCTCCCCTCTCTCTCTCTCTCTCTCTCCCTCTCTCCCTCTCCCTCTCTCTGACTAGAGCTCTGGGGGGTTTTGTACAGCAAATTTTAACGATTTCTCCTTTAGAAATGCTATGATAACGGTCCCCTTTTAGTAATCGGTACAAGTTTATTAGTAAATGGCATATCTATCTTAGGGAATACTATAATAACGATTGCTTTTAAAGATAGCATTATGATTGTCAGTTTTGATGATATTGTTATAATTTTGCTGTGCAACAGACCACTTGTGCGGTCTGTATCTAAACGCGGTAACCCCCGTGCCTGTAGACATGTATACCCATAGGCCACCACGTCCATGGGGTATCAAGATATCTGTATACAGACAGGTGATATGACAGCCAGGGAGTTCTGTATCACCTGTATCAATCTCCATGCACTGTACCATTAGCTAACCATTTGAGGACAGTGTAGTGCTTTAGTGCACGGTTTCCACTGTTAGTATGATGTATGTATACAATGTTAGTGCTACATTCATGCACCATGCCGACCCTATGCCCCAGGGCTGATGCATTCCACATTAGTCGGAATGATGCAGCAATATTTGCCCAGTAGTGCTGCATTGATGCATCATAAAAACAAATGAAGATGACGCCTTCAGAGATCATCATGACATACTCTTGGAGATCGCAGTGAAAACCGTGATCTTGCTTGAATAAAATAAATCTCACAACCCTTCAGGGCTAACCATGTACCTTCCCTATATGGCCATTGTTTGTATATGCTAGGCCTATTATATACAAGGTTACCATGGTGTCTTCCTGCCTGTATAATCTAAGCACAGAGAGTACAATCCCCTTGGTCTAAGTGGCTATCTGTTGGTCAGCTACCCATACCCCTGCATCACCCTGAAGGACAGGACAGACCGGCCTCCTGGGCTGCTCCTCCCGGGCCTGAGCTGCTCACACGCCGGCCTCCCTCCCTCCTCCAGGGCCCATCACCTGCTCCCCACCCCACAACCCGCCCAGGTAACACACAGGTGTGCCTCTTACCTGGGTGACATCTAATAGCTGTAGAGAGGTATGCTGGACGTTAATATGAAGTAGAGTAGTTTCCAAGAGGTAGCACCAACTTAGTCCGACAACCATGCTCCTCCCCCGGCTCACAGTGGTGGCTTAGTACTCCTGCATCCTCCAGTGTTAATGCTCTGGGCACCATGCCTCTCCTCCTGCTGCTGCTACTGTTCCTGCTGCAGCCTGGTCCATCTCCTGTTCAGCCTCCACACCCTGGAGGAGTCTGCTGCTGCTGCTGCTGCTGGCCGGTGCCCCACCACAGGCTCTATACCTGCTAGCTACCTGCCATCCCACAGCCAGCCCCGCCCGGGGGCCACCACCAGGTGAGGGTCCTCCAGGGCTCTGTGTCCTAAAGCAGGATCAATGGGGAGTTGCGTATTGGCCTGGGGGAAGTCTGCACCATCTTGTGTGGAAATAGGAAAATGACGTATGACCTTGGCACCCACAGTGTAATAGTGAATCAAAAATACGTCCTTTCATAGTGCAAACCAACAGTAGATTCTTAGAACTACCCATGAACACTAATACCGTAGCATATACTGTAAACCTACAGTCGATTGTACTGCTCAGCTACATTAACTCTAACTCTAACCTGTACCAGTTTCACCTCAATATTTGCCTATAGAAATATGCTGACAGCAGAACAGAGACAACTGAATATAAGACACCTGGCCATTCTGTGTGAGGGCAGACAGGTAACTATATATAAATGCCCATTGTAGAGACAGAGAATGAGAATTGAAAGGCAATCTTGCTTCAACGAGAAGTGTGGAGAAAGGGGGGGGGGGCGGACACTCTGTTATAAAACATCTAGTTATCTTTAGATTGTGACGTCGCACACACGGATATGTCGCAAATGTCTGTGCTTTGCATATCCATGGATTATCTTGCCCTGTGACATGATCACAGTAGGCCTAGTCACCTGGTCACTAATGGTCTATTCAGAATGTGCGTGCACATCCAGCAAAATTCAGCATCGGCCACACTCTTACCATGTCGTCAAATCTACCCTCTGTCCAGAGTCAGGCATTTAATGGCTAAATTTGATGATCAGCCATTGTTGTCTTAGAACTAAAGTGATTTGAGCTGTACTGTATTAGAAAAAAGGAAACATTTTATTATTCATCCCATTATTACAAGTGTGGATGTGGTCACAATATGGCACTGCTAGCATCCAGACCTTGCATACCAGCACCTGTAGACTGGTGCTGAACGGTTCACCTACCTCACCGCGCCGTCATCAGAGGGAAACCACCACAACACGCTGTCTACCCACCTTCAGGCCATCCCCACCACAGCACGGCCTGCATTGGCTGCTCTGTACTGCATGCAGCCATGTGTCAGGAGTAGACATTTCATTTCCCCAGGATCCTGAGATGCCTAGATGTTATATAGCACTGGTGCTAGTATAGCGGTCTAACTGGTGTGGACTTGTTCCCCCAACCTCTGTGTGTACACTGACACCGGCAATCCTGTGAGATCTTGGCTCTGTTCTTGGACTGAGCTTGTTCCTGGCAAACTATGGGGCATGGGAGTCTGGTACCAAGCTGAATCTCACAAGAGATTCCGTGGGCAGAACTTCTATGGTTGCCCGTATGGAGAAACCAGAATCATTGCTATACTGCTGGCATGGGCATTCTGAGTCTGATGTACCCCTGCAGGGATATCTCAGGATGCTCTAATCTGATTGCTTCATTTCAGGAACTGGCCAATGTAAATAAAACAATCAGCAACACCAAATTGCCAATATAGAGCATGGTGCAGATGCCAAGGATACTGCACTGTAAATAGTGAAATCAAAAATACGTCCATTTATACTGCAAACCACCAGTATATATTCTAATGGCCATGTACACTAATACTCTAATATAAAACTGTAAAACTCATATTAACTTTTGTGTGATGTGAAATAGGAAAATGACCGTAATCTCACCCCCAGTATACAGCACATACTACCATGAGATTGGATGCTGAATGCTGTTGACAGCAGGCTGCAGGGCCAAAACATGTACATATAGTTGTAGCTAAAGGAATGGGGCTAGCCCTTTGAGGGCAGCACACTGCTTTAATACTGGTTTGTTGACATGATGTATAAAGGAGGCAACAGTGAGAAACTTGCTGCATTACTGCAGCTCATTATGGGAGCTGTTTAGATACATCTTATATAATGGTAGTTATTAGCCAAATATATTCTTATTACTTATTCATTTTACATTTGAACATCTTCCCTTTCCGTCTCATGCTTCATCAGAATAACATACAACACTATAATACAACAAAAAGGACCAGAGTATTGATGCACTATGCTACCACTAGAGGGCACACAGTGCCTTAATGCATCGATGCCTTGGTCATCATGTGGTGCATGAATGAAGCTCTGGTGAGTTACTCGCCAGGGTTGCATTCAAGCATCATTCCGACCCTACCGGTTTGAGATACTCCCAAAGGATCGGCATGACGCAGCCCCAGCGAGTTACTCACCGTAGCCGCATTGGTGCATCATGACCACAAAGGTCAGCTTTTAACAATATGCTGTCCTTAAAGGGTTAATCCACAATAGGCTCTGTGGAGTGTTATTGTGGCATATATAATGTAGGACTCATATTGATTAGTCAGCCATGTTTGTGGGTGTAAGGGGGTATGAGGGGGTGGGGGCAGGATAATTATGACACCTCCCGACCCAGCACTGGCTAATCCCACAGCTTACTCTGCAGTAACACACTGCCACTGGTGCCTGCTGATCTACTGCCACACTGCATGGGCTGCAGTGGGCAGCATGCATATATTATTTCCATTAGGCTCCAGTGGGGTATCTTTCTACTGGTAACTGCTGATCTGCTGGTACACTGGGTTCCAGTGGGGCTATCTTTCTACTGGTAACTGCTGATCTGCTGGTACACTGGGTTCCAGTGAGGCTATCTTTCTACTGGTATAACTGCTGATCTGCTGGTACACTGGGCCCCAGTGGGGCTATCCTTCTACTGGTAACTGCTGATCTGCTGGTACACTGGGCTCCAGTGGTGGCATCCTTCTACTAGTAACTGCTGATCTGCTGGTACACTGGGCTCCAGTGGTGGCATCTTTCTACTGGTAACTGCTGATCTGCTGGTACACTGGGCTCCAGTGGTGACATCTTTCTACTGGTTACTGCTGATCTGCTGGTACACTGGGCTCCAGTGGTGACATCCTTCTACTGGTAACTGCTGATCTGCTGGTACACTGGGCTCCAGTGGTGACATCTTTCTACTGGTAACTGCTGATCTGCTGGTACACTGGGTTCCAGTGGGGCTATCTTTCTACTGGTATAACTGCTGATCTGCTGGTACACTGGGCCCCAGTGGGGCTATCCTTCTACTGGTAACTGCTGATCTGCTGGTACACTGGGCTCCAGTGGTGGCATCCTTCTACTAGTAACTGCTGATCTGCTGGTACACTGGGCTCCAGTGGTGGCATCTTTCTACTGGTAACTGCTGATCTGCTGGTACACTGGGCTCCAGTGGTGACATCTTTCTACTGGTTACTGCTGATCTGCTGGTACACTGGGCTCCAGTGGTGACATCTTTCTACTGGTTACTGCTGATCTGCTGGTACACTGGGCTCCAGTGAGGATATATCACTAAGTACTGATATCTGTAGTACTGGTACGCCGGGTTCCAGTGGTAATGCATTATTCTCGTCCTGGGAGATCAGTACTGGTACATAATTAATGCCAGTGGTTTTACTTGAAATAGCCCCGTGAACCTATCTTTCCGGTTTTGTTGCTATACCTGAGTTTGACATATTTATGTGTGTATATAATAGCTAGCTTATAGGGCCAGACGGATCATTTCCAAACTACTAGTCAGTGCTAAAACTGTGGTACATTTCTCGTCATGGTGCACGACTGCTAAGTATGTCATGGATACTTTTGCAGACAGCAGCAAATAATGGCAACAATTTAGTATTGTATCAAACCATATGGTCCGCATGGTGTTTTATGCCAACGCTGCATTCATACATCGTGCTAACCAGGGGCATAGTACATCAACGCACTATGCAATCATATATATAAGGTTTATCGAACGTGCTGCTTGTTATAATTTGAACCATGACATATTAGAATAACTTGTGTGTAGGAGATATAACTGCTTCCCAAGCATTGCATCCCGCCGACGTTAAATCAATATAACACACTAACATGTTTCTGTATTTGATAAAACTACAACCTTAGGTATGCCTGGCCATCTTGAAAATATCGTGGGATTTAGGTAGGTACCAGACCCCCACATGCCACGTGATCTGCAAGCAGCAAGCTGCATTCCGAGATCAGAGACAACCTCTCATGAAATATAAATCAAGGTTGAGTGTCCCTGCCTGATGTGGCAACCACCGTTCACACCATTGCTTTACCAGCTCATAGTTAGTATCCTCCAATGCAATACGTTTGATCACTCTGTAAGTCTAGAGCGGAACTCGGCACCTGGTCTTAAAGATCTGAAAAGGTCCCAATGTCTTGCATTAAAGTCGAGTTTCGTATATCACGTCGCCGAGCATATATTCATACAGCAAATCTGTTTTTTAAGTAAATGAAAACGTCCTAATGTACCTACCTCTGTACCCCTGTGTGCTTCTTGTATCTCCTCCATGGTGTATATAGAGTTATAGTATGATATCCAGGTGTAGTTTAACAAGGCTGATATATACCTCCTCCAGTACAGGTATGCTTATAGCTCTACAAGGGGCAGACCAATAAGGCACATCCACCACTAAATGACCACCAATGTCAGAAATACTGGAGGAAAACTTGTACCACAAGAAGGATCCAGCCGATCAGGGATAGTTCTCCCACTATACTAGATAGAGCAAGCAGTAGCAATGTCACCGGTACGGCCAGAAGACCTGCTGTACTGCCGCGGTAGTTGGTATCTCCTATAAATATAGCGTTGATAAATGATGGATGCGGCACAGATGTGATGATGGCTGGCAGTGAATTAACTAATTAAGCACGCTTAATGTGCCTGGGATCCCCGTGTATTGCTATAGTGAGACCCGCAGCGCAGGAGCAATAGCTGCTAATGCCTGGACACTCTGGGAGTTGGTTAAACACCAGGGCGTCCTTCCTCCAGGGTGGCATGATGTAGCATGTGATGTATACCTCCAGGGCTGTAACACCCTCTTAACAGGGGGCTCAAGGACGGACAGGGACCACCAAAGTGCCTACTTACACTTGGGATAAAAAACAGAGATCAGATGAATAAATAAATGTCCAGGCGGTATCTAGAATGCCGTCTCTGCTGTATAGCTTTCCCCCAAGGCGAGTCAATGTGGCTTCTCTGTGGATTTTAAATTGGCTTCACTTCCTCCCTCAAAGTATCAGAAATGCGGCTTGGGACGTTGGGAAGGTGATAGTTGCACGTGCATCTCTATTCATCTCACACATAGTTAACCTCCATCCTACTGTCCAGTCTTAATTAGAATTACATTTAAAAGTAGCCTCATTAATAGCTTGTCAACAATTTAGTCAAACTAAGATTGCTTCAGAATGTTTGCACTCGCGTTAATGTCCACATATGGAAAATGGCTTCAACATTAGGGAAATCTAACTGTGATTTGGCAAGAAATTATTGATCTTTAAAAAAAGGAGAATATTCCAACATTGTTCAGTCTCTCCAAAGTGTGTGAAATCCTGTTCTAATACTTGGCAACGATATTATATGTAGACGGAGAAGGCTTGTCGCCCCCTGTACAACCGCTATCTGTATCATAACCGCTATCTGTATCAACTACACATAGAGGTTGACCATCCAACCGCTATGTGTATAAAAAAAACGCTATCTGTAGTAACCATGCACCCGCTATCTGTAGTAACCAACGCTATCTGTTACAACTTCTTGGTCACCGTGAATAGGCACATCCAACCGCTATCTGTATCAACAAACGCTATCTGTATCATACCAGCAATGGCATCACAAGTGGAAAAAGACTTATTTAGTACATATTGTTTTATATTTAAATTCTTAAGCTGAATATAGCTTATTTAAGGTGTGCTCATATTGTTGACCTGCCGGGGGGTGGGGGCAAACAATGTTGACCCTCCACGGGGAGGGGGGGTTAATTGATCAAGGGGGGATATATGAGGGCTGTCATACATTTTATTGTGTAATGTTTTGGTATCCACCATCAAAGAGCCAGTGCCTGGGGAGTACCTTCATAACAATTTAAGGACGGCTTGATCATTTGAATGCAGTACTAGTGAGTTACTCGCCAGTGCTGCATTCATGCTCCATCGATATGGTTGATACAGATATTGGTGTTACTACAGATAGTCGTTGTTAGGGCAACCACTAACTGTATCAAGATGCGCAAATCTATAAAAAGAGAGTACTATCTCTACAACACTGTTATACCCAGATATATATCCTTGACATACAATTGACCTTCACACCTAACCCTACAAATATATTGACCTTAGTTGACCTTCCCTGCCTTGCCTGGCTATCCTACCATGCCAAGGGTATGGTTGATACAGATACCGGTTTTACTACAGATAGCGGTTGTATGGGTAACCACTATGTGTATCAAGGCTCTAAAATTGTCAAAAGGGAGTACTACGTTCACAACCCTGTCCCACCCAGGTAAATACCGAGTTTGCAGGTTCCAAAGAAAGGGGTTAGAAATTGGCAATATGGCAAGAAAAATGTAAGAAATGTTTTTTTTTAAGTCTAATTTCCTCTAAAAAAAAAAGGGAATATGGCCACTGTCAAGACCATTTTCTTGGCAAATTGGTCATCTTTGAAAAATTTTAACCCCTTTCTCTGCAAATTTTCAGAAAATTTTACTTAACGTGCATCCCGCCAAATTGGCCCTTTTTCTTTTAGGATAATTCCAATTTTCACCTTTTCTCACCAAATCGGACATTTTTATAGAAAATTGACTTTTTCACAATGTTTGCCACTTTCCTCGCCAAATTGGCCCTTTCTGGGGAAATTTTAATTTTCAAGCTTTTTTTCAGTTTTCCTGCCAAATTGCTTTCCCCCCCCAGAAAATTGACTTTTTCACGGTTTTCAAATAAAAAACAGCCTTATTTTCAGTCTAAAACATTTTTGGAAACAAAGTCACTGTCAAACCAATTTTGATACACTTAGCGTCAGGAGGAATATTAAGCAGGCTTGATACAGATAACACCTTGTTGATACACTTAATTTGATACACATAGCGTTTTTTTGATACACATAGCGGTTGGATGGTCAGCCTCTATGTGTAGTTGATACAGATAGCGGTTATGATACAGATAGCGGTTGTACACCCCCCCCCTTTAGTTTCTCTCCAAAGTGCTGTGGAAAATTGGTTCCAGTGATGTTTCAATACGACTTCAAGACCGTTGAAATGGAACGATTTAAACCCTATGGTGGATCTCACACATCTTTGCTCTCAGATTGAAGTGGCCCCCTCAGAATTGGAGAAACCCTGCACTGAGAGCTGCATGTTTTGGTAATTAAAAACGAAACAATATCTTCCTTCCTCCTATGTAGGTAATTGAAATCCGTATCATCTGTGAGCCTACAATTGCAACATTAAGAGGTGAAAATAGATTTTCATAATTATTTTTTGTATTACCTCACGTATAAGTCACCGTTCTCAGACAAGGCACCAACTGCCTGTAACTATGATTTTACGTCTGATCTCTCAACTGATAGATAGTAATCCTGCCCTTTCAAAGTTGATAGTCAGAGTCGTTCAATATATATGAAATAGCTTTTCACCTCTTCCCTTCTCTGCAAATGAATCTCCACATCTGGCTTATTCCTTCTCCGCTTTAGGGCCAGAAATCCTGCTGTAAGGCGTTGCAATTTGATCAATGAAATTTGAATATTTTTGATTTCCACTGCTCCGTGACTCTACACATAGTGATGGTTCCTCCGTGTATCGTGTTTTGGGCACCAAGTTGTAATGGCCAGATGTGTGGCTTCAGTCGGGCATTAATCTAACTTCCTTCCTCACCTACTCCAGGGTCTACACAAGGCACAGCAGGGGGCAAACTGGGCACCTAATCCCCCTAAGTCACCACCCCTGCTGTATAGTGCTGTCTTTACACCACTCTGGATGTTGCTGGAGGGGCAGCAACCCTATGAACCCTTCTCAAGGGTGATGATGGCCTCTCGCCAGCTGGGTGTGATAGGCGGGTGTTAGGCCTGCAACAGGTTAACACTGCGGCAACCTCCAACATAGACTCACAACACACGCGGGTTGGTACCAGCTCACGATTCAAGCATATTTCCTGATATTCAAGATGGCGCCGGGCACACCGTGACAGTCCCCTGGTCAGTCTGTTTACTTGCCCTCTTCTGGGTGTGAAGGGGATGTGAGGAGTTATCTGGGGAACCCAAGCTAACTCTACACCCCAGTTCCTCACCCTGGTGTATATACCCCCTACCGCTGATATGTACCCCCACAGTTGATGAACCGGCTATACACTGACTAGGCCAGGTGTGTGGGTGGGGGTAGTTAGCTAACTCACTAACTGTGAAGGTATAACATGATTCAGGGAAGGGTAGACATGCCACATCCCCTACAGTTGTTCATCTACATCCCCTATGTAGTTATACTTCACTACCTCATATTTATCAGCTCATTCCTACCACATCTGAGAATCTAATTTTAGATCAGAACATGTATGTGTTATGTAATAGTAATATCTGGATAGATATAAAAAAAGCAATGACCTGAGCAAGTCTAGTGTAAATTCTTTTATGCTGACACGTTGTAGCTTACAGCATGTCTACACTGCTGCTAATTAGGGATAATTCCAGGGGATGAGGCTTGCTGTCTAATGTTGCTAAATGCTTATAGCAGATCACAGGGTATTTCCTCTCGTCAATGTACAGGATTATAGGATTTAACATTCAGATTGGGCATTACCGTAAAACCTCGCTTATAAGACTAATTCGCATATAAGCCGCACCCCTAACAGATCATATAAGTCGCACAGGGGATATGAAAATTGTTAATTTGGTACTGTAGTATATACTTATAAAAACTCTCATCTAAGCCGCACCCTATATAGGCATGTTCGATATCAAAAGAAAGCTGTACAGTCCGCGGCTTATACACAGACCTTAGGGTAGTGCTATGGGTTGGATATCTAAATTGTATAACCCGAACAAGGATGTGTGAGCGAGAATCCCTGATTGAAATCATTGAAATGTGTCACGATCACACAATGATCACTTTCCTGGAACTAGTTACATAAGGATAAATATCTGTTTATGTGTAAATTGCTGTCTCAGATAGCACTATATATGTTAATACAAGAGTCAGCCACTCTTATATAATAACCCACCACTGCACTAGATAACCTTCTCTCTATACAGTAGTCCCCACAGTACTGCAGTGCTGGCCTAGTGGTAGGGTGTTATCTTTACATGCAGTAGGTCTGCAGTTTAGCCATTCAAATATGCCCCTTTGTCGGCATGATGCATGAATACAGCACTGAAGATTATATGACATTGCTGCATGAATGCATCATGCTGACTCAACGGGTTTAATACAATCCTGAAGGGTCTGCATGATGCACCAATGCAGCACTGGTATTACGTTCAGGGCTGGCACCTGATGTATCGGTGTATCAATCCCGAGTATGTCATGCCGACAAACACAAAACAACCTTCAGACATGCATGCCGTCCTTAGATATGTGGCCTATGCTGGGCCATAGCATCAGCTTTGTAAAAAGGTGTACTACTACTGGTATTAGCATGACACGTTGAAACGGTAATAACATCAATATCTATTGCTCCCCTATATATATAATACATCATTAGTTGGCCGCTGGTACACTCTAAATAGTGGGACCAAAATACGTTTTTTATACTGTAAACCAACAGTATATTCTACTTAGTCCAGTTGCCAGGAAGGAATTTTCCTTGCAACCTTGCAATAAAACCCCCCGAAGAGGTTATGACTGATTTGGGTACAGGAAGTCATACACTTTCAGAATCTTGACGATGCCAGGCTGGCATCGTTGAGCGTTTTCCGAAATTGAAGATGGCGTCCAAGATGACTGACGAAAATGCTTAAAGTCATAAATCAGTCAATTCTTATGTGATTTGCATGTGTAATACCTCTAAATTGGGGTTTTTGGGCATGCCTGATTGATTAAAAGAGTCAAAACGTCATTTGAATAGGTATCCATGGTGATAGCATGTTTCCATAGCAACCAGCATGCAGATTTTAATACAAAATGTATATCGTTATGAGAAATTTGTCATTTCTCAACACCTACACTCATGTAATGTCTCAAATGAAAGGTCTCATTGAGATACATCATTTTAACATAGTTTTAGAGTTTGTCACAGGTCCTAGGTAACCATGGCAACCGGAAATCAAATCAATCATGCCTAATGATCGATGCCGAAACATTATCATCCTTACTGATAACTGTGAATACATGACAGAACAACCAACATGGCCACAACATACTCTGTCCTCAATGTCAAAAAGTCATTTGAGTGGGTATCCATGGTGATGCATCATTTCCATAGCAACCAACATTTTAACTCAAAACATGATTTTAACTTGTCTTTTCTTAACATGATATGGTCATGTGATATCTCAAAGTAAAGTTCTCACTGAGATGCATGATTTTAATATTGTTCCACAGTTGTCATGGATACTGGGTAACCATGACCCCTGTGTTAGTGGGGACCTCCATGATGGGGCCATGAAGGAGTAGAATAACTCGCTGGTGGTCTTTCTTGTTATTTTTCCTCAGAGAACCATGTCTGAGATATCAAAGGCCATGGTTTTTCTGACCCTGTCTACTATAGTACTGGCCCAGGTATGTAGGACCATGCAAATAAAAGAACGCTTGCTATCCTCTGAAAAGAGCAGGGTACATGGCCCGGTAGCGGTTTTCTCCCTCACCTCATAGATGCGGTCATTCATTTCATACATTCTATCATCCATAGATGCAGTCACTGCTGTATTAGGCCAGCAGCATATAAATATCTGTTTCACTGCAAGGCAGGACTACTACTATTTGTGGAAGGCTACCTCGCTAACTTGAGATATGTCCCATGAGATATTTGATGTACGTCTGGACATTAAACAAATCAATCAATCATTCAAATCCGACCATGACAACTGGAAATCAACAACAATAATCCATAATGATTGACATAGAGGTAGTTCAAATTACCACTCCCACACACTTTTAGGCACTATGTCTCTCCGGTCAGTGTCTGCAATCCAAATACCCTGTGTCTGCAGCCTTTCATCATCCATGGTAACCACCACAATCCGACCCCTGACCTCCATTCCCACAAACTTTTACTGGCCTGACCCTAGTGAACAACAGGCCTCTTACTCCAAAATCACCACATGTACACATTGAAGTTGTTGCCAGAATTAACTGAGGAAAAGTTGATCCAGGGCAAGCACACCATGCGACCCATCAGTTCCAATGCAGTGTGGTTTGTACTAACTGACATAACCTCAAATGAGAATGTCACAAACTAGTTGGCACTGATCCTGCTGTTTGCAGCTAGCTGTTAAGCACTATAAGAGACTTAGGGAGTAAGGATACACTGTCACCAGCATACATAAGGAATAAATCCAGGCTCACATAACAAAATATGGAAAGGACAGTAGGAAGCTACATGAGAATATCAATAGCCATGTACACCTCAAGCATCAAAAGGGGCATTCAGCCTCACTGTTCAACATTGTCACAGAAATATTGGCCAAAAAGTGCCAAGATGAAGTTAGACTGGCAAAGTTTTCTATGGAAGATTACATGAGAAAGCTTTCAGATGGTTTCATTGACACCAGTCAAGTAACTGCCATGGGTGTGAACTGGAAAAGGTCATAGATAAGGGAGGCAGATTCAGTTGACACAGAAGTGTCAATGGATCAATTGGAATCAATCAGGCTCTATCGATCTTGATTCTCAAGAACTGAGAAATTCAAAGACTCCTCTTTGATCAGGAGAATACAGCTACATGATCGAGCATCACAAATGAACAAGCCAATGCAATCATGACCAATCAAGCTATGACATCTGTGTAGTAAAATCAAAGAATACATGTCATCTCTTATGACACCAGTGTCTTTATTCTGCTAACCTGGGGGTGGGGGTGCTATGTCATCAGAACTTCCAGAACAAGACCCTCTGCTATTTGACTGGTCTTTGCATACAGCAATGAAGTGTATTATCCCCACACCATTGCCAAATGTGATCCATATTCCTCCATCAACTATCCTCAAAATGCTTTGCTGTAACTGTTCTTCCTCAGACTCATGCTATTCATGGAGATGTTACTTGCTGATGATCATGCTTGATTGAACTGCACAGATATGTGGAAATGTCAGATCATTGATTCACATACTTAGTGTCCCATCCAAATGAGGCTATGGTGGACAATCTGGAGGAGGGAACCATTGTAGATGACCACATTGATTGTAGTATTCAGTGAGATAGTGACTGAAGCCATTATTGTGTGCTACTAAGCTAACCATCAAGCAAATAGTTACAAACTGTTATAGCATTATGCATTTTGTATCTGTATAAGGTATGTCAGCAGACTGGAGTTATTACACAATAATGATACACATCCGTATGTTCATATGTTTGTGTATTGCTGATATTGAACAGCTATACTGCATCATTCACTCGCTGGCCAGGCCGACAAAGGGGCTGGCCAGGCCAACAAAGGGGCAGTCAGGACGACAAAGGGGCTTGCTAATAATAAGTGCACTATAGGAGGACTGGCAGGGTATGAGCTGCTTTAATAACTGTTGTAAACATCATAGATTTATTGGAGCTCTGAGGATGCATCTTATAGACACCACTTATATGACTTGTCATCACCTCAGTCAGGAAGCTTGCCAGCAGGTCCCAGATTCAGTATGTACAGCAGAAGATCATTTTTAGTTACCATAGTAGCAGCAGCAATTAATAACATGTTAAAATATGTGAGTTTTCAAGATCTATGATAAAAACTGCAAATTTGGTAAAAATCATAACATGAAATCAAAACTTTCTGCATATAAGCATATTGGTTGCTATGGAATTGACCCATCTGCATAGATAACCACTCAGGTGACATTTTGACATCGAGCAAAGAATCAGTATCTGGTGGCCATGTTGGTTGTTCTGTCATGTATTTGCAGTTATCAGTAAGGATGATAATGTTTTGGCATCAATCATCAGGCATTATTGTTGTTGATTTATGGTTGCCATGGTTACCTAGGACCTGTGACAACTCTAAAACTATGTTAAAATGATGTATCTCAATGAGACCTTTCATTTGAGATATTACATGAGGGTAGGTGTTGAGAAATGACAAATTTCTTATAACAATATATATTTTGTATTAGAATCGGCATGCTGGTTGCTATGGAAACATGCTATCACCATGGATACCTACTAAAATGACTTTTTGACTCTTTTAATCAATCAGGCATGCCCCAAAACCCCAATTTAGAGGTATTACACATGCAAATCACATGAGAATTGACTGATTTATGACTTTAAGCATTTTCGTCGGCCATCTTGGACGCAATCTTGAATTTCGGAAAACGCTCAACAATGCCAGCCGGGCATCGTCAAGATTCTGAAAGTATATGACTTCCTGTACCCAAATCAGTCATAACCTCTTCGGGGGGTTTTTCTGCAAGGTTTTCAAGCTGGCAACTGGACTAACTGCCCATGTACACTAATATCATAGTATAGACACTAACGTCTGAAACTAGATAGAAGCTAAGTATGTATCTTGTTCAGAGTTAACTCGATTTTTCTATCAAAGTTTCAAAAACGCCACCAAGGGTAAACATATGGCTTATAATAATATCAGACTTGTCTCAGGTCTCAGAAGACTCAGGTAGAATTAGCCTGAATGGTTAAACATACGATACACTATGCACGGCATGATGTAAGACCCTAAATAGGTGTACAACAACAGAAGTCGATGTCCAGGTACTTGACATGGGGATGATGTAGCTATTATTCAACATACAGACTTGGAGGCAATGATGTCCTCAATGACCTCTGGACGACACAAATAGTTGTATGGCAGCACCAGCCATTAATATGCTCCACCCATGTTCACTAAGCTCTAATCGGCCGAATTCTTATAGGAAATGCATGGCTCTAAATGGGCAATATAGAGTCCACGGTAGGGCTTATCAAGGTAAGTTTCTGTTGGCCGATTTGAATACATTATCTGCTGACACACCCCTAACAAACCACTAGAATACTGTTCTGGTTCTTGTGGTGGTATCATCACATAATGCATCTAAATCGGCATAAAGAGATTCTCGTCAATAGAGCAATATTTTCAACCTGGCTTTCAGGTGAGAGTGCAAGCTGGCCCCAACTCGTCCTCGAGTGCGTCCAAGCGGCATCGCTAGTTTCTGAGGGGCCATGACCGTGTCACTTACCCCGTATATTGGGGGGGGGGGGATTCGTATGCAGTACCTATCTGCACTTTTAATACAACAGCACCAAGCGCACGGTAACCATTTTAACCTGCAACCTATGTGGATGTCCAGTAAGATGCCTTAATTCAGAATGAATGTGTCAGTTCCATTAGACAATCTCACGCATAATCGGCTTGAGAAGAGGCTAATGTGTTCAAATCGACTACTGTGAAGCTTGATATCAGTTCTTACACCCTGCCTCTCCCCTATATTATCCCCATCATTAATTCCTCTGACCGTCACTATGGTTAACCAAAGAAACCTCCACTCCACATGTGTCCAGAATTGAAGCCAGACCATCAAAAGAAAGTAGAGCAAAAAGGAATAGCTGCCATGGGAGAAAACTCATTGCAAGTACAAAAAAGAAGAGAACATCCCTTCCAACCGCCATTCCTTGTGCCTTTGGATCAATCCCAGTACAAATATAATACTGGGTTGGATTAGGCTTCCAAGGAATCCACCATTCTTGTTCCTACCACAGAAATAACATTTCCCCATGGTAACACATCACATTTGGATCATGCAATGTTTTCGATGTTTTCTTTAATCGCCTGCGGTTTGTATAGCTCTGGGGGTACCACTATTTTTATCTGAGGAAGAATTTATTTTTTTGTCAGACCTCTTTCTGCTAGTATTTTGTTTGCCAACATATTTATAGTTACATTTAGATCACCCCACTGTCTATTTTTCTTTCTGTCTCTCAATAGTTTACATAGCCATAGGGTGCAATTATCTCTACCCTATTTCGCATGGGGATTATTTTTCCTCTTCATCCCTTTTTCCTACCATTCTATTTATACATGTAGTACTTAATGTTTATCTTGTTCTTCTCAGATATAGGTGTGTGTTCTATTTGCAATTCGTACTTCAAACTCGTACCTTGAAAATTATTTACTTATCTTGAAGACGATGTTTCTCTTAACCACCCCTTTCATGACTAGGTATTTATTGAGGATGACATGTCGCTTAATGATCAGATCTGTCGTCATGATGCCAACTCTTTGGGAGTGTCTCAACCCAGTAGGATCTGCATTATGCTGGAATGCAGCATTGGTCAGGTACTAGCCAGTGCTGCATTCATGCATCATAACCACCGAAGAATGATACATTAAGACATTATGCCGTCCTTAAAGGGTTAACAGTAACACCTTGTGATTTCCAGGAACCCTGACAGTAGCTACTTTTGGAGACTTGTCTCTGTGTGATGTGTTTTGTGATGATTCAGCTGGGTGGATCCCCTAGCTAATCCTTTAAGGACCACATAATGATTTAATGTCCTATACCATTTGTCGCTATGACGCATGAATGCAACTCTGGGGAATCTACTCTCCAGGCATCATCCAGACCCTATGGGAGTGCATCAAACCTAGGGTTTGCAACATGCTTGAATGCAGCATGGGCGAGTTACTCGTCATCACTGTATTCATGCATCATAGCGATTAAGGACTAAGCATATAAACTTACTATGTGGCCCTTAAAGGGCTAGATAAGTGGTCAGGTGAGGGGGGTGTATGTTGTGTCTCCCCCCATTGGTAATCTGTGATGAGAAGCACCTGTGGAGATTGGCTAGAATAATACAGGTACGTGGGGGATGGGGCGGGGCAGGCAGGCTGAGGTAGCAAGGCTGTGGGCGTTTGGAGATGCTGTGTAAGCTTTACTATACTACTGTAATTGTGTATTAGCTCCACTATGTATTGATTGTGTCCTCTATATATTCTCTAACATACATTTAAATCATCATAATCAAATGCTTGATTATCTTATCACATATACGTACATTATATCCCGATGTAGTGAAGGTCATAGTTATAGGCACATTAAGATGTATATGTAAAAGGAAGGGAATTTCCTACAACATGTGGACCCAGTAGCCTAGATATTGTATGCTGGTAGCACAACATGGGAGATGTACACTGGTCACCTGTCCTGTTAAAGCAATTACGCCGGTGCCCAGTGCTGTTGGGGAGTAGGTACACTGGTGTCTTGTGCTGTTAGAATACGTACACTGGTGTCTTGTGCTGTTAGAGTAGGTACACTGGTGACCTGTGCTGTTAGAGTAGGTACACTGGTGACCTGTGCTGTTAGAGCAGGTACACTGGTGACCTGTGCTGTTAGAGTAGGTACACTGGTGACCTGTGCTGTTAGAGTAGGTACACTGGTGACCTGTGCTGTTAGAGTAGGTACACTGGTGACCTGTGCTGTTAGAGTAGGTACACTGGTGACCTGTGCTGTTAGAGTAGGTACACTGGTGACCTGTGCTGTTAGAGCTGGTACACTGGTGACCTGTGCTGTTAGAGTAGGTACACTGGTGACCTGTGCTGTTATAGCTCCAGTCACCAAGAAACGGCCAGTGAATATACCTACTTTGCGTCTCTAGTATGCCCACATGAATTAGGCTGTGAAGGGTTTTCTTTTGTTCCAGGAAATTGATACATGCATATATACGATAAATATAAAGTAAAATATCTATAATCATTGAGCAATTTATGTTTTTCTCATTAATAATTGGTGGGAAAGTGTCCTTTTTGGGCATTTATACCCATAAATACCATCAAATCAGGGAGAATTGAACACTCAGAAATACTTCTCAAGGGCTAATTGTGGTTACTATTGTTGTCAGTCTTGCAATATAGTAATATTTTGTAGACATACTGTACTAGAAACCATCAATTGTTGGTTATAGATCCATTATGCTTGATAATGCGGGATAAATCCTCCAAATGTCGGCCATTTTGGATCGAGAAATATACTTTAGATCGGGATTTTGAGAAGCCCGGCCCCAAAAAGCATGATTTTGTCATACATTTCACATAGAACAGCTGACTTTTATCACATATAGACCTCTTATTATTACAATAGACACATATTTTCTGAGAGGGACCCCAATCTGTACCTTTTTCATCATTACTATCAGCATTTAATATTTTGTGTAAGTAAATTTCCATGTTTTTGGTACGTTTGACCATGCTGTACAAGTAATGGGTGAAACATCCATTTTGAGCCAAATGGCGAAAAAATGCAAAAATTCAACATTTCGCTACCAACTTTGAATGAGTCTTTTTCAGAGACCAGACTAGATACAATGCCCTAAATGGTCTCATTTGAAAGATAATTTAGTTTCTGAACTACCCCTCTTGAATCATTTAGCTAAAAGGTATCACTCTGGTTGTCATGGCAACTTTGCCTTGTAAAAGAGTGAAAAATTTGAAATTTCAACATTTTAGAATCCTCGTTGCCATGGCAACAGAATCCACAATTTTTCAAAACTTTTTTCTCTAATGAAAAATTCATATTCCATGATGCCTTAGCTTTAAATTGGTATTAAAACGTTTTTTGTGTGCCATTTGGTCATTAAATAAATGCCATTTAACTAAAAGATATAAATGAACTTTAAAACTTTTTACCTATACTTCATGACTGGAGCTATAGAGTAGGTACACTGGTGACCTGTGCTGTTAGAGTAGGTACACTGGTGATCTGTGCTGTTAGAGTAGGTACACTGGTGACCTGTGCTGTTAGAGTAGGTACACTGGTGACCTGTGCTGTTAGAGCTGGTACACTGGTGACCTGTGCTGTTAGAGTAGGTACACTGGTGACCTGTGCTGTTAGAGTAGGTACACTGGTGACCTGTGCTGTTAGAGTAGGTACACTGGTACCCTGTGCTGTTAGAGTAGGTACACTGGTGACCTGTGCTGTTAGAGTAGGTACACTGGTGACCTGTGCTGTTAGAGTAGGTACACTGGTGACATGTGCTGTTAGAGTAGGTACACTGGTGACCTGTGCTGTTAGAGCAGGTACACTGGTACCCTGTGCTGTCAGAGCAGGTACACTGGCGAGCTGCAACTCTGTACAGGGCTCCAAAAACAGAGCCGCAGGCAAATAAACAACGGCCGAGCACGACATGGAGCTAAATGAGCCCGCTGACAGTCTGCCAGGTGAGCGACTCGTCCAGGCTCCTTCCACAACCGGGTTAGGGTCTTTTCATGGGGGATACCGTAGGTTTCATAGAGAACTATAGGGAAATCCCACTGCATGAAGGTTTGAATTGAGGCAAATATGAGCTTGCTTATAGCAACTTTTTTCAGCACCTATGAGGGTGTAATAACTGATCTCATGCTCTCAAAACATACTTTAACACAATATGTAATTTGATCAAATGCATAACATTTATACAGAAGTTCATCAATTATGTCCCATTTTCATCGGTCACACAGGTGCTTTCCCAGATTAACAAAAAAAAGATAGTCCTCACCATCTTTACCCCCACCCACCTCAGTTAATTTTCAAAAGTATCAATACCACATGTGGTGAAAAAAGCTAATGTTGCTAAAGCATTTTAAAACAGCAAACATACATTATAGGTCAAGTGTTTGTGGTATGCAGAGGATAGCAACCAGCGTTTAATATCATTTCTTGTCCAACTGATCATGAAATGGTAAATTGCCCTCCATTGTTCCTAACCGTTGTGGATCCCAACAAAATATCTCCAGTGTTGTACAGACCTTACGCCATTACAACACTGTCTGTGAGTGGGATGGAAAGCTCTCGGCTACTTACCCAGGCAATGTGATCGCGGAGTGGGCTCGAGCTACCTAACCGGCTAATGTTTAAAGTGTAGACTAGTGTTGGGAGGCCACTGTTGATTGTTTTGTGTAATATCTACCAGGATGGTCTCTTCACAATGCTTTCGATAATTATTTGTACAGTAGTTTTTCTTATTTCTGATATCACCCGGTTTGTTTTGGGACGGGTTTGTATTGCAGTTGTAGACCCTACACCTACTTATCCTACTTTCTGTACACATCATATCGCTATGTTTAAGCACCTGATTTTGAATAAGTACCCATCTTGTATAAGCGCGCGATAAGGCCGTCTTGAAATATCTTAAGCACTAAAAATCTGCATCTTGTTTAAGCGCCATGAGTAAACAGCCATCCAAGCATTGATTCAATGATCTATACAGTAGCCTGTGCATTTTAGTGCAGCCTGCTATAAAACACGATATTCCTGTTTTTCAAATTTCAATTTTAATTGGGGAGAATAGATTGGTATTCTTTCAAAGGTGCGAAGATAAAATGGTGTCATGAGTCCAAGAATATCTCAATTTGTTCTAGGAATTGCTGTTATACATTCTTTGTGTGCAATTTCTATTCTATGTCACGACGTCTTGACAGGAAATGATACATAATTAAAACCCCATGGCAACTCTCTGTTAAGGATAGCATAGTCCTTTATTGCTCTACCTTGTTGCTCTATGAGTAATTCACGCCTACTGCAGTCATGTATCATGCCGATACTGCACTCTTGGTACACTCCCAAAGGTAGGCATGATGCACCAAAGCAGTGGTGGTCAGTTACTCGACGTCGCTGCATTGGGGTATCATGATGATGACGCTACATGAATGAAGTCTTGAGCATCATGCTGCCCTAGCAGGGTTAACCTTAACATTGGACTCCTAAGTAATATCTTTTTAATCCTACTAAGCCCCCACAGCCTGCACACTCCTCAGGCCGAGAGCAAAAACTCTTCATGTATATTCCTGTACATAATCTGTCCGCCTTCAGAAAACACAGCAACCCCTAACCCTGCCCCGCTGCTGCTGAGTACTATCTCTAGGCCTTCATGTGTTTGCCCTGTTTTCTTCTGCTCTTCTGTAGATGTAACCCTCAAAGGGCGGCATCGTATTTTTAATGCATTACATGTATATACCCTTAGTCGTCATGATGCATTAATGCAGCACTGGGAGTGTATCAGCCCCGTATACATCGTGTCGGAATGATGCTTGGATATAGCCCTGGCGAGTAGGCTCACCAGGGCTGCATTCATGCATCATGGCGACAAAGGGAATATCATATTAAAACACTATGCGGTATTTAAAGTGCTAGAAAAGATACATCATCACCATTAGCATATGGGACAGCTGGAAGAGCATACAGGCGGTGGAAACAGTTGTCTAGAACTCACCATTTCTATGCTGGGTAGCACTACCTCTATCCATAATCTAGGCTGTACTGGGGCCATCTTTTATGACTTGCCCACCCGTCGCTTGCATGTTGGAATCCAGATAAAAAGTAGTTTCATGGGCGCTATTGTGTAGGCCCCTATCTCTGAGGCGGTGGTACAGACCGGATGATATGACCTGAGGGCTTCGGGATCGATAAAAGGAATTATGGCTCAGCAGGGAATTCCCACCAGATTTGAGAATCTGACATCAACAGGCTATAGGTGATTAACTGACTCCTCTGAGTTATTGGAGTCAGATACAGACCCCCGGGTAAAGACTACATGGCCCTTACCTCTTACTGGTGCCCTGGGTCTCGTGGGATGAGTGTAGAAACATGTGCCCCAGCCTCAGGTGTGTCTATTACCTACATGGTTGTTTGATGGACATGTAATAACCGGCTAAATGGCAGGGTATAGGGACCCTGCAGTGGGTACTCCAGTTGGAATCCTGTTAAATGAGTACGATTTATGAGGCAGTGTGATAGTTTAGCCAAGAATTGCACCAAGAATTTACTCTTTTTTATATTAGTGGCACAAGGGGGAAGCCTATACCTGCGCTAAAGGTGTACTGGGGATACCTGGCCTGCTTCATGAATGCAAGCCCTAGTGAGAAGGGACTCGATGCCCACCCCAATACTACCTGACTCCTCCTGTACCCCGGTACACACCTGTGGTACAGCTCTAACCCACACCTGGAGATGCTTAACCCTTTAAGGACCATCTAGTCCTTTAGTGTGTTATGCCCTTTGTCTTCATCATGCATTCATTTCCTGGGGAGTCTACTTGCCAGGGTTGATATTAAGCATAATGCCGACCTTTTGGAAGTGTATTAACCCACTAGAGTCGGCATGATGCTTTAATGCAGCGTTGGGAAGTCATTCGCAAGGGATGCATTCATGCATCATGGTTATACAGCGCATGATGCATTAAAGCAGTATGCGGCCCTTAGAGGGTTAAACCTCCGTCTGCCGACCTGCTGCTGTGTGCCTCTTCAGTATACACCTGCCATCCTCATACAGACAGCAGACAAAGGCTGCAAGAATGGAACACTTCTAAAAACTTGTGTTGACATTGGCTTCCAAGGAATGAGCATAATGTGGTCAAAAATGCTTACTGGTACATCCCCTTCCTACCTCTTCGAATGTATATAATTTGATGCCACAGTCAAGCAAGGGCAATTAGAGTTCAGGACTCCTTCAGAAACCTCCTTCCAATCAGGATATTGGATCAATTAGTGCTAAACAGCACTCGGAAATTAAACGTTCTCACCTGAGACAACCCGGAGCAACTTTAAAAATTGCACCGGATATTCTTTTCCAAGAATAATTAGCAATGTGTTTTCAGACTGAATAAAACACACGACCTTTTGATACTTAAGTTTGTCTAAGGATTCTTTTCTCGTATAACAAATTCCCAGAGTGGCACAGTTCGAAAATGATGAGAATGCTCCGGAAATTTGACGCGAGAAATAAGGAGATTATGTTTGCAGGGGGTGTTTTGCCTGCACTACTAGCTAATTAAATAAAACATTGCCAAACCGAACACTACACTGACATCCTTGTAGTACTCCTAAACTGGGCATATCCCATTCAGTTTTCTTTAATCACTACAGAGCTCAGAAGTGTTTAGTCTGCTGCTAAATAAACGGTGTATGACATAAGTCACTCCTAGCCTTACTAATTATGTGTAGTCTAAACTAGGCCGAGGCTACATACACCCTCACTGGCCATCTAAACTAAGCCTCGGCTGAGGCTAGGTCACTGACATCTGAGTGAAATAGACAGCTGGGAAAAGGATCTCTTTGGCTGTGCGTGACTAATGAGAATGATGAGAATGTACAAGACAAATAAAGATGATCCAATAATTCTGGATTACTCCAAAAACATGTACATATCATTTGCTATCAACTGCTATGTACATCTTACTTTTGGCGTATACACCTGTGGAGGCCTCTTCATTGCATGAAGGCTGTATGATATTGCTTTACGTGCCATTTAATTTTCTTAAATTCCAATTTTCATGCAGTGCTTGTGCTCTCAAATACATCAACCTGGATCCTTTGTTAACATGTGGCGTATATGAGCAGGGGCTGTGGTTGTCAAAGCTGTCAGGGCCCCCTTCTTGAGGGAAAACCGTCTCACCTCTCTAATAATAATCCAGGTCACTGACCCTATTCTAGCACAATATATATTTGTGTTCAGAGGATCTTGATTGTTTTAGAATCATGAGTCTGCTGTTTCCAGCCCCTGAAAGAGATAAAAAAAAAAACCACCCAGGATCCAGATAACCTTACCGACTCATCAATCACAATAACATCACAACCATCATGTGGCCATGTATTTAGTATCAAGTCATTAGGTGACATTTGGTGTGTATAAACAACACTGCTGAAATAGTCATCCCCAGAACCGATATATACCGACATACAGTGGCTGCAAAGGTCACCCATCATACTCAATACACCTTGTAGGTGTACTGACCCTCATGTAGTGTACGCTATATACGTATGCGGTATAAAGGGATTATTTTCTTAAATTTGTAGAGTTTTTATTTATTTTTAAACAGCATTAATTACAATTTCGATGTCTGTTTGACAGGGGATGTCCTAATACAGTAGGTGTCAATTTGAATTTGACACAAGGAATTACGACTGGTATCTAGAGCTCTTTAGCCCGATCCATATGACCAGGTGTATTAGATTATGCTGACCAGTCTGTCCCAGAAAACACACAAGTATAATTGACTTGGCTTACTCTAACTTTAGAATTATGATCAGATTATTGCTAAGTATCACCTATAGATCGAGGTTTTGGTGTCTGAGTGAATGCCTGTTGGCGGTATCACATTTCTGATGTTTGAACACATCAAACAGACTCCAAATATTTGTCATTTCTTGCTGCAGGGATCTATTGGCTGTGAGTGAGTCCCTTAGTTCCCCTCACCGCCGCAGCCACCATGAGGGTGCTGTGGTAGCCAGCAGCTATTTCCGGTGGCCATTAAGGTCTAGTTCTCGCGGGCTCCACACGGTGGTGCTGGTGGTGAGGGGGGGGGGCAGGCAGGTGTGGGTAGGGGTTGGCCGTGTGTATTTTATAAACATGTACTAGTCTGACGATACAGCCCATCTCCAGCACACAATCTGATAGAAGTAGAAAAAATACCCTTTGACAGGAAGAAGGAAATACAGGTAGGGGAGAGATAGAGACAGTGGGATATATTACAGGGACAAAGAGAGAGCGAGAGAGAGAGAGAGAGAGAGAGAGAGAGAGAGAGAGAGAGAGAGAGAGCCAGAGAGAGAGAGAGAGAGAGAGAGCCAGACAGAGCCAGACAGACAGACAGAGACATAGACAGACAGAGAAATACAGAGAGGTAGAAATATCCAGAGATAAAAATTGATGGACATAGAAAGAATTACGTCAGTGAAATACTGCCTATAGCTGGATACAGAAAAAAGATAGAAAAAGCGAAAGAATAAGGGAGTATTCCACTGACGTCGGATGGCCATAATTTCGTCATCAGATGAAAGTCTATAATGTTAAATTTATGGACGAATCTCGTCAGACGATAAAATCTCGGCCGATTTACGTCAGTGGAATACATACCAAAGACAGACAAAGAGAAATATTCTATAACTAATACTGCAGATATGGGAGACAGAAACAGGTAAAGGGAACAATAATATCCTGAACCAGTAGTCAGCTGGGGATGCAGGGGTGGGCATGGTGGGGGTTCTGTGTACCATAGTGAGGGGGTTTGTGTACTATGGGGAGGGGTATCAGGGTATAGGGTGAACCTGAGGGGTGTGTAGCATGCCTTAACCCTCACCTGTATACACCTGGAGGAAACATGCACCCACTGACCCCTACACAGATTAACCCTCTCGTGTCAAGTGCCCATAACTCCTCCCCTACATGTAGTGCATGCTATAAATCCTGACCCCCTCACCCCCTACTCAATATACTACCTGCTACGTCTTCTGATCCATTTCCACACCTCCCAATTTCCACCATCCACTCAGTGCAGACGCAGAGCTCATTTCCTCTTGCCGTTCCTCACTTCCTTCTCCAATACCCCACGGCATCCTCTTCTCACTCCTTGAGTCCATACCCATTCCTCTCAATCTGGTGATATTTTCTGACCACATTCATATTTTTGAGCTCCTTCTTAAGTTAACCTCGAAACTGATTGCATACGTACCAGTGTAAACCCAATTTCAAAAACTCCTGTTTTTTACTCCTTGCTTCTTATACCTCAGCATTCACTCACAGGCCATAGTTTTGCTTCAAATTCCCTTGTTCCCAATCCCTCTAAGGGCCGGTTAGGTACACCCTCAGAAAAGTGAGAGTCATTGTCGCTAAAACTACCCTCGCCTGAGGGTCACGCAGTGCCTGACCCTCAGGTGAGGGTAGTTTTAGCGACAATGACTCTCACTTTTCTGTGTGTGTAGTAACATTAATTTTCAGTCAAGAATGACCAAATCGCTGCAATTGACTTGGAATGGTTGAAATTGCAATTGCCTCACTATGGCCCAAATTGGTTCTGGTGATTGGAGATAATGGCCATTGTCCAATGGACTCTAATCGGCCAAAGTTGTAGTAAGTGTATGTGCTTCATCGGCTTAAAGGTTCACCATTGGACAGAGACCATAAGATATGTATAACCGTTATTCATTTTCTTACTGCCCTAATCCCCCTAGTTATAAGCGACCACCTTTACATTCTTCACTATATAGGGGTCAAGCTGTTGGTGCGGCTTTTCCGTCAGTTGGTACTGGCGAGATAAGCACTGATAACAGCTGTCACACTGGAAACCAGTTGTTACATAATGCACCCAAATAATTCTGCAGTGAACAGAGGGAATTATTTTATTGGTTTAAAATGTATCCCTCTAGTGGCCTATAGGCCCACCACATTGAGTCCTTGTCCCTCCAAAACTAAATCAAACTAGACGATATGGTGCCTGTATAACTCATCTACATAGTCTACAGTCTCTGTCACTCCCATTCTGACACTGCACCACTCCATACTATTTACATTCAACCTGCACTGCTGTGATGATTGGCTCTGACCTTTATTTATAAACATGAGCCCTGGCCCTCACCACTACTACTTCCCAACTTCTCACCAACCACCATCAGCACCATCCTCTCTCCTCTAGGTCACGTGCCGGTAAATGCTGCCACCTAGTGAGTCATAATACAGTATTCAGGCCTGCACTGAAGGCTGTTCTAGCTGCTGATTGGCTTATGACATGTTGGACATGCTAGTACTGTTGTCCATATGGCAATCTTTATAAAATCGCATCTGCCGGTCAATTGGGGCCAGCTTCCGGTGGGGAAATAATTTTCAAGATGTAGCTGGGTACCCCCGTGACTGACTCTAGGTTGGTCCTAAAGCCCCCTAGTGGCCACTGAGGGAGCTCAACCTTCAATTAACCATTGTCCCTATGAGACCTCTCTTGTGAGCTACACGTTGGTAGACAAGCGAGATGTAAACCTCTAAGAGGGTTTCTAATCTGCAGGTATCTAGCTCATCAGAGTAAGTATGTGTCTAATAGACACCTAAAGCTCCCTGTAAACCACGACACTCACTGCTGTTGTATCTATACATCATGATGTCATAAGTGCACAGGGCTTTAATACAGAAAAAGCATCCTATGTCATTAATCCTAACCATGATCCTTAATTAATACAGTTCTTATTCAAAAATGTATTTTGTATCAAAGTGCTCAAAATCATTCTCTTCATTGTAAATGATTATATTGCCCTTATATGATATAGGACCTTACAAATAAAGCACTTACAAATCTAGGTCACAGTGGCCATAACCTCACCTTTATAAAAGAGCCTGTAACTATAGCAAAACAGCACACACCCTACCTGCAGCGAGCAAGCATCTGGCATTTCTTGTCTACAGCCCGTGTAGCCTATTCACACAGCCCTGATATTCCCCTTGAAGGTTTTTGTATAATCTATAATATTTCTTTTCTCAGCCCTTCCCTGTAAGTGTAAGAAGCACCCCCAACAAGTGATATTTGAGTTAGTAGTAGCAGGGTGAGGGGTGCCCACAGCAAGGGGCAACGCGGTTGGAGTATGTTATTTCTAAACGACAGCACTGTACGAGCGTAACTCATTGTATGTCAATGACCTGTGGTAACACAAGCTGAACTGGTAATTCTCAGCAAAAAGTAATATGCCAACTGTTGCCTCAATATAACAGTCTTCTTGGGAAAGCATGAAATTTACCCTTTCAATGATGTTTTATAGCCGGTCAGTGGTCGAGTAGCTCCAGCTCATCCAGCCTTCTTAGGCCTAAAAAGATCTTTGTGTTTAGGTATCCCTACCGACCCTATTTTTCTTACTGAAATTGTGAGAAAAGGGAGAATTTCTGTCCCACAAAAGAAGATGGATTAATAAAGAAAAATCGACCTACCGACCGACCCTATCTTTCTTTTGTGGCGGGGGGGGGGGGGTGACAGCCAATAACATTCAGTTGTTATATTTACCTGGCTCTGAAGGAGATGACGCTGTATAACATCTAGCATTTCATAACTTAACTTTCAATCATAAAGCCTTATATAAACATAGTGCATGTCCCTTTCAGCCAGAACCCTACATACATTCATGGGTCATACACTGTGCTGATACCTCATGGCAAGACATCCATATGAGGCATCATGCCATTCTTAATTCACCATTGCTATGCTGGGTAATGGCCTATCCTAGTCCTTTCCATCTTCTACTGTTAATATATTCATTCTACTCGACACACTGACTAATGCACAACATGTTTAACAGCAGAAAGAGGAAGTAGTGTATACTTCCTCTTCCTAAAGCATCTACCTACACCATCTATCATACTTACTCCCAGTCCCCTATATCCCCCACCAATACACATCTCCTCTTATCTCCTTCTTCCCCCATACAGCCTGTGGTATCTGTCGGCTATACACCCTGTGTACCATACTGCCATGATTACCCAACAATCATGGCCGCCAGTCCCCCACCACAGCACACCGCTGTGTCCTCTACTGTAGTTGTATATTTAGCCACTAGGTGCACTCAGGGGCTTATTTACAACCTGTGGGTTGTCACCCCTCTACCATGAGGAACTGGGATCCTCTGTGTGCACCCTGTAGGCTGATTTAAAGTGTTGTTGTGGCTGTTATTGTGATTGGAAATGTCCCTTTATTGTTGGGGGAAGGAGGGAAGGTAGAAGAAAGGTTTAATTCTGGGAATTAGATTTTTCACTTCTGATCCACAAAAATGCATATTTCAGCCTAGGGAAAATTCAAAAATGAATTGTAATTGGACTTGTTGTTGTTAAACCCTGATGGCCACCGTCCACTTGGGGAATTTGAGCAAATTGAGCCCAAACCCAGTGGACGGTGGTAATGGTATAACCATCTGCAGAAACCATCTGCAATGATATTTCCTTATTGTGCATGAAATCGTTTAAAACAAACCTGATCTGAAGGGTAGCTGATGTAGCGGCTTCAATCAGCAAAATCTTAGCTTTAATTAATTTGCTCTTAAGCAGATTTCCAAATCATGTGAACTGCATAGGAGTTGTCATTTGACATGTTGCTGCTGTTTGATTCTTATAGAGATGACATACGATAACTCTCCATTGAAATAAAACCACAAAACACTGGAATCCTTCTTTAGTTATACATAGACCAACCCCTTACCAGTCTGTTTGAATTTGAAATTAAGTTAATGTGGTACGAAGAAAGACATTTGATATTATGATAGGTCTGACAAACTGGCAAAGTCTGGCTAACTACGTGTTTGTTTACCATAGAGCTCTAAACAACACCAACGTATCCCCCAACGGCATAGCAGGGCTCATTTGACTGTTGGCGACCCACCAAAGTACATTTTTATAAATAACCCCCTTCCCCCTACGTTAAATGAGTTGGCTGAGGTACAAGCCAGGTGACAGTATTGCTGGAGGGTGAGGTGGTACAGTTTTCAGGGCCCTGAGAGACTTCCGAACAGAGAGGTCCACAGCGCTGGGAGACAAAGTAAATGGTGGGTTCACTGTCCTACCACATTTGTTGACTAGCACTTATGGTTTTGGATTGATAACTATGTCACCATGATGCACCAATGCAGTGCTGGCAAGAACTAGAAACTCACTGAGCCGCCTTGATGCACCATGCCGACCCTTCGAAAGTGTCAACGCTGCTAATGTCATCAATGTGTGTTGCACTTCAGTGTCCCAAACGGTAGATTGATAACATTTAGACTAATTTATGGATAAGCACATGTGTCCTCAGCACTTTGTCAGTGGATGAACTAAAATACCCACGATTTCATTCTACCCATTGAACATCCCCAGAGTGTATGACACCAACCTTTGTTACTCTTATTGGCCTTGGACTTTATCTATATAAATATACCACTATACCACTGAACCAAATGAGGTGATATTTAGAAAAATTATTGTTAAATGTACCAGCTGCTACTCTAAACTGTGAACTACCCAAATTTCAATGCACCAGCTTTCTGCAACATGGTGCAGCCGAAGGCATGAGGTCTGACTATGTAATAAATAAGTTACTTTGGTGATAATTAAATCCTTGCTGGGACCAGCATAAATAGCAGACATTGAGTGAAAGTGCTGAAGTAAGGTGACTCCAGTACATATATATTATCTATGACCTTCAGGTTGATAAGGTCAGGGTACTGGTTGCCACATGGTAGCAGTTTATTAGATACTGGCTTACATCAATTACATTTATACCCCTAAGGTGTCTGGTTAGTTTACTATCAGGGGACCATGTGCCACTAATAAAACCTCCAACAGGGGGTACACAGGAATAGAATATTTATATAATATGTATGTTGATGAATCTTAGGAGTATATGGATCATGCCTTCTGCATGGCTACCCACCTTTCTTTTAACATGCATAAATACATATTTGATAGACAATGACGTTCTAATAAGGTGAGGCCAAGGTGAGCCATTTTGCAGCATGGCTGTCTATATCTTAAGGTAGAATTTCTGTATCTTAGTTACCTAGATGAAAACCATCCTAATCTACATTTGCATCTTGAATCAGTTTACAAAGTATATTTTCCCAGTAATGCCATTGTACTAGTATGGCTCTATGCTGCGCCGACATCTCATAAATGTTTGCATTTGAATTCCCTTAAAGGAAAGCTTTAAGTTATATCCCGGAAAGGTCATAATAGCATTTAAGTGGCTCTAAGTGGCTTTAAGTGGCATTTACTCAAATGAAGCATATCTAATTTACTTAAATGCAAACATTCATGCAATGGGAGTATTGTCTTTTATGACCTGCTATAGGTGCAGGGTGCCAGTGTACATAGTAGTACCTCCTATGTCTGTGTTTATCTGGCTCATATCCACCAACAGCCTCTCAGGCTTTCAGCCGTTCAGACTAATGTGTTATGAATATATAGACTATGTAAGATCTGCAAAGCTTATCATTTGAAACTATTGCAGTCATTTAGCCCTCTACAAATAATGATCAATTGCCTACGAAAAGGGTTAATTTGCATCAGTAAATGCCATACAATTATATTTCCTACAAATACATATTCAGATTTACTATGATAACTCTCTAGTTTATCTGTTAGACAATGTATAGAACCTACACTATTCATTTATACTTAATATGATATACCAATGATAATTGAACATCCTTTCAACCAAGTTCTCCAATTGAAAAATACTTTTCCAACTTTTGTAGTGCCATGATACATTATGTATTTGATTTATGGCAGTTGCGAAACGAACAGCCCTTTAGAGAGCTACACGACTCCAGTCTATATATTTCCAAAAGGGGTCTCACCAAAACAAGTTGAAATGAAATACCCAAAGCTGTTACCCCAAAATACAGTAAAATTCAATAAACGCTTATCAGTTTTTTTTCTTTCTGTAAGACAATACATGAGGATTTGTTGGAATTAACACATATTTGCAGTGACTATAAAGTTTTATCGTAGACGTCTCCAACGATGGGCTAAATGGCATGCCAGTGATATACGGTAAGTTATCCTCCACTGAAGTACTACTTTAAGAAATATTCATCACGTACCTGAGCCCTGATGGCGGCCAGTTGGAGGTTGGCCACTCGTATCTCATTCCGCTTTCGACATAAATCCTCCTGGGTTTCGTAAACCTTTGCGTACAAGTGATTTGCTAAATTTCTGAAAATGAGAAGGGTGGAAAGAAAACTGAGATTAGTAGTTGTTGTGATTAGTTACTCACGTTGGAAGGGGATGTGGGTGGCTTGGCGACTGCTTCTGATTCTGCATGTTTATCGCGTTTAGATTTGCGTCGAGACGAGTGATGATGACCATCATCATCTTCTTTATGATGATGATGACGCCGTGAGGAACTCCTGGAAGACTCCTCCTCCTTTTTCTCCTTCTTTGGCATGTTTCAGGTTATTTGTATATCACCAAAATATATATTTAAATCTGTGCAGTATCCAATATGTAACAATATATCACCCGAATTAGCTCCTGCGCTCTGTTTTTTCGCACATGACACAGTCCACTTTAAAAAAAAAATCAACAAAAACTAAGTGGAATTATTTTAACACATTAAAAAAAGGCAGAGCTTTTTGGAAAGCAGCAGGGGCAATGGTGGTGACAATCAGCTAATCCTATCCTGTACTGTTGTAGTGGTGAGAGTGGTACTCCAGTAGTCCATAGAGGACCCTCCTCCCATGGTATAAGTAGTATAGCACTGACAATGTAGCCACTCCTCTGTATCACTACCCTCAGGTATACATACTCACAAAGAGCAACCACATTCAAAATAGCTGCTCACTGATGATCCTCATATGAGTTTGAATATGTATACACAAGACTTGGTAGTGATTTTGACACAAGTAGCAGTTTTGATGATGATATAGCTGAAATGTATAGTCCTCCACCTCCTCCTCTCCTCCTGTCCCCAACACTGACTGGCAGGTATCGCCCTCAGGTAGGGAGTAGTAGTGGTAGGAGTGAATCTAACCTAATTACTGTGATCTGCTCAGATCTGCTCATCCCTGTATATTGAGCTGCTCACACTGGCTGTGTGAGGAGGAGCAGGTTGGGGAGGGGTTGGTGTGGGAGCAGCTTGGTGGTCCCCCTACCTGTGGCCACCACCTCTATACCACTGTACTACCAGGCTCATCAAACACACGAGGCCTGGACCCTGCCCCCCTCTCTACTTCCTCTACCTCCTGCTCAACCTATAGCCCTGCCATAGCAGGCTGTAATACCCCAGCAGTTACAGACTGTGACAGTCTACCCATGTGACCCATTATAACAATCTCCATCCATATCATATCAGTCAGAGAGCAGCTGTCAGCTTGGAAAGGAAACTCCCTGTTTCACAAGATGGCTGTTGGTGCACCATAATAGACTACCCGCGTCAGCCCCGCATGCCCCCTGGTGTCTTGGGGGAGGACTGGTGTGGCTGCTACCAGCAGGCTGAGGGGGCCTGTACAGGGGACAGGTGAGGGAGCAGCTCAGTGGGGAGTTGGGAGCTGCTCATGCTGTGAAGGTATACAGCATGGCAGGCCATTCTGCACATAGAGGCTCTCTGTCTACCATCAGTAGTATAGTATGTATCGGAACGGGACTATAGTTAAGTACTGTTTATTACTCAATCGACCTGCAGCCAATCAGAGGCCTCCATTTGGTCACGTGACCGGAAGTGACCTACTTAGGGGATTAGTGGTGAGGTCACGTGACCTAGTTAGCCAATCAGAGGCCGCCATTTGGTCACGTGACCGGAAGTGAGGTCATATGACCTACTTATGGACCGGAAGTGACGTCATATGACCTACTTAGGGGACCGGAAGTGACCTACTTTAGGATCACGTGACCGGAAGTGACCTGATGAGTCACGTGACCGGAAGTGACGTCACATGACCTAATGGCCAACCGGAAGTGAGTGACCTGATTGAGGATCACGTGACCGGAAGTGACCTGATTGATCACGTGACCGGAAGAAGAAGAAGAAGAAGAAGTGACGTCACGCGACTTAATGAAGAGATGAGCGTCTTTAAGGGGTCACGCGCTTTAAAATGTGATATCTTTTTTTTTGGAGGAGGAGGAGGAGGAGGAGGAGGAGGAGGAGGAGGAGAAGGAGGCGAGTCTCTTATTTTTTTCGGTAAACTAATAAAAAACACTACGATATAAGTTTTTGTTTTTTTTTCATTTTTTATTGTTTTACGAGCGACTGGAAGTGACTTATTGAACTAGGTAGAAGCGTTCTTTAGAGTGTATAAAGGGGGGGGGGAGGGGAGGGGAGGGGAGGGAAGGGGAGGGGGGCCCCTTTAAGATGCATGGGGAGGGGGGCGCTTTTAGGATGCATGGGGCGAGTGGTGGGGGGGGGGAGGGGGGGAGGGGGGAGGGGGGCACTCTAGGGGGGTGGGGGGGCACTCTAAGGGGCGTTTGTCTCTTTTAAGAAAAAAAGAAAAGAAAAAGATTTCAATCGAGAGACACGCTTCTTCCTCTCGAGAGGAAGAAGCGTGTCTCTTCGTTTTTTTTTTGTTTATCACGTGCTTCGATGAGGCGATCAGCTGCGACTGGAGGAAGTGACACTTTAAGAGGGCGCGCGTCTTAATTGTTATGATATTTTTTTTTTTACTTACTAATAAAGAAGACGTATGAAAATAAAACACAACAATTCACATGTCCGTCGTTCTCGTTGTTTCTTGCTTGATAAAGTCAAGTAATATCGCGATGCCGAGGTCAAACTTTCCCATGTCCTCAGTCAACACTCGAAGGAGTTCAAAAGGTATACCGCCGGCACCGTCAGCTTCATCTTGCCACATTTTCAACACTCGGAAGGCCCACTCAGCGGGACTTCCTCCGTATTCGCATTCTTCAGCGATCTTATCTAACCTCTCAGGCGACAATTTTAAATGGTCCCCCACCTCTTTCCACCTGCTACCTAGACGTCTGCCGAGGGTGCCCAAGTGCTTATGCATCGCGCGCGAGTCGGGGTTTTCGAAATCCAACCCCTGTCTGTGGAGAAGGGACATCCACTGAGCCAACAGTTCCACGCGTCTAATGCGGGTGAAGACGCGACCGAGCTCTCCCCATCTATGACGATGCGGGGTTTCACCCCACCAGACTCGGAACATCGCCGTACACAGCTCCTCCGGTGTCTTGACACTGCGCTCTACTAGAGCATCCATACGGGCGGCGGTAACTTTTAAGCTACTGCCTAACTCTCTCCAACAGCCGCTCAACTCTTTACCTAGTTGACGAAGCAAGGCGTCGCTATAGGCTAACCGCCGCTGTCCTACCTCTCTGTTCTCCCCATCGGTCTGCCTCGCGCGTCTCACGTCGTCAAGCTGCATTAACTTTTTTTCAGGTGGACAAGGCGGTGAAGGCGAGCTTGAAAGTGGAATAGCTTGAGCCATCTCGTCTCGTCTTGGCGGTGGCGGCGGCGGCGGCGGCGGCGGTGGCGGCGGCGGCGGCGGCGGTGGTGGCGGCGGTGGTGGTAGTAGACGTTACTGTGGTCAGAGGCGATATGGTTTTTTTCCAACAGAAATCAGAGCTTTTTATACAGAGGGAGTTTAATCCCATTTCCAACAGCACTCCAGCTGTGTAGCGACCTGTCCGCATGACGCTTTTTCAACCGCTCCGCTCCTTAAGAGCTTAGATGACGAGGGGTGTGTCATCGCTATCCGTGGAGACCAGCTGAAAACGGTGTTTCTTCCTCATCCATAGCCTTACCTCCTACCCCCTACCTGAGGACGTCTCCCTCCCTCTGACATTCATTGTAACAAACGTCAGAGGTCAGGTGAAAATCGGATTTTTTTCATGCACAGCCTTAGTCAGCTGTCACCCCTCCCTATTGAACTAGCCGGCCGCCGCCTGGCCGGCCCGGTCTACTCACCACGGCAGGAGGTGGTGATTTTTTTTTTGTCTTACACTTAAGTCGCTCACCACATGCACACGCCTCTACTCACAGACAGACACGTTCGTCTTAGGGGGGTCCTGCTTCACGCCACACGCCTCCTGTAGTTTTTTTTTGTATACACACTCTAAGCTCATCACCGTTAATCCTTTATACAGCTAAGGCGCGCTGAATGGCTGAACAGGGTGGTAAGTGGCTTAGCTCATGACAGTGGATCCCTCAAAAAAAAAGAGGGGAAAGGGATCCAGCTGAAAACGTCATACCTTATGTCTTTGTGAATGGCCGCCGGTCAGTCGACGGCAGCAACCGGTTAATCCTTTATACAGCTAATGCGCGTTGAATTGCTGAACAGGGTGGTAAGCGGCTTAGCTCATGACAGTCGATCTCTCAAAAGGGGGGAAAGGGATCCAGCTGAAAACGTCATGCCTTATGTCTTTTGTTTCTCTTTGTGAATGGCCGCCGGCCAGCCGGCGGCAGCTGAACAGGGTCAGTAAGTAGCTTAGCTCTAGAAGCGAGAAGGCGTATATAAGGGGTCTGGAAACCTCCATTCACTCACTCATTCTTTTGCTGCTCTCTACAGTCACCACCATGAGCAAAAGACAACACCTAGCGCCGTCCAAGAACAAGAAGACTACGCGGAACAGCGCTCGTTTAGCGTCAGTGCCTCCTCTTGCTACTGAAAATGAGACTACCGCCGCAGCCGCTTGGTCTTATCACCCTCCCGCTGTAGCGAGCGCTCGCGGCAGTAGTAGTAGTAGTAGCAGTAGTAGTAGCAGTAGTAGTACTAGTAGTAGTAGTAGTAGTAGTAGTAGTACTACTGGTAGTAGTCGTCGTGCTAGCGACGTTGTTACACTCGCGACGGTACACGTTGCTGCTAAGCGCGCTGCCGCTGCTACTGCCGCCCCGCCTGCTGCGGCTGCTGCTGCTGCTGCTGCTGCACCTGCTACCGCTGCGCCTGCTACTGCTGCGCCTGCTGAGGCTGCTGCGCCTGCTACTGTTGCGTCTGCTGCTGCTGCTGCTGCTGCTGCTGCTGCTGCTGCTTCTGCTGCACCTGCTGCTACCGCTACTACTACTGACGACAACGCTCCTGGCACAGCGCAGTACTGGCAACCGGGTTTTTACCTCCCCACTACTGTTGATGACTTTGATGACCTGCCGCACGTTGCACAGCCCCTCTCCTCCACCACTACATCGACCGACGCCCTCGACGCCGCTCGCGCTGAGAGTGACAGCTATTCGGACACTCAGCCCCTAAACCGAGAAGAAGAGGAGGAGGAGGAGGAGGAGCAGCAGCAACAGGGTGAGACAGAGAACGACGCTGACGACGAGGCGTACGAACAACCCGAAGGGAAAGGGGTGGGCGGTACGTTTTTCGGCTTCCCTCTTCGACCTTTCGACCTCACTTCCTCCACTAGTAGCGTCCCGTCCGGTCCGTGGCGACTGCCCTCACCGCCACCTTACGAGGGCGGCGGCGCTTCATCTTCTACCGCTACACTCAGCACCGACGGCGTGTGGCTGCGCTGTTCCAACAACGAGGCCTCGGATACCACCAGCGCTGACGCTGCTCCTGCTATCGGTTCTGCTGCTGATTCAGCTCACGCTGATGGTGTTACTCATCCTGCGGGTGTGAAACGTTCTAAGGTGAGTTCCAGAACAACAAGGCCTAGTAAGAAGAGAAAAATACAAGAAAAAGAACGAGATGGACGAGAAGAAGCAGAGAAAACCTTCTCCCGTCTTCTCGGGTTAGAGTTCTGCTTAGACGGAGCTTTGACGCTGGAGATCTGGGAGGACGTGGCTAGACTGTCTAGGAGGCCGCGCTACACAAAAGACGGCCAGGTGAAAGAGGCGTCTCTGACCAGAAGCAAGCGAGTGCACTTCACGGCCGACGCGCTGCGCGAGCTAATAGCACGCATCGCCGATATCCGCGCAGTGGTGCGCATACGCGACACAGCGGCCGCGCAAGGAAAACCTAATCACACCCCCTGGTTCGCAGTGCTGGATGAGGAGGGCGAAGTGTACGCAGCTGTGAGCTACTACAGCGGTAAGAACCTCGTCCACGTGCGCAAGTACGAAGGTCCTGACAAAAAACCCACACAGCAGGGAGTGACGCTGTCCGCCAGAGCGCTCAAAGAGTTGGATGACAAAACAGAGATCATTCTGAAATATCTCGGCATAGATTCGGAATGAGAGACGCTCAACGCTCACGCGCGCACACACACACACACACACACACACACACACACACACACACAGCGTTTGACGTACGCTGTATGAGACAGACAGACGGATACACAGACAGCAGACAGAAAGATAAATAGATAGATAGATAGACAGATAGATTGATAGATAGATAGATAGTTAGACGGCTAAGTAGTTGGTAACTGAGTGAAAAAAAAACATGACACAGTACGTATGCGAAAAGTGTTTCAAAATGTTTAAAAGACCGTACAACCACGAGAGACACGTAGAAAATTGTAGAGTAGTACCTAAGTTTTGCCCTCTATGCGGCGAAGGCGATTGCCGAAAGATCGCCTGTCGACGCGAATCTCTGGACGGGGTGACCGTCCCTCCGCGCATATGTGCTGTACCGAACGGGGAGGAAACGTTCACGGCGAATTGGCCTGCGATACAAACGGGCGTCAGGATGCACGGGACTCGCGTGAGTGTAACAAACTTCAGGCTACCAACCGGCGAGTTGAGTGACGCTGTAGATACTATGCGTCGCATTCACTTGACACAAAGATTCAGATACAAAGTGGGTTTCTCGGTAGGCTTACTCTTACAACACAGAGAAGACAAGAGCAAACTGCGCTACTTTCACGCCTCCCAGAACAACGCAACTCTCATACAACCGCTCCCTACTATAACTAATTCAGAAACTTTGGAAGAGCTCCTCTCAAAGATGGAAAACACCGTCGCTTGCGAGGAAGTACGGAAACTTTGCGACGCTGACACCAAGTGGCACGTTCTTTTTCCTACCAATTTGAACATTTGCGTTTACATGCCCAGCTAGAAAAATACTAGAGTAAAACTATAATATTTACTCTAGTATACTGTAGTAAATTTACTATAGTGTTTTCGTCCACTATAGTATCCACTACTTTACCATAGTATATTAAATAGAGTAAACTATAGTATTTACTGTGGTATACTACAATATTCTATAATTTACTATGGTTTTTACTATGGTATACTATGGTAAATTTACTATAGTGTTTTGGTCTACTATAGTATGTACTATAGTAAATCATGGTATATTTACTAGAGTAAACAGCAATATTACTGTGGTATATTACAATATACTATAGTTTACTGCAGCATTTATACTATAGTAAATTTACTATAGTGTTTTCGTCTACTATGATATTTACTATTGTTTGCTATACTTTATATTACTACAGTACACACATCATGGGGTATACTGTAGTGCACTACAGTATACGTTTGTTACCAGGGACCATTTTTATTCATCTTTATTCATCATTTGATTGTCCCTTGTAGTGACTAATCTGTAGGATGTGTAATGAATCCTTGACATCGTGAGGCCGGCTCCTGGGCTCCTAGGGCCGGCTCCTGGGATCCTAGTCCCCCTGGAGGGCTGGGAAAAACGGGTAAACTTGTAGAAAAATGAATTTGGAAAAATGTCAAATCCAGACAAATGATATATGTATAGATGCAAAATAAGCCATAGTGAACTATTAGTATTTGGGTTGTTTGTTGTTCCCATATATTAGTTGTTGGATATATGAGCCCATGTGTCATTATAATTGAAGTTGTAGTGTATTGATAATGTTGGGGATGCTTTGGCTAACTGAGATGGTAGAGAACTCCTCGCTTGGCAGATCTTTGAGACCCATAGTTCAGGATAGGTCCCAACAGATCAGTGAGAAGTCAGCAATATTGGACAGCCCTTTATTTCACTTGATTAAACAACAGTGATAAGCCCATGCAGTGAGGTTGACCAGTATCTCCAATTCAGTCCAACAATGTGATAAGAGCCAGTGTACATCAATCATACAATGCATATACCATGTTCAGTCAATCATGTCTCAGTCATTAGTCAGTTGTATACTGTCCACTATACACCCTGTCAGTTCTAGATAGCAATACAGTCACATAGCATCAATTTCATTGTATTAGAATAAACGGGCAGGTAAGTTCAGAATGTTTGGTTTGATTAAAACCATAGATTGAATCTTAACTGACTTGGCCAGGTGAGGACTTAAACATCATTTGATCAATAAAGTAAGAGTTACAATCAAGGTTTCGGCAGACATCATTGTGTGCATGCACGTGGTAAGGTGATCAAAACCCTACGATAGATCAAGTTTAACAGTATAACAATGGCTCGATGCCAGCATAATTAATACCGGTATCAGTGTTAATTTAGCTTCACTGAATCACAATATTAAGAAATATTAAGAGGTTAAGAGTTCATTATAACCACAATTAGGCTATGTGAGAAACCAAATATTATATGGCAAGATACAGTTCAAGAATGCATTTAAATTGCATATGTTCAGTTCAGTTCATCAAATCAATGTTTATCGGTTCACGAGTGTAATGTAGAAAAGTCAAGATGGATACTACCGTAGGTTACACACTGTCCAGTGTACATGCTCCAGTACTGATCACAAGCTAATCCATAACTGTGCACAAACAGTGTCTGCAAGGAACACAAGGCTGATGGTGATCCTTTCTAGCCTATATACCCAACAGTCACTGTGGATAGTCTATCTTGTACTGTTCTATGAGGTGCAAAGTTTGAGGTGGATTGCAGCCTTAACAGCAGTATAGTTGTACGGAGTAACTATGTCCGTTGAGTTATGTATAAGTAGTCCAACTCCAATAGTGTCTTGACTGGAGTTAATGCCTGAGCCAAAACACCGACTACGCAAAGTTCCCATCACAACTGCTCAGTGCAGTAGATGATAGATCCACATAGGCTATGCTGTTAGATCTTTAGCTTGTCTAAGCACAGCAGTCCGGCACAGCCAGGTCGAAATGTGGTTATTATATATAAATGTCTCCAACTGCAGACTCTGCCGCAGTGCATAGAGATAGATATCCACAACCACCCGAAGCTCTACAGCTCCAACGCGAAAGTACCCATGTGTCTATGAGTGTGGTCTGTACCGTTCTGGCTATCTATATACCGCGCACTTGCATACATACTCCGCCCAGCGGGGTACGTCGTCCCTCGCTAGTGCGCAGGACGAGGACGCGTGTTGAGCTGCAGGTGCTTATTAGGCACGGCGTCCCTACTGCTGTACGGCGTCCCTGGATGGGCCTATTCTTGGTGGCCCGCCTTGGCCAGTTATCCGATCCACACCTCCACCGATCCTAGTCTCTCACATGAACTCAGACTGGGCCCACACAGTATCCATGCACTGGCCCATCCTTCTATTCCTTTTTTAATGTCTTTTCCACCTTTCACATTTTGCCATATATTCAAATACCAAACATATCCACCTAGTAGCGTATTTCTACATTCCACCAGAACCCATTCATGCACCTGGTCCAGTTATTCATGGCTCTCATCACAGTCACACGTATGCTTTACTAATAAACATGCCTACATTATTATTGACACAATATCATTCATTGCTCATATTATTTCTTTCTGTCCCAACCTATTCTGGTCACCCCATCAGCACAATAGAATCCGTTTTTTATGTTTATTTTGCCCAATTATGAGTTGCACAAGATGTGACTAGCATGTAATATATGAGTTATTCTGGTGCTCTACTAACTACTTCATTTCAATATTACCTAATTGTGTACTAACTAAGTGTAGTTAGAAATACTATTCCATTTTGAAAAGAAAACGTGTTAAAATGATAAACCTCCAAGTGTAATATCAAAAATATTACCATTACATTTATAGGTGTAGCATGTCCAGTCCCTTCTGCTGCTTATGGTCAAATGTGGGCTAACCCTAATGTAGGTCAACCACAGTGTTAGCCAGAAGCCAGCCTCTCACCTGGTTGGCTTTTTGTATAACAATAGCTCACAGGTGGGTGCTACTGAGTCAGGTGTGTGGGGGAGGTGGGGGGGGGAGGTGTGAAGATAAGGTGTTGTAGGTGAGGGGGGGGGGGGGTGTTACCTAGCTAGAATAATAATCTTTGTTATTAGAAAGTAGTTAGCAACTATGTTATATTTCAATACTTTACCTTGTGAGCATTATGTAAGTATGTTTCTTTTTATTCTGTGATGATTAGAAGCAATACTGCTAAATAATTAGCAAACACTATAGTATAATGATATAGTGACAAGGTGTGCGGGAAATACCGTAGTAAACTATAGTACCCATTATTATAGTCACTATTCAATGACTCTAAGGGGTGTAGTGAAATCCCCCCTCCCCCCACCAAACCCACCAACGTCCTGTTATTAGAAACAAAAAATAAACAAGTTTGATAAATTAAAATTTACTATAAAGTTTACTATAGTGATATGGTGTGCGGGAAATACTATAGTAAACTACAGTAAAATATACTACAGTTTACTATAGTGTCAAGGTGTGTGGGAGATATTATAGAGTAAACTACAGGTTATTAAATATACTTCAGATAACTACATGTATAGTTCAGGTGTGCGATAAATACTATATCAAATTATGGTAACATAATAATAGAGTTTACTAGTGTCATGGTAGGCAGGAAATACTACAGTAAACTATTGTGAAATTTACTATAGTTTACTATAGTGATATGGTGTGCATGAGCTACTGTGGTAAACTATAGTGAAATGTATTGAAATACTATAGTTTGCTATAGAGTCAAGATGTGCAGGAAATACTATAGTAAACTATTGTGAAATTTGCCATAGTTTACTATAGTGATATGGTGTGTAGGAAATACTATAGTAAACTACAGTAAAATATACTACAGTTTACTATAATGTCAAGGTGTGTGGGAGATATTATAGAGTAAACTACAGGTTATTAAATATACTTCAGATAACTATAGTTCAGGTATACGATAACTACTATATTAAACTATGGTAACATAATAATAGAGTTTACTAGTGTCAAGGTGGGCAGGAGATACTATAGTAAACTATTGTGAAATTTACTATAGTTCACTATAGTGATATGGTGTGCATGAAATATTGTAGTAAACTATGGATAACTATAGTAAACTGCAGTAAACTATAGTAAAAGATACTATAGTTTACTATAGTGTCAAGGTGTGCGAGAAATACTATAGTCTACTATAGTAAACTGCAGTTAACTATAGTAAACTATACTAAAGTTTACTATAATGTGAAGGTGTGCCGAAAATACTACAGTATACTATAGTTTACAGTAGTGAACTATAGAAACAAATAATATAGTATATCACATTCTGAGGGTGTTTTAGGGAATATTATAGTATGCTATAGTATATTATAGTAAACTACAGTACAGGATAGCCCTTTGTACTATAGTAAATTATAGTATACTATAGTATACTGTAGTATAATGCAGTATACTACAGTAAACTATACTATTTACTATAGTATTTTTCTAGCTGGGTGGGACCGGGGGAATTCCCCATAGGCGGTAGGATCACTCAGGCCGGTCGAGTTGGAAAGAGAAGCGGCGTGTTAGATTTTCCCAACAAGGACAACCTCTGCATCTTCCGCTGCATTTCCTTTCACTTATACAACACCAGCAAGCGCGCTTCAGATTTGTTACGTCAGTTCTGTCCCGCTGCCACACCTGAATCCTTTCCGGGTCTGAACATCCGCGACTTACCCGCGTTAGAGAACTTGTTTGACGTACAGATAGCGGTTTACACCGCGTCGCGTCAAGTGCCGGGGCGGAAGTTGAGAAGACGCGTTACTCTGATCAGACCGCCTTCCAGAACTCTGGCCGCCCGAGGTAAAGTCAACCTACACCTGACGGCAAAAGGCGGTTTGCACGTCTCTCTCGTCACGGACTTCAACGCGTACGCGGGCATATACGAATGTTGCAAGTGTAAGGCGGCGTTCACCACCGAGTTCTTGCTGAAGAGACACAGGAACCAGCTTTCCTCTTGCCGACAAGTCAAGTTGCGCTACGTAGGTGGCATCTACCAAAATTCGAGAACGATTTTCGAAGCGCTAGCAGACTTCTCCATTTTTCCCCCCGACGGACATTCCGGAATCTACCCTTACAAGATCGCCTTCGATTTCGAGGCTTTCTTCAGACCGTGCAAAGAACCGTCGACGGAACACGTGTCCCTGCTGTGGGATCACGTCCCTTTGTCGGCTAGCGTCGCATCCGACTTTCCGGGGTGGGAGGGGCCCGTCTGCTTCGTCAGAGAATCCGACGCAGATTCCGACCCCTTGTTGGACCGAGTTTTAAATCACATAAACGAGAACGCCAAAGTCATCGGGGAAGCTGTGCTAGAACTTTACCGACCGACCTTAGCGAAGTTAGATGCGGCGATAGGTGAAGCTCTCCTGCTGGAGGAGGCGACGTTCACCCCTTCTCCAGGCGGCTTCGCTGCGGCTCAGACCAGACACCCGTTAGTTCAACTGAAGAAGCGTCTTCTGAGATACATCCGTCAAGCTCCAGTGGTGGGCTTCAACTCGGGGCGTTACGACTTGAACCTGATCAAAATACGCCTTCACTCGTTCTTCGCCTCCGGAGACCGAAGAAACCAAGAATTCAGCGTCATAAAGAGAAGCAATCAATACTTGGCGGTTTACACACAGCACACGGTTTTCTTGGACGTAGTCAACTATTTGGCACCCGGTTACAACTACGCGACCTATTTGCGAGCTTTCACCAGGAACGAAGAGAAAGGTCACTTTCCTTACGAATGGATGACGTCTACCAGGAAACTGGCAAACAGAACGCTGCCACCGAGATCGGCTTTCGACAGCGAGCTGACGGGCGTCAAAATGTCCGAATCCGACTACGCCGCATGTCAGAAAGTTTGGTCCGACGAGAAGATGCAAACTATGGAAGACTACTTGATCCACTACAACAACAAAGACGTCAAACCTTTCATAGAAGCTCTGAAAAATCACGCTAAATTTTTCCAAGATCGCGGCATTGACATGTTGAAAGACGGAGTTTCTCTCGCCGGTTTGACTTTACGGTTCCTCTTCCAAAACCTAGAAGACGCGTTCACAACGTTCCCCCAGTTCGACGCCGTCCTCCACGCTCTGATCAAAGAAAATCTAGTCGGCGGTCCTTCCATCATCTTCCATAGATTTCACGAGAAGGGCACCACGCGGATAAGGGAGCACAAGTACGGCGAAGAAGCGAGACCGTGCCAACACATCCTAGGACTAGACGCTAACTCTCTGTACTTGCGCTGCATGAGCGAAGCGCACTGCACGGGCTATTACGCGGTGAGACGGCCCGAGACCGAGTTCAAGCCCGAAATTAGGCAAAGAAACTCTCACAGCGCTTTGGAGTGGTTACGCTTCGTAGAGCACGACCGCGACGTGAAACTGCGCCACGCTTTGAACGGCGGCGAGATGGTTGTAGGCTGTCGGAGAATTCGCGTGGACGGGTTTCACGCGGCCTCTAATACGGTTTTCCAGTTTCACGGGTGTTGGTTCCACGCTCACGAGTGCATACCGTCGCACCGATATCAGTGCGCTTCACTGAGAGAGGAGAGACGCGACAGAACGACCAGAGTAAGCGCTTACTTGAAAGCGCTAGGTCACAAGCTGGTCGTCGTGTGGGAGTGCGAATGGCGAGAGATGAAGCGTCGAGATGAGCGGGTCAAGGCCTCCCAACAACGCTGGAAGGTTGACGCTTTGAAAGTGTCTCGAAACGCGATGAGCGAGAGCGACATCCTTTCCGCTGTGAAAGAGGAGAAAATGTTCGGTTTAGTTCAAGTGGACATCACTACGCCGCCTCACCTACGAGACTACTTTGAAGAAATGACCCCCGTTTTCAAGAACGCGACCGTTTCAAAATCGGACATAGGACCTCACATGTCAGACTTTGCGCAGGAAGAAAAGCTGTTGAACACGCCTCAGAGATGTCTGATAGGGAGTTACCACGGAAAAAATATTCTCTTGGGAACGCCGCTTCTCAAGTGGTATTTAGAGCACGGTTTGATAGTCACCAAAGTGCAGCTGGTGGTAGAATACCTACCTAAACGCTCCTTTGCCGGTTTCGCGGACGAAGTAACGGCGGCGCGAAGACGTGGCGACGTGAACGAGAACGAGAAAATTCTGTCAGACTGTTACAAGTTAATGGGAAACGCTACGTACGGTAAAACAATCTGCAACAAAGAAAAACACACGGCGGTGAGATACACTGACAGTCGGAAGTTCGAACTATTGGCCAATTCGTGGCGCTTCAAAAAGGCGTCCGAGTTGAGTTCCGATCTGTTTGAAGTCGAACTACAACCGAAAACAGTCAACAACGACCTCCCTATTCAAATAGGGTTCATGGTATACCAGTACGCGAAGTTGAAAATGTTAGAGTTCACATACGACTTCTTGGATAGATTCGTCGATCGCCTGAGAGAGACGTACTTCAGAGAGAAACGAAAGTGGCTTCCGACAGCGGTGTGCGACGATCACTTAGAGCTTTTCGTGAAGACAAAAACGGAAAGAGTGTGAGAATGGTGTCCGCCGCCCGGCGGATGTTGTGAGAGACGGTACCTTCACGATCTGAGAACTTCGGGGCTTATGAAAGCGGAGTGGGAAGGTGACGGGATCCTAAGTCTCAACCCTAAGACTTACATTTGCTACGATCGAGTCAGCGACACCGGTGAAAGAAAATCCAAAAAATGGAGTGCAAAAGGCGTACAGAAGAAACAAAACCCTCAGGAACCAGACGACTTCTTGGATGTTCTTCGCCAACGAAAAACTCTCATTGCTGTAAATAGAAACTTCAAAGTGGTGCGAAACAAAATGGTCACCTACACCATAGAGAAAGACGGCGTGCGCTACTTGTATTATAAGCGTCGCGTGCATTCTGACGGTGTGACAACGAGTCCTTTAGAGATATGAAAAAAAAAAAAATAAGCGTGTGCATCTTTTCAAAAATAGAGTGTTTATCAAGATTGAAAAAAAAAGAAATAAAAAAAATAAAATAAAATATTGTTGTGTTTTTATTTTCATACGTCTTCTTTTACTAGTAAGTCGCGCAGTCTCTTAAAGCGTCACTCATGTGACGACGTCGCTTCCAGTCACGTGATCCTAAAGACCCTCACTTCCTAAACAAAAAACTTCTTCTTCCGCTCACGTGATCAATCAAGTCACTTCCGGTCACGTGATCCTCAATGAGGTCACTCACTTCCGGTCGGCCATTAGGTCATGTGACGTCACTTCCGCTCACGTGACTCATCAGGTCACTTCCGGTCACGTGATCCTAAATTAGGTCATATGACGTCACTTCCGGTCCCCTAAGTAGGTCAGTAGGTTACCCAGAATGCACCACTAATCCCCTAAGTAGGTCACTTCCGGTCACGTGACCAAATGGTGGCCTCTGATTGGCTGCAGGGTTACCCAGAATGCACCACTAATCCCCTAAGTAGGTCACTTCCGGTCACGTGACCAAATGGAGGCCTCTGATTGGCTGCATGTCGATTGAGTAATAAACAGTACTTAACTATAGTCCCGTTCCGATACATACTATACTACTACCATCTGTGTCTCATTTCTGTCTGCCTTTGTCCCTAATGATTCATGATATCTGTCATCATATATGTTTGTCTCTGGCTGTCCTGCTCTCTTTCTTTTTATCAGTATGTTCTTCATATTTACCCCTCAATCTTTCCCTGCCTCTCTTCCCCTCCTTCCTCACCCTTCCAACACAAAATACCCTTCTTACTTGATGTCATGCCTTGCATATCTGATTTATAATATATTGTGTGTAAGGTTGTGTTTGTATTGTATATAAATAAATAAAACTAAATTTCAAAATAATTCAAATTTATTTTATAAATAGTATTTGGATACAAGCTAGTATGCCATATACTTCAGAGCCATCTTGTGGTTGGGCAATGTTAAGACAAAAACATCAATATTATCAGGGCTGTACATCAATATTATTGTTTCAGATTATTCTAAATTGTTTTTATTACAGTGATGGCACCTCAAAATCTACTCACTCAGACTCGTCCTGAGCGGGTCAGTCCCGAGCAACAAGTCGCTTTACTCCAACCCCCCAACAAACCCTACTTACTGAGGGCCCGCCAACCGCCTTCCCCCCTCCTCTAATTTCGTCCTGTGGTACAGTGTCTTAGGATGGCCTAGGCGGGGCAGGGTAGGACGGAGGGCAGCGAGATGGTGGGGACAGTGTGGTGGGTGCTGTGTGATATACAGTGGAGGGGACAAGGTGAGGGGTGGTGTGTGGTGTAGAGGCGGTGTAGAGGGGAGGGGACAGGGTGAGGGGTGCTGTGTGGTGTAGAGGGGAGGGGAATGGTGAGGGGTGCTGTGTGATGTAGAGGGAGGGGACAGGGTGAGGGGTGCTGTGTGGTGTAGAGGGGAGGGGACAGGGTGAGGGGTGGTGTGTGGTATAGAGGGGAGGGGACAGGGTGAGGGGTGGTGTGTGGTTGTAGAGGGGAGGGGACAGGGTGAGGGGTGGTGTGTGGTGTAGAGGGGAGGGGAATGGTGAGGGGTGCTGTGTGATGTAGAGGGAGGGGACAGGGTGAGGGGTGCTGTGTGATGTAGAGGGAGGGGACAGGGTGAGGGGTGGTGTGTGGTGTAGAGGGGAGGAGACATGGTGAGGGGTGGTGTGTGGTGTAGAGGGAGGGGACAGGGTGAGGGGTGGTGTGTGGTGTAGAGGGGAGGGGACAGGGTGAGGGGTGCTGTGTGATGTAGAGGGGAGGGGACAGGGTGAGGGGTGCTGGGTGGTGTAGAGGGGAGGGGACCGGTGAGGGGAGCTGTGTGATGTAGAGGGGAGGGGACAGGGTGAGGGGTGGTGTGTGGTGTAGAGGGGAGGGGACAGGGTGAGGGGTGCTGTGTGGTGTAGAGGGGAGGGGACAGGGTGAGGGGTGCTGGGTGGTGTAGAGGGGAGGGGACCGGTGAGGGGAGCTGTGTGATGTAGAGGGGAGGAGACATGGTGAGGGGTGGTGTGTGGTGTAGAGGGAGGGGACAGGGTGAGGGGTGGTGTGTGGTGTAGAGGGGAGGGGACAGGGTGAGGGGTGCTGTGTGATGTAGAGGGGAGGGGACAGGGTGAGGGGTGCTGGGTGGTGTAGAGGGGAGGGGACCGGTGAGGGGAGCTGTGTGATGTAGAGGGGAGGGGACAGGGTGAGGGGTGGTGTGTGGTGTAGAGGGGAGGGGACAGGGTGAGGGGTGCTGTGTGGTGTAGAGGGGAGGGGACAGGGTGAGGGGTGCTGGGTGGTGTAGAGGGGAGGGGACCGGTGAGGGGAGCTGTGTGATGTAGAGGGGAGGGGACAGGGTGAGGGGTGGTGTGTGATGTAGAGGGGAGGGGACAGGGTGAGGGGTGCTGGGTGGTGTAGAGGGGAGGGGACCGGTGAGGGGAGCTGTGTGATGTAGAGGGGAGGGGACAGGGTGAGGGGTGCTGTGTGATGTAGAGGGGAGGGGACAGGGTGAGGGGTGCTGGGTGGTGTAGAGGGGAGGGGACCGGTGAGGGGTGCTGTGTGATGTAGAGGGGAGGGGACAGGGTGAGGGGTGCTGGGTGGTGTAGAGGGGAGGGGACCGGTGAGGGGAGCTGTGTGATGTAGAGGGGAGGGGACAGGGTGAGGGGTGGTGTGTGGTATAGAGGGGAGGGGACAGGGTGAGGGGTGGTGTGTGGTGTAGATGGGAGGGGACAAGGTGAGGGGTGGTGTGTGGTATAGAGGGGAGGGGACAGGGTGAGGGGTGGTGTGTGGTGTAGATGGGAGGGGACAAGGTGAGGGGTGGTGTGTGGTATAGAGGGGAGGGGACAGGGTGAGGGGTGGTGTGTGATGTAGAGGGGAGGGGACAGGTGAGGGGTGGTGTGTGGTGTAGAGGGGAGGGGACAGGGTGAGGGGTGGTGTGTTGTATAGAGGGGAGGGGACAGGGTGAGGGGTGGTGTGTGGTGTAGATGGGAGGGGACAGGGTGAGGGGTGGTGTGTGGTGTAGAGGGGAGGGGACAGTGTGAGGGGTGCTGTGTGGTGTAGAGGGGAGGGGACAGGGTGAGGGGTGGTGTGTGGTGTAGAGGGGAGGGGACAGGGAGAATGGTGCTGTGTGGTATAGAGGGGAGGGGACAGGGTGAGGGGTGCTGTGTGGTGTAGATGGGAGGGGACAGGGTGAGGGGTGGTGTGTGTTGTAGAGGGGAGGGGACAGGGTGAGGGGTGGTGTGTGGTGTATAGAGGAGGGGACAGGGGGAGGGGTGGTGTGTGGTGTAGAGGGGAGGGGACAGGTGAGGGGTGGTGCGTGGTGTAGAGGGGAGGGGACAAGGTGAGGGGTGCTGTGTGGTGTAGAGGGGAGGGGACAGGTGAGGGGTGGTGCGTGGTGTAGAGGGGAGGGGACAAGGTGAGGGGTGCTGTGTGGTGTAGAGGGGAGGGGACAGGGTGAGGGGTGGTGTGTGGTGTAGAGGGGAGGGGACAAGGTGAGGGGTGGTGTGTGGTGTAGAGGGGAGGGGACAGGGTGAGGGGAGCTGTGTGGTGTAGAGGGGAGGGGACAGGGTGAGGGGTGGTGTGTGGTGTAGAGGGGAGGGGACAAGGTGAGGGGTGGTGTGTGGTGTAGTGGGGAGGGGACAGGGTGAGGGGTGGTGTGTGGTGTAGAGGGGATGGGACAGGGTGAGGGCCCAGTAAACACCCTACGTAGTTCCAACGTAGCTCAGAGGTTTCTCTAGGTAGATGTCCAACCAAAAGGTTTGAGATTGGTAATTTTGGAAGGTTTGTAGACGTCAAAACGTTAAGGTTTATTTACGTTCAACAGATGTAGACATCTGATTTACGTTGATCTACCTCATTCAGACGTAAAAATTCTGCATAGATCTACGTTAAAAGATGTAACTTTTCAACTTCACTTGGGTAGATGACTTTTCCGTGTCACACTAGGTGGCAGCACTATCAATTATGGAGAGAATATTACAGCTCTTTAACAAATCTACCACATTCAAGCAGTAAATTCTCATTAATTATGAATTCAATATCATGCAAATAAACCATATTCAATAGTACATTTATATATAAAGGACAGGTGATCAAAGTATTGTGCATGAATAGGTGCTTTGAGGCACTTTACTGTGAGGACACCACATTGGTGGTAATGGGAGAAATACAAAGCCTCTCTGCAGCCAAAACTATTCAACAGATCTATACTGTCAGGCTGTTCAATTGAACTACAAGAATATACTATGTAGAATGAGATGAGATTGAAAATTAAAGTAGTTACTTTGTAGGAATATTGTTTGTAAATGTAAATTTGTCTGCAATATATTACAAGTCTTTGTCTGAGTCCCACTTGGTAGAATTATATGTAATGTGTTAAACATAGATTTACGTCTTCAGGAGCTACGTAAATCAGACCTGCAGGTTTGAGATTGGTAAAAGAACCTTAATGTTTTGACGTTGATAAACCTACTAAAATTACGTAGTTCAGACCAAAATTCAATGTAGATTTACGTCTGACCAACGTCGTTGTGTTTACTGGGGGGTGGGGTGTGGTGTAGTGGGGAGGGGACAGGGTGAGGGGTGGTGTGTGGGGTAGAGGGGAGGGGACAGGGTGAGGGGTGGTGTGTGGTGTAGAGGGGAGGGGACAGGGTGAGGGGTGGTGTGTGGGGTAGAGAGGAGGGGACAGGGTGAGGGGTGGTGTGTGGTGTAGAGGGGAGGGGACAGGTGAGGGGTGCTGTGTGATGTAGAGGGGAGGAGACATGGTGAGGGGTGGTGTGTGATGTAGAGGGGAGGGGTCAGGGTGAGGGGTGGTGTGTGGTATAGAGGGGAGGGGGCAGGGTGAGGGGTGGTGTGTGGTGTAGAGGGGAGGGGACAGGGTGAGGGGTGGTGTGTGGTATAGAGGGGAGGGGACAGGGTGAGGGGTGGTGTGTGATGTAGAGGGGAGGGGTCAGGGTGGGGGGTGGTGTGTGGTATAGAGGGGAGGGGACAGGGTGAGGGGTGGTGTGTGGTGTAGAGGGAGGGGACATGGTGAGGGGTGGTGTGTGGTGTAGAGGGAGGGGACAGGGAGAATGGTGCTGTCTGGTATAGAGGGGAGGGGACAGGGTGAGGGGTGGAGTGTGGTATAGAGGGGAGGGGGCAGGGTGAGGGGTGGTGTGTGGTATAGAGGGGAGGGGACAGGGTGAGGGGTGGTGTGTGGTATAGAGGGGAGGGGGCAGGGTGAGGGGTGGTGTGTGGTGTAGAGGGGAGGGGACAGGGTGAGGGGTGGTGTGTGGTGTAGAGGGAGGGGACATGGTGAGGGGTGGTGTGTGGTGTAGAGGGGAGGGGACAGCATGAGGGGTGGTGTGTGGTATAGAGGGGAGGGGACAGGGTGAGGGGTGGTGTGTGGTATAGAGGGGAGGGGACAGGGTGAGGGGTGGTGTGTGGTATAGAGGGGAGGGGGCAGGGTGAGGGGTGGTGTGTGGTGTAGAGGGAGGGGACAGGGTGAGGGGTGGTGTGTGGGGTAGAGGGGAGGGGACAGGGTGAGGGGTGGTGTGTGATGTAGAGGGGAGGGGACAGGGTGAGGGGTGGTGTGTGATGTAGAGGGGAGGGGACAGGGTGAGGGGTGGTGTGTGGTGTAGAGGGGAGGGGACAGCGTGAGGGGTGGTGTGTGGTATAGAGGGGAGGGGACAGGGTGAGGGGTGGTGTGTGGTATAGAGGGGAGGGGACAGGGTGATGGGTGGCGTGTGATGTAGAGGGGAGGGGTCAGGGTGGGGGATGGTGTGTGGTATAGAGGGGAGGGGACAGGGTGAGGGGTGGTGTGTGGTGTAGAGGGGAGGGGACAGGGTGAGGGGTGGTGTGTGATGTAGAGGGGAGGGGACAGGGTGAGGGTTGGTGTGTGGTGTAGAGGGGAGGGGACAGCGTGAGGGGTGGTGTGTGGTATAGAGGGGAGGGGACAGGGTGAGGGGTGGTGTGTGGTGTAGAGGGGAGGGGACAGGGTGAGGGGTGGTGTGTGATGTAGAGGGGAGGGGGCAGGGTGAGGGGTGGTGTGTCGGGTAGAGGGGAGGGGACAGTGTGAGGGGTGGTGTGTGGTGTAGAGGGGAGGGGACAAGGTGAGGGGTGGTGTGAGGTGTAGAGGGCAGGGGACAGGGTGAGGGGTGGTGTGTGGTGTAGAGGGGAGGGGACAAGGTGAGGGGTGGTGTGTGGTGTAGAGGGGAGGGGACAGCGTGAGGGGTGGTGTGTGGTATAGGGCACTAGCAGGATGCAGTAATTCTACCTTGTGAGACCTTTAGCTGAAGCTGGTTCCTGTCATGTCCAAAATCGGAGTTTTAGGGGTCATAAACCTTTCACTTATAGCCCTCTATTGTGGGTCCTTATGTCATCTGTTCAGATTGGGGGAGTGGTTAGGACTCTGGCCTGCCAATCAATGGGTCATGAGTTCAAATCCATGTCTAGGCTTTTTTGTTCACACATAATTTTAACATGTATTTTGGTAGGTCAAAAATTGTGATAGTATACAATTCAGCTTTAAAGATCCTTTACACAAGATCAATATTCATAGTGTTATCTTAAATGGTTTTGAATCAGTTGTATTTGAATATTTCTCATGCCACCTGGTTGCATTGGGGGAGTGGTTAGGACACTGGCCAATCAATCCAGGGGTCATAAGTTCAAATCCATGCCAAGGCAACATATCTTTTTTTATAGTTGGTAAGAAATAGTAATATTATTTACAAAGAAAACCCAATGCAACAATACAAAACCATTTTAAATCATAGATTTTAGGTGTTAAGGATCTTTACAACCGAGTTGTATACTATCACATTTTTTGACCTTTTTGAAATACATGTTAAAATTGTGTGTGAACAAAATTGCCTTGACATGGATTTTAACCCATGCCCAATGGGCACAGAACATTGAATCAACATTGATAAATGGTTGTCAACATTGATTCAATGTTGATTCAACATTGATTCAACATTGAACAGAATGTTGTGCCCACTGGGTGATGCATGGGTTGGTAGGTGAGAGTCCTAACCACTCCCCCAATCTGAACAGGTGAACTAAGGACCCACAATAGAGGCCTATACTTGAAAGGTTTATGACCCCTAAAACACCAAATTTCGGTCATGACAGGAACCAGCTTCAGCTAAGCAGCAGGCTTCTATAGTTAGCAGAGGAAAGAGCACTGGTACCAGACAAGATGGCGCTGTACAGTGATCATCTAGCTAATGCGGAATAGAGGGGAGGGGACAGGGTGAGGGGTGGTGTATGGTATAGAGGGAGGGGACAGGGTGAGGGGTGGTGTGTGGTGTAGAGGGGAGGGGACAGGGTGAGGGGTGGTGTATGGTATAGAGGGGAGGGGACAGGGTGAGGGGTGGTGTATGGTATAGAGGGAGGGGACAGTGTGAGGGGTGGTGTGTGGTGTAGAGGGGAGGGGACAGGGTGAGGGGTGGTGTGTGATACAGAGGGGATGATGTTTAGTCTCTGATATTATTTATGGTACCAGAGTAAACTAGAAGGTCAGAGGAAGAGGGGCACTGCCTTAGAGAAGCAGTGATGGAAGAATAGTTTAGGGCAATGGTACATTCTGATTTCACTTACGTAGATATATTATGATCTTAAAAGGTGAGAGGCATACTCTCCCATGATAAAGATATGTGAAGAAAACTAGATTTGCAGATCTACACATTTATTTGGTTATGGGCTAGCTGTCCTTGCTGATTTACCAAGATAGGATTAAATAATTATCTGCAGTAGGGAAACTATTCTAATAAGCCTGCAGATATGTACGAATTCCAATCTCGATGATTGGCACAATAGTGTTACCATGCAAACAGATGGTATTACAGACGTAGCATGGCTACCAGACAAAAGTCACATACTATTACAGAATGTATAACCATAGGAGCGTCACAAGTAGATTTCTCTCGACATGAACATCGTATGTAGATGCCTAGGTGACACGGGACTACAAGTGACATATGACATAGGACACTAGTTTCTATTAACGTAGAGGATGTGGTGGGTGGGTGATTGCCAACATAGCTCTAGCTTTAGTAACTGTTCAAATGGATCAAGTGCAAACATGTGGTTTTGTCATAAAACCGTCGTAGATGATACACTTTTTACGAACTTAGTAAACCCCCTATACTTACTGATGTCACAGTTAAGGTGCAGCACACGTGGGCAAATTATACAACCTCTGATTTTCCCATGGAACGGTTCTGCATAGGACTTTAAAGTTACTTTGAGATAAAGTCAGTCACCCATGTTATGACTTGACTCTCGCTTTTACTTCACAGAGAGAAGAAACCGAGTCAAAAGGGAGTCCAGGCTTGCCTCCAGAATGACTCCCTTTTCTGACTCTCTTTCTGACTCTCTTGATGAACCTGACTCCCTTAAAAGGGAGTTATGTGACTCCCTTAAGAGAGCCCAGGTTTTGCCTCCAAAATGACTCCCTTTTATGACTCCCCGCTACAGACAGAGTCCAGGTCTATGCTGCAACTCCCTTTAGAAAGGGAGTCTAGGCACAGGATGGCTCCTTTGGAATAGAGAGTCATAATTTATAGGTAATTCCTACCCCCTAACCCTCTATATAACCATTTCAATAGCTGTCTCCCTAGCTGATGTTTCTACATTATGTTGGTGCAATGCCTCACAAGGAGGAGGGATCTCAGAAAGATCCCTCAGAGCACATTAGTTAATATACAAAGGAACATATGAGCTTTTGGGATTTAACTTTCTCATGTTGCTACAAATTGGGTGTCTATACCTTATACATCATGCTTATGCTACAGTTTTAAATTAACTGTAATTATTTCATAAAATGTAATTCTGACATTACATGTTGATGCTACAATGATATACACGTATCAGCATAATTATCAATGTCACAAATAACATGGATCTAGAGATCTGAGCATGCAGAATATTACCATTTTAGGTATAGTGCTACCACCTAGCAGGCTTAACTGTAACCAACTGTTTGACTCCCTTGGGGGAAAAGGGAGTAGGGACCCTTGACTCTGATTAGAAACAGAGTCAGATGGCTTCTTAACATGTATGCTAGATGGCATTACAGTCAATGTACAGTAGTGTCACCTAGTGGGTTTCCTATTTCCGTTTGTATGCTCACCTCTGTGACTCCCTTAGGGAGTCCAGGTAACCATTGACTCACCTCAGCTGACATGGACTCTGTTTGATCTAATTCAAAAGGAGTCAAGGCTGTTAGCCAAAGGGACCCTGGCTCTCTTTTTATAGCCTGGACTCCCCTTGTGACTCGGTTTCTTCTCTCTGTGTTACGAAACCAATAGCTGGATTTTCACATGGCCCTCAGTTAGGCTCCGGCTCTTTTGACCTCGAGCTCTTTGTCAAGTTTACTAGTTGGAAATGTAATATTATATGTATATATTGAACTTTTGATGTGAATATGTTTTGATAGACTGATTCAGTTTCCCAAAATATGGATGAAGTCCGAGAGCTGATGGATCAAACTGCGAACCCATACTACCAAACTGCGGTATCTCAGGAACCAGGGGAAGCTGGAATGCGAGCAATAATCACGCTATGAATCTTGGTATTTAAACGCAGATTGGACTGCCTTAAGGTAACACTTTAAGCACATCTAGTGCCAGGATATGCCACTAAGCTGCTTAGTATCATGATCTTATCATGACATTTACATTGCATTTACTGATCTTAGCGTAGCTTAAATAGATACTTCAAGCAAAAAACAATTTGCTCTAATGTATTTAATGCCAAAGTTCATGCAGTGAATGCAACGCAAGACAGCAATGGAAGAAAGAAGGTATATAACACCATGGCTAATTGGGTAACTGACGCTCAGTGGCAGGAGGTTCCCCAGTCTGGCCCTGTGACAAGTATATGAAGGTCCGACCGAGTACAGGAGAGGACAGACAAAATGTGTCTTACCCTTTTATAGTATTTTGATACACCCATCTCTATGTTAAAGCTTAGGGACGTCCGTAATTATGCCCTCCACCCGTATGGCATACAGTAGGTCTGTATGCCATAACCTGTGATGTCAATCATATGACACTGAAAAAAGCTCAATCTCTCTTAACTTTCCGACGGTATTGTAAATGCAAAACCCAACGCAGTAGGTTATAATTATTTGCATTGCTCTTCACTCATTGGACCCTGGGTCGTAAGTGCCACACCCGGCCTATGACCACTGCATGAACATTGTCATTTAAGCAAACCGTTTTATTGCTTAAAGACACTATTTAAGCAGCTTTAAGTTCACTAAATCCCATGTAAATGTCCTGTTAAAGTCATAATTACATTTAAGAAGCTTTAAGGGGCATTTACTGGAATTAAATATGCTTAAAGTGTGACTTTCATCAGTCCGATTTTTGCTTGAATGACAACATTCATGCAGCGGACCTTGCATAGTTTCAGCCAGTGTACATGGTACAGGTCCATGTGATGATTTTGTGTACAGGGGGTGGGGTTGAGGGGTGTGGTGGGTCGGGGTATAGGTGGGAGGCTGCCAACATTACTCTAGTCTTAGTCAGTTGGTAACTGTTCAAATGGATCAACCCGTGCATTTAGTACAGGCAATGTACAGTTTGACCTCAAACTAATTGCAACATGAAATTTTATACCACAATGCATTTCTTTGAAGTCTCTAGAATGACATACTGAAAGATCTTTTCTTAATGATGAGGGGAAATATGCTTAATTAGTATAAGTTCATTAGCGCCTTATTCAGACAGTCCATATATATGGAGTGTGTGGTAACCTTAGTTTGGCTGAATATTTTTGCCCGATTTCAAAGGCTAACATACTCCTCTATTCAATTGTTATAACCTTGTCTTGAGAATTCATGAATTTAATATTTTTCTAATTAGCATAATACCAATTTAAGTCAGAAAATAAATACTTTCTTAAATGGATGTATTGACCATTCAAATTTGCTCATTTCAAATTAAGTTCATATATCAAATGTGAGCAGGTAAGCAGAAAGGATAGTCCCAGTGGGATAAGTTCCAATTTTAGCCACGAGGGGTACCTACCATGGCCAGAAATGGAAGAGAAATGCCTAAAAAATGTCATATAGCAATTTTCTCTGTAGAATACAAAAGCATTACACAGTACATTCCATCATTGGTGAAAAGCTTCTATATTTAGAATCTATGAAGACATTTTAAAAGCCTAAATGAGTGTCCTTGTTGATTTGTGTTTTCATTCCAAATAGAAAGAATAAAGATGTCAATCGATAGAATGACTTGTATTATCATGGTCAAAATAGAATAAAATTACCATTCCTACATTACTACAGTTGCTACATTATGGTCAACATAATGGTCAACATACTGAAGTCTCTGAATGGAGGAACAATCAGAAATGTCTGTACTTTCAGGGACTGCTACATTATTTTGGTACTTCATCACTTCAGAATATGTACAAGTGAATCCATGCATCTGTTGAGAGTGTCATCATGACTCCTTGATCCAAAATGATGGTGCATCTGCACACCAAGCCCAAGTTGCAAAGGGGCAACTAGCACTTTCAGCCTTGTAGCGTGCATCATTGCTGCCAACAAACATAGCCTTAAGAGAGATTTGTAACAGTTCTCGGATGTACTCAAGTAGGGCATCAGCTGACATTTCTTCTGCAGTAGGATAAGCATTGTTGGCCTGAATAGCAACATATTCCTGCACCTTTGAAACAAGCTCACCTACTGTTATTTGTTCATCCTCATGTTCTATTAAGTATGTAGCAACCTTTATAAATGCATCAATCTTTTCAGCTACCTCTAGACTACCAGTATTCAGCTTTTTGGCGTTATTGGTCTGAGCAGCAGGCATGTGCTTGTCTGTTTGAAAGGTGCTATAAGACTGCCTACATTAGCACTTTCTATTTGGCCTTCTTCTTTCTGTGCCCATTCACCCTTCCAGCTTGTGCATTTTTGTAGCAGAGAAATCTTGAACCCAGCTGATCAAAGAAACCGCCGACCACAATGAAGGCAACATCCATGGGAATTAAAGGCTGGAATGATAGATATAGGGCATAGACACTTGTGGATGACTGTGTTTTTTCTTAAATGTTTCACATCCCTTTTAGTTTTCCTCAATTCCTGAGTTCCTAGTACACTTTTTATGAACATTGTTGACTTTATCAGGACTCATGTTCATATACAATATACATATATATATATATATATATATATATATATATATATATATATATATATATATTGTAGCGTCCGCCGTGATTTGGAAGGAGACAGAACTCTTTAAATACAGTTGAACAGGAGATACTTTATTGCCCTGGCTCTCTTTGGCCACACCACCTGAGTCTTGTTGGAGATCCTCTCTGCTTCAAGCGTCAAACCAGACTGACTGAACCCTCTGTCCCCCCTTTGCTTATATAGCGTGATGACGTTTCTCCGACGCCGGAGACGTTCCGTCCTGGGCGCTGGCGAACTTCGCCGACACTCCTTTTCGAACGTCCCCGCGTCAGCGAGGGTTCTGCCGACTCTGTCGTTCTTTCAGCGGTGGAGCCAACCTTCTCCTCCCTCTTCCGGCGTAGCAACTATTAACTTATATACAACTTACGCCGGGTGGCGGAGGGGGTCTGTGAACCCACAGCCCCCCCTCTGTCGCCGCTACAATATATGTATATATATATCTAACACACACCTAGATCACATCAGTACATATGTAGTCAATCAATTACATTATCAACATTGTGCCAGGAATCCTAAAAGGAAAAGCACCTTGGTAAAAGAATGAAGGTGTATTGCAGATGATTGATATTTACATATCATGAGATCAAGTAAAAATCTGTACCAACCAGACCACTTTGTTACAGCCCCCCCCCCCAAGGCCACAACTCCCTTATGATGAATGAACACTGTCTCACAGGTAGCTCAATCATCCATATCACCACCCCTTCACAGTAATTGTAGTACGCTATGTGATTGTAGGTCCAGTATGTGATTCTAAATATAGAAGCTTTTCACCAACATTTGATGGAATGTTCTGTGTAATGCTTTTGTATCCTACAGAAAAAATTACCATTTTACATTTTTTTGCCATTTTTCTTCCATTTTTGGCCATGGTGGCGCCCCCTGGTGGCTAAAAGTGGAACTTATCACATTGGGACTATCCTTTCTGTTTGCCTGCTCACATTTGAAATGGATTTGAACTGAGCATATTTCAATGGTCATTACATGTATCCATTTAAAAAAGTATTTATTTTCTGACTTTAATTGTCATTATGCTAATTAGAAAAATATTAAGTTCATGAATTCTCAAGACAAGGTTATAATGTATAAATAGATGAGTAAGTTAGCCTTTTGAAATTGTGCAAAAATATTCAGCCAAACTAAGCTTACCACACACTCCATATATATGGACTGTCTGAATAAGGCGCTAATGAACTTATGCTAATTAAGCATATTTCCCCTCATTATTAAGAAAAGATCTTTCAGTATGTCATTCTCGAGACTTCAAAGAAATGCATTGTGGTATAAAATTTTATGTTGCAATTAGTTTGAGGTTGTGCCTATGAATGAGCTGCGTTGCCTGTACTAATTCAGTCTCCTTGTTATATTGCTACATCGCCATACAACTTTTACGAACTTGGCAAAACCTGCCTCAGCTTAGTAGTTGTGCAGTCTTTTACAGAAACGAACTATTTCATGAATGAAGTCTTTCTAATTGCGTAACCTTGTGCATTAAAGCACTATGTTGTCCTCAAAAATATAAGTTGAGGTGAGTCAAAGTGTAGAGAAATCAGTTAATGAATTGCTGCTAACTAACAGTAGAAATCATAATCTCTCTTACAGTATTTTGTGTCAACTGCCAATGAATGCGTTCTATACTCCCACCGGCTCTAGTAGTTGACCAATATAGGCAGTAGTTACTTGAGAAGAATGCACCTTTTGCTGGCTTGAAGACACAACGTTTGGACTCATTGTAGAATTACGAGTAGGCCTAAATTGTTTATGGCAACATACTATTTGCTTTGCACTATATCAAAAAGAAATGAGTAAATTTGGTTCATAACTGGAAGCACTGGTATTTTGAATAGGGTATTCGGATTTAATGTAATTAAGTGAGCTTATTGAAATTACAAACTGACAATTATTTTCTGATACACTCTATGCACTAGGGTAAAATAAAAAGATAGATTCAGCTAAAAGAAAGGAATAATGTATTGTCACCATAAAAATTAAGGAGTGATGCAGCATAATGGTGATGTATGTGTACTATATACTGCGTGTGCTTTATTACTATCGTTAACAGGTGGCCAGGCTGTTATGAGCCATGCTTCACGACTGTCTGGTCATAAAGGGTATTTATAAATCATGGGTTGTACGTTCACTAACATAACACACTGTTATATGTGAGGAATATAAGGTTTTATATGCCATATACTTTTTGATGTGTTATGTGAATATCTGAGCACTACTCTCTACTACTGATATGATACAATATTAATAGTTTATGACACATTTTCAGATTTAGTTTCGCATCAATCTAGGTTAGTGTTGGTTGGTTGCGAACATTTACGGTGGGGAACGAATGTAGCTCAAATATGTTTTTGTAAATAAATGTATGAAAACCTCTAGCTGAAACAGCAATTGCCTTTTATGCGATTCAACAACTTAATTAGAAATACTGTAGTTCCCATAAGGTGCCTCTCAGTATTTTGTGAATTTAGCCAAATATCCAGTGAATCCTACATTAAGTCTCAACCACGTACAAGTTCAGTACACAAGGGTAGCTCATGATAACTACAGATGGTATTAATCCCATAAAGCTACAGATAAACTGAACAGATATATAGCTCATATGTACATTGGCCTGAGTGGTAATGGTAGGCACAGGTAATGGGAGTCGTAAAATACACGGGTTCTAAGGTAAAGATAATAGGAGCAAAGGGGGCAGTGTTGTGAGTGACGGTGTACAGCCATCATAATGCCTCATATATGGGAGAGAATGTGACAAGTCCTTAACCCAACTAGCCTGCCTCTAGATGTTGTAGTCTGTGTCTCATGAACATGGGCCAATGTTTTCGTCTATGACCGGGTGCAATCTATGACCAGGTGCAATCTATGACCGGCATGGAAGAAAACAGCTTATTTAAGGCAGATGTACATAGAAATGGCTGAAAAAAGTTAATGGATGTATTGAGACTTTGTAAGTAACATTCATTTAAAACACCTACATTGTCGAAGGGAAGGGGAAATAATGACAGCCATCCACGTTGATTTATGCATCACATATTGTAGAACATTTAGTTCTAATAAGCCTTTTTCTGTCATGCCGGTCATAGATTGCACCCGGTCATAGACGAAAACATTGTCCCATATTCGTGAGACACAGCCTGTAGGAGAAGGGAGGGTGCTGTAATACAGGTACGCACAGTGAAAAAGTGAGCGTCAGCCTGACGCAGGCAATGTCTTTAAAAAGCGATGTTTCCATGGTCAAGCATTATAACAGGAGTCAAGCAATGCTCAACTCTCTTTATAGAGTTTAGCATTGCAAAATTGTAAGATAGTCTGGGATTGCTGGACTCTCTGGCAATATTAGATTCCTTTAATGTGCCTCTGGATTAAAGCCCCAAGAGATCTGCAATGCTGGACTCTACGAGGAGAGTCGAGCATTGCCTGGCTGAAGGAGACTATGTACACATAGTAGTTTCGTAGACATCTTCAGCGTCAGGGTGGCGCTCATACACTCACCTTTTTCTCTGTTCAGTGTCGACAGCTGTCACTGGTCACTGGTGTGCTAGCTTTTCAGATTGTGCTTGTAGCTGGTTTCTGAGATGTTGACCCCCGGGCTTGTAACCAGCAGTGAAGCTGGTTACTGGTTCCCTGAACTACCAAGACTGTATATCTAGCGCCATTCATTGCATTCATGACTAGGTGGGACTCCACATTATGACACAGGGTTGTCCTAAACCCTACCCAGTGGGCACAGAACATTGAATCAACATTGACAAATGGTTGTCAATGTTGAATCTATGTTGACGCAACGTTGATTCAATGTTGACTTGAATTTTGTGCCCACTGGGTAATTGTAAGGGTAGAGGTTAAAGGCCAATATTTATGCTGAGGTTAGGAATTATGCTGATTAAGTTACGTTCAGGTCGATTCTGTCTATATCGACAAGTGTGTGTGATAGTATGGATGGGTAAGGAATAGCCAAATCCCACCACCTCACACTTATACTGCTTTATGCCAGGAACTGAGATCTCAACATTGCATCGTTTTGATGTATAGAAATACAATATCACTTGCATGAGAATTCCCACTTGAAGACGGAGCAGCTGCATGAGTGCGCATGTAGGGAACGTTTCTGGAGTCTGTGGGTGTCAGACATGGTGAATATTTAATTGGATGTGAAGACTTTTGCAGAAATCGATTTTTTTTGGGTATTACACTGGTATTTCCCCACCAAAACAGCTCTCAATTAACTGGGGGCTAGTTTATTTCCATAATCATAGCTTCTGGGTCATTATGTAATGCTAGTCAGTCCCTAGTTCCCTGCGAACCCACCCACAGACCCAAAGGATACTGAGAGAGGGAAACAGCCGTTCTAAAGCCAATTAATGGGGAGGGGACCAGCAATAGTCTGTCGCTGCCTCCATTGGGTAATGGAGTCAGTCAACAACCAATGTGTGCATGGCTGCTATTGGCTATACTAGGACATCATTACAAAGGATTCCCTCTTTGAGCTGTTTGGGATCTGGAGGCTTCCCCCAGCAGAATACGCTGGTGGCTAACTGTCTCCACTACAATGTATTACGATGGGGCGGGTACAGTCTACACCAGCAGCAGCTCGTGAATCGCCACTTGGTGAGCTGTGTTAGAGTTAACTGCTGTCAGGAAGCTGACTTGTGACTCTGCACCCCATTCCCCCTCCTACCCTATCTACAGCGTCCTATATACCCTCACCCTGCCTAGCCTGCAGATATAGGGGGGAGGTAAGAGATATAGTAGGGTCAAACTGGTAGATACAGAGAGGTAGGGGGTGGGAGAGATAAAAGAGAGCCAGAGAAAGATAGAGAGGGTGGTAGAGACAGACAGAGATAGCTAAAAACGAAGAGAAACAGACAGACAGACAAACCGATAGCACGACAGACAGACAGACAGACAGACAGACAGACAGAGACACATACACAGGCATACATAGATAGAAAGAGACGGAGACAGAGCCTGTCAAGTCAACATCATTTTAGCTATAATAGTTAAATAGGTAAGTGTTATGCGTAATGACGCTTCTAATGGATCTATCTATAGAAGATACTGATTTTAACATCATGCATGGACGTTAAAATTGCAAACGCTTTTTATGCCCGAGTAGGTGTGCGAGAAGAAGACTCCGAAGACAGTAATAGTAAGAAGTAGCCCAAAAAGGCAAACCATTCTTTACATTTTAGTAGCTCCCCAAGAGGAGCAAAGTGCTCAACATTACTGCACATTATCACAACCTGCAAAGTGTCTTCAATGTATAAGAAATAGGACAGGGTAGACAGGGGGAGGTTCTTTTGACTTCAGCTGTTACTTGTTTTCTTTTCTTTACATTTTAGACTTCACACCAATGTACACACCAAGACTAAAAACACCTCCCTATGCCTATCTATAGTACCTGACTTATAACCAAAGCTGCATGACAGGGACACATATGTATTTGCATCATTTCTCACAAGTGGGGACCTAGGTGGTCGTACACAGTTGAGTGAAGCAGAGTATGACACGACCCAGGTCTCCATGAGTGATAAACAAAGGAGTGATGACACAATCTGCGAAAAGGGGCCTTAGTGGACCTGCATTAGGGTGTCTGTTCCCAGTATATGTGGTTGAAGGGAAAAAAGCCTGGCTTTTACTCAACTTTGGCTTTACATGATGTCACATAAATGACGTCACATGCCATGACACACAGGCACATTTGTGCTAGCTAAGCTATGACATATTGGGCCCCTATGCTTTAAGGTGGGTCGCGGCCATTGCAGAATGGACTACTGCGCATCTTTATGCGCATGTGGCTTATATATGTCAGAATAATACCATTTTGGTAGGCCTATGCTATGAACAGTTCTCTATACTCTCTATATTTCTTTTATGAAGTAATAAACGACATTTGAAAAAGCATAAAAGTGAAAAAATTGCTTAAATATATTCAACCCTATATAATGAGATCACTTTATGCGGAGATTGTTGAGAATTTACCTATAATGCAAGGCTTGAAAGATTTGATTTAATCCGTTTTTCCATTCTTTTTTTATTTCAAAGGGCCAAAACCCTCAAATCATGCACGGCACCCCATAGTAAAAGTACTCTTACTCATCGGCGAATGATCTAAATAATCTTTTGGGGGAGTTTAAGAAAGATCTGATGACTTTTACTACTATTTTTCTTTAATTATGTAAAAAAATAATGTAAATTTATTCCTACTTTTCTCGTAATGACAACATTTTCCCCCAGAATGCAACGTGATAAAACCCCAGAACTTTTTTAAGAATAAAGGTATACATCCTTGTGTTCATTGTGTAATGTTTCAGAATTCTGTGATTATTGGAATTTTTTCATTTTTTTCATTTTTTTTAATGTAAAATTGAAATACTTTTATTTTTCAAAATTCCATATTTCAAAAAGTAGGTTGCCACCCCCTATTTCTCTTTTCATTTTCCGTTTTCAAATGATTTAGGGTACCCGCAGAAAAGAAATTGGGGAATTCTGATGACTTTGATTCAATGGGATCGACCCACCTTAAGATAGAGAGACAGTTAGAGCTCTTATCTCTTTGAGACATGAATGGAGAGAGGAAGAGAAGAGACAGGAGGGAGAGGAGGGATGGTTGACTGTCAGAGAGATGTGCCTCTACATGGGTAAAATTCGACACGGGCGACACGGCGACGCAGCCGTTTTAAAAATCGACACGGGCGACACGGCCCTTTTAAAAATCGACGGACATGGTAATATCGAATAGAAGGTATACTATACCCTTTTGCTAAAATTCGACACGGCGACATGGTCAAGGATACGGGTACCCATGTAGAGGCACAGAGATGGAGGGCGAATAGACAAACAGACAGAAGAGGGTTTGAAGGACAGGCAGGGATTGGGAGGAAAAGTGGGATGTAGGAACAGGGGTTGAGCGTGAGATGAGTTGAAGGATGAGGTAGGTCTGATCCTGTATCGTCACAAAATAACGATATTTGGCAGGGCCTTCACTCCCAAGAAACGGTGCGGTAAGGGATAGACCCCGTAAAAAGGTAATGACAGGAGAAAATCAAGAGAAAAAAAAACAAATAACAGAAACCTTTCCCCTCTTGTAGACTACCTATAGACTCCACCTGCCTGATTCTGTTTGACCTTTGTCTGAAGCTGGATACTTTTACTTCAGGATTGTCTTTGTCATTTCCACTCCCTAGGTCAGCGTAGAACATCATCTCAACATGGATCTAGATGTATATTTTCTTTTAAATCAATCTTTACATAGCTTACCTGTTCAGGCACCGACATATGTCTTCCTGCGTAAATTCCCGTGTTTAGTCTATTTATATCATGACCCACCCACTCATTTAATGTTGTATGCAGGAATATATCTCTTGTATAACGCACATGATTATTAAGTGTGATTTTCGCCCTTTCCACTCGTTCTCAGAGCTCTGTCTGTATGTCTCTGTCTCCGCCTCTGTCTGTCTCTTTGTCTATCTCTTTGTCTGTCAATTTATTGTATTCTCTGTACTTCTCCTTCCTCTGTCTCTTTGCCTTTCTTTTTCTCCCATCCTCTCTCTCTCTCGATCTCTATACCATCTCTCTCTGAATATTCTAGCCCTGGGTGATCTATATGACATTATCAGCTGTTCATTGACTAATAATTGGCTGTTCATTGACCAGTTAACCTAATACCAACTTGGTGAGGGAGCAGGGAAACAGGCTATGAACTCATTCTATTTTCCTAGAAACACACTGAGTACCCTGAAATAGCCCCCTCCTGCCTTGAACCCCCTAAATCTGCCGCCACAATCTGGGTTAATACTGTGGTGGGAGCTATACGCATGTTTCAGGTGTTAGTACACCTGACAGCACACAGGGGGCACCACCCACACTTTGATACCTGGCACGTGACCAGGGGGCACGTGACGAGGTTAAACACCTGCTTCATCCACCAGGGGGCAGTGTGGTGCTACATTGGGAGGGACAGGATGCACTCACAGACTGTTAGGGTTTCTGGGTAGATGTAGAAGAGGGGGTGGTGTATATGGGTTTGGAGGGGAGTGGGGAGGAAGCTGCATGGCAGGGGCGGATCCAGGGGGATCCAGAGGGATCCAGGGGGATCCAGGGTGGTCTGGACCGCCCATCTGGAAAACTTTAGATTTGGTCCTCTGTGAAACTTAGCACACTACTTTTCAGCACTTTGGTGCTTAGTGGATCCTTATGGGTTTCCCGTTTCAAATGCCTTGATCCGCCTCTGAATTAAGGGTGTGTGGGGGGTGTAGGGAGGGTGAGACGAAGGTAGAGTTGGGAGGTTGAAAGAAGGTAGAGAGTGAGAGGAAAGTAGGAGTGGGGTAAGCAGGTACGTGAGGTTGAGAAGAGTGGAAGGAAGGGAGAAAGGGAGGAAAGTAGGGCTGTAAGGAGAAGAGAAGAGAGGAAGAAAGGCAGATAGGGTCGCAGGGGGGTGTGCAGGCCTAAGAGAGGAAACTTAAGTCTGGGTGTGTGGGTGTATGCCCAATTCTGGTGTAGGGGGAGTGTGTGTGTGTGTGTGTGTGGGTGTCATGCTGGGGTGGGGGAGTGTTAATGCTCTACAGGTGAACAGGTCCAGGATACACGTGTACCCTACAGGGGCGTGGTGGATGCAGTCACCCTAACAGAACCCACACATAAATCCTCCCCTCATCCTATTCCAACAACATCTCCTCTCCTAAACCCAGAAGCACGACCTCACATCCGCCACCACTGACATCATAACCTTATCATCATAAGAACTGCTCAAGACTCATACATATACCTTACTTCAAGATGGGCGTCAGCAATGGACTGTAATTGCCCTATCATCTGGCATGTGTGGTGTGTGTTATGTGAAATATTGGCTAAGGTGTATATGACTCCCCCTCACCGAGAGGGCAAACCTCTGGGTAGTCTCTAATAGGAGCACGTGGGGACAAACCTGTGGAGGCACTAGACACTGCCCATTCTGTGCGTAATCTTAAAAAGCCCACTTTTCCCGTAATCTTAATAATGAAACCCCACTTTTCCCATTATCTTAATAATGAAACTCAATCGAGTCCTAATATGGATGGCGTCTGATGTTGATAGGGGGGCTCTGCCCCCTAACCCCCGTTCCTCTTTTCCTTTTTGTCCTTCTTTAATAATGATGAGTACTATTAAGATGTTACGATTACGCCAGAAGTGGGGATTTAAGATTACACACAGAATGGGCAGCGTCTAGTGACTCCGCAGGTTCGTCTGTTGTTGCGTCTTGGGAAGTAATTGAGCCATTGGCCACCATTACTGTGTGACCATCCTCAGATATAGCCATCATGCAAAGCATCTGATTAGCTAGAGCTCCCGGAAACGAGCGTTTTAATTGGTTCAGATGATTCATGTCATTTCCAGGTATGATGGTGGTTAAAAAAAGGCTATAGCTATGCCTGCATGGCCATCTAGTAGGTGAATTCTTTACCACGTGGGTGGGGATGAAATGTCCCGCTTCTGGATACAATTAGAAGTTGATCCCTCCCAGTGGGAAGGACATTCAGTTCAAAATTGAATCAACATTGCATCAACATTGGCAAGCTGAAGTATCATAGGGTCATATAGTTCATGCTATTTTAAGTCTATATCTGTGTAGTAAGTATTTCTATTTACAAGTATAAATGTTTAAATATTAAGATCCATGGTTATTTAGTGCCTCAGTACTTAGTATGTAAAGGTGGTAGGTTAAGACTCTTACAGATGGAGTATTACTTTAAAGTGGCAGATCTGAGGCCATCCACTTACCCTCACCCTGACCCACATTATGGACTATCTGCTACACGGGATGGGGCAATGCATCACTGCTAGCCAACATGCAGAGGTGGACATAGCTGCGTTTGTAGTAGTAGTAGTAAGACTGCAGTCATGAGGAAGGAGATAGTGTATGCCTATTATTAAGTAGGCCTAGGGTTATTTGTACTGAGATGGATATAGACCTTCAATCAAAGATGGCTTCAAGTATCACCTGTGGGTTATATTTTCAAATGACGTATAAGTATATTTATCCCTTGCACTAGCAACCACCTTTTTATATCCAGTCATTATGGCGCTTAGCCGATGCTCTCCGATGATCCATAATTTGAAATAATCATGTGTAGTGGGACACGTTCATCGGCTAGCTATAACAATTATAAAATATCTATATGACTGGATCCATGGTACCACCTTTCTAAGCTCAAACTGACTATGGATAACATTTGATTGGCACTCATCGCCGAAGCATGATACTGGGGGGAAATAAAAAAAAAACGGACATTTTGAATTTTAGATTGATTTATGGCAGACCATGCTGTCCATCAGGCTCAGTGTCAGTGAGAATGAAAGCCGAGACTCCAATATGACGGAGCAGCTCTTTATTATATTATTTAGCCCCAATGCTATCTGCCTAGAATATTACCCCCAAGTCAAGATCTCCTAGAATAGGATGATTGATAGGTCTAGAGGAAGGAATGTGATACATCAGTTAGACTCTTAGAGACTACAGGGTGTCAAGTCGCATCAAAAACTCCATCAATACATCATACTGAAGAATGATCACAGTTAAAGTTCCCAACATAGTTAACAAACATATTTTTAGCCTGTCGTGCATGCCTCCGGTACCCTTAAGTTAACAGTAGGGATTGGCTGAGGCTGCGATCTTGAATACTGGAAATTATTTATTTGACACAGTGGGCATGCGCCTGGCATGCCCTGCGTGCGCACGTCATTATCAACTGACATCACATGTGGGGTTTTCTCGTAGCCTATCATAAACTGTCAGGATAATCTCTCTATAATAATTTCAACGGTCTGTATCAGATATAATCATTTTGTGAAGCATGTGAAGCATGGCCAAGGAACCATTTCATGCTGTAGTCATTATTCAGAGGAAGGTAGGTCGGTCGACCAAAAATATGAACCCAGCTATGAGGGTGAAACAAATGTCACTCTCTTCAGCAACAAAAAAAAGGACAACTCTCGTTTAACAATGACCACTCCCTAACCAAAGGCAACTTTCCCTCTGATAGCACACTTCCAATTACTTGCCTATGTCCTCTGGAACCGGTTAGCTATTTTCTCTGGTGTATTTTCAATAAACATTAATTTGTTGTGCTAATTGACCTCAGGACGAGGGCAGAGACCCCCATGCAGGTGAAGGTGCGGAGGTCTGGACCCTACTTTGTGAAAATAAATGTTGAGGTCATGCACATGTTTATCTAATCTATGGCGGAAAGTGGCAGTGTTAGTACTAGGACTCGTTAACCCTTTAACCACAGCATGATGCTTTATGTCTTTATGTACATTTGCAGCTGCACTGGCTAACATTATGCTGACCTATCTAGAGTGTACCAACCTTGTAGGGTGGGCATTATGCATGGATGCAACACTGGCTAGTTAGACTATGCTGTCATTTAACAAATGGTTATGCCATATTTAAAGTTTTTTTTAAGCCCAAAGTTAAATTAGTCTGATTGTCAGTTTTCCATTTATCAAAGGTCGTGAAGAAATTACAAGTGCTATATACCTATGCACCTGAGGGTTTAGTACACTAAGCACTGATATACTACATCATGCTTTCTTATATCTCACCCTCCACACCCAAGTTAACGGTTGTGAAGGTGGAACCTCCTCAAATACCATGTATACATTTGAAGTGACCTATAGTAATGCTCAGGGTACTGTTTCAAAAATACTACTTGCCTCTGAGGATATAGGTTCAGAACAGTGCTACTCCTCCCAGTTATCAAGCAATAAATGTAATGCTGATCAGTGTATTTACAGACCTACCCCTTAACCATGCAACTATTATTTCCATCAACGTTTTCGTTTTGTGTGATGCTATGTGCCCTGACTCAGTTTATCATGTTGGTTTAAATCGGAAATGTAGTAAAATGACCCAAGACAGTATATATTGAGAGCCCAATGTGGTACTTAATCTTAATAATAGTAGGTATTATATTTTCATTTCCCCAGCAACGCACCCCAGCGCGAGCTGGTTCAGAGCAGCTGTCGAGTAGCTCAGTGTTGATTGGCAGAGTGCCAGCCCCACCTCACCCTACCTGTCTTCTCCTCATCTACTCAGAGTATCTATAGAATACCTCACAGTATGGTATTCATAACGTTACCAGGAAGCTAATATATATTTAGATATATGTATATACATATATGATATAAATATTATATTTATAATATAAATATTATATATTTAAATTTAAATTATTCATTTAAATTTGAATTATTCATATAAATTCAAAGATGTGCTTCCGGTTCCCAGACTCAAAACATAGCGCTAGAAACTTTCATCAAATTTTGAAAATTTCTTATTCTTCCAGGTTTTTTTCTGGGATATTCCGAGGCCGCGTGACCATTTGACCCTAAACATACCTTTTTCTAAGCATCACTTGAGAGTTCTAGGGTCTCATTTCTCATTGTCAAGTTTACTTTGAACATGATGTATATTTTTCATACTATACTGATTAAGCATCTTCAGATGATTGATCAGGGCCATATTACAGCATATTGCGCCTGCCAAGATGCCAATACAATCTGAATGCTCCATTAACTCTAACACTGAAAGGGGTGCTTATCCTGTTTTGAAGTGTGTCTTCTCTGACACTCCACCCACACATAGCATCGCAAGATGTTTCCTTTGATAAAGCGATATGACAGCGGATATTTATAAGTGTTTCAAATGCCTTAATAACTATAGACATTTTTATCCTATTTTGAAAAGAACTCCACTTTTTTGAAGTAAATATAAAAATAGTATTAAAACAAATCCGAATTCACTAGCCTAGACTTTATACCATGTAACCTGAAAAAAACCTTTTATCATATTTTAGTCTTATAAACAGCCTACCTTAGGTTATTTGAGTAGCACTCAGTGCAATTCGGACATCAGTGCAAACCGATTGATCAAACATTCAAAGCCTCAGAATATTTATTCTTTATCCTAGATTTTAGCAGTGTGGGGCAAAGCAATGTGAAAGGTTAGGAATTGAAAAAATAAAAGAAGGAATTTTCTTTCCACCCCAACAGGCACGAGACTGACGTGGTATCTGGAGACAGAGGGACACTGACTGTGGGTACACCTGTTGATGTCCGTCCACCTAAATGTTAAATCCCAGTTCTCCTTTTTTATAAGTTAAATGCTAAATGCAGACCTTTCCAATGGTAAATGTAAGGGGTATAGACAGGCCAAGCTGTTCAGAGAATACTGATCAAATCAAGCTTATCAGTCTGCTTATCACTATTGGGTTTCATACATTGCTGTTCATATATTGCATATTATAATGAAGATGATCAAGCAGTGGTGTCACATGCGTTACACATCATGGGCCTAGGGCTCAAATTACACAACGTTTTCTATGCCCCTGAAATCTTTACAAGTTGAGCCTCTTGCATTTTGTGAGCCTTAATTTGGATTCTATTGCCGGATTTCTTACCCTATATCAATTTTATTTGACACTGAATCTTTGTAAACAGATCATAATCTGTTGAAAGATAGACATTGGAGGGAGTAGACGTTGCAAAATGTTCACGATTTCATGTCAATATACTTAATTGCAACAAACTGCAGAAACTGTCCACATAATCAAAAGGAAGTATCCAATCATCTAGATTGTTCATGTTCTTAGCAATTAAAACTTCCTTTGTAGTTAAATCTGTCGCGATTTCAATGGAGGTCTCCCAATCGCAACAGATTCCAAAACTGCAAAATCCCTCCATTTTAAACCTTATTGTGGGGTTTGAGCTTATGCATAAACAGGCTCTAAATCATATCATACACCCCTGCAACCCCACAGCATTCTCCTTTCCATAACTCCGCTCACATTGACCTTAGTGTGGAAGTACACAAGAATGACGGATCATAGATAACAGTGGCTCGTACACTTCCGATGGGTAAACATTATAATGCATCAATGCATCACTGGTACATCACTTGGCATATTGATGCCAAATGAAGATGAAACCTTGGAGCATTACGCTGTAGTTTAAGGGTTAAACCCTGAACAAAGCACCTAGATATCTACTAAACTGAATATATAATATACAGCCCTCTCTCAATTCAAGCACATTGACCTGCAGAAAGAACAGATAAGGGTATACAATTTACTTATATTAACTTGATAATTCAGCAATAACATGGTAATATAACTCTAACCCATACTCTATACTGCTTCCCCCCATATCCCTGTGTACACCTTGGCCCCTGGTAGAGGTGCATCCCCAAGTCAGGTACAGCTTCCCTCGAGTGTCATCTTCTTGGTGCCCGGCCAACATGGTTTACGTACAAAGGCCGAGCCCCACCTCCCAGCCAGCTAACAGCGATAGGGGGCTGCCATTTTGGTCCCAGCGGCTCCATGGGCCAACATGTCAGATAGGGTTCTCTACTCAGGGGGTATGTTTGCAATCCTGTGGTGTTATCACTGTACAGGTAATATTTAACCCTTTAAGGACGGGGTCATGTTTATTTCATCGAATGATGCATCAACATTTGCAGTGAGTTACTCTCAGAGCATGGTGCATTGAAGCACCAGCTAGGCGACTTTTAAAAGTGTGGTAACTATTATGGTTAATGTTTTATACCTCGCGAATTGGGCAACCATAAGAATGTGGGTATCATCACATCATGAGATCGTTTAAAAATTATGACTGAAAAAGACTTACAATACAAGAACAAACAAAGCAGTCACCCATTGCAGCAGATGGTTCTTTTATAAGCACAGGGTAAAATGCCATCGATATACCTTTTATTGAGAAACCTGCTAGAAAATGAGGGTTTTGTCTGTAAGGTATTATTCATATGGGGTATATAGATTTATAGGAATTATCTGACTTGTTGCATGGTTGCTAACCCCATAATAGACATTTCACGGAACGACCAAATGACTCCGTATATACATCACTCAGAAAGCGCCCCACGGACGCAATTTGCCCATTCTAATTTCAGAATTATATAAAAAGCAATGATTCAATATCATTTCTTCTCTTGAATACCAACTAAAACTTTCTTAGCAACCACTGAATTTATCATGAGGCTGTTTTACGACGCCACACGTCTGACATGGGTATTTGGCGGCAGGGGGCATGGACATAAAATAAATAACAGCCTTCAGTTTTTAAAGGCTCTCGTTAGGTTATGATGCCGAACCTTCTTAGTTCCTTAGTGACTTGCTTCCACCAAAACCCTTCATGAAGTGATGCTGCATCTTTTACTTTTTACAATGCATAGTTCTTATTGACATGGATTTGAAATAATATAAGTTGGTCCGATATGATGCAATTGTCTGTGCACCAGCAGACAATACACTGAGATTAGAGACAACAAAGGTCTCTATTCATCACTGGTTGGGGTTACTTCGCTTTTGTGATGGAAGATAGACTTCAAGCAGTATCTTTATTATTTCTTAAAGGCAACAAATGTAGAAAAAAGTTATGCCAAATAGGTTTTAGAATTTCCACATTGAGAAGGATACCAGAACTAAGGTTGGTGTTTTAAGTCATGAGGTGTGGCAAACCTATTCTCACTTACACACCCCTCCGGGGGAACAGAAGTCCTAAAACTAGGGAGGTATGTGAGTAAAAAGGTGGTGACTGAAGCTGAAGTAAAGAAAGGTTGCCAGAGACAGTGGAGGGAAAAGTAGTGTAGTCTGTTTTTGAGACTTGGGGATATTTTGAGAAATGGTTTTAGAGGCAAAAGTGTATGTGATGGAGCTTTGAGACATTCTACTCTAATATATCGCACTGTTAATTAATTTATCTACACTGAAAGTGATAAGATCTATGACCTGAGAATATTATGTCACATCCAGTCAATTATGCCACATTTCCACTGTAAAAAAATAGTATAGATACATGGCAGAATCTAGTGTATTTTCTAGGCTCTCTGCTGTAGCTCTACAGTACAATATACCTACTCCAAACTTTACACCTACTTTACACCTACAAACCAAAGCAACTAACTATTTACAGTGGTTAAATTTCCTTCGTATTCATGTTGGTTCTCTGTCTGTCTGTCCTTTCTTGTCTCTGATTCTGTCCCCCCCCCCTCTCTCTCTCTCTCTCTCTCTCTCTCTCTCTCTCTCTCTCTCTCTCTCTCTCCCCTCTCCCCATTTCCCCTTCTCTCCCCCTCTCCCCCTCCCCTCTCCCCCTCTCCATTCCTCTATAGACATTTGACCTTTATCTCCATACGTTCCTCTTCCCATGATGGCTATCCCTTTGGCATCCTCTTGACACCTTTCAATCATGGTATCAGGTATACTGCACCACTAAAACTAGCTTTCTCTTTGACTCCTTCTAATGAAAACAGTGGATGCTAGGAGATACACGTGGGGCACGCGGAGGCTATATAACTACCCACATGATAGATGATCATAACAGACTGGTCTGCTGGCTACCCCTATCTATTGTGGAGTTTAAAGCCTAAACGGATTGGAGAGGTTAAAACCTTATTGTGGGGTTTGAGCTTATAGATAAACAGGCTCTAAATCATATCATACACGCTGCATAACCACAGCATCCCCCTTTCCATAGCTCCGCTCACATTGACCCTAGTAAAAGGTTCATCTATCAGCATGATGCACCAATGCAGTTCTGGGAAAGTGGATTTAAACACTATGCTGCCCTCAAAGGGCAAATCGACTCAGCTTTTCCTCTTTAGGACTAAGTGGTAGCCTACCCCTGCATTGGAGCATCATGCTTATAGGGTTCATTAGCTGAGTTTATCCTCTTTAAGAAAAAGAGCTAGCCTACTCTTGCATTGATGCACTATGCTGAACCTAAAAGGTTCATCAGGTCAGACTATCCTCTACATGTATATATGGCAAAGTGGCAGCCTTACAATGCATTTATCCATGATGCTGCACTTGAAAGATTTATCAGCTGAATTTATCCCCTATAAGTGGTAATCTACCCTTGCATTTACTTACTATGCTGCACTTATAGGGTTAATAGCCTGGTTTATCCTCTATAAGGTAAAGTGGTAGCCTACCCCATACATTGAAGCATTATACTGCCCTTAAAGTGTTAATTAGCTGAGTTAATTCTATGAGACAGGGTGGTAGCCTACCCCTGAATAGATCACTATGCTGCACTTAAATGGTTAATTAGCTGAGTTTATCCTTTTTAAGAAAAAAGGTCGTAGCCTACCCCTGTATAGATCACTATGCTGCACTTAAAGGGTTAGTTTGCTGAGTTTACCCTCTGTGAGACAAGGTGGTAGCCTACCCGGGTTGTTGCTCCTGGTGGTGATGTAAGTGGTGCTGCGCTCCTCCTGGGTGTCTGCTGCAGCCTGCACCTCCAGCATGGTGCCCTGCTGCTACCTGTCTGTGCCAAACCCTGCATCCTGCCTCCCCCTCCCCCTCCCCCTCCTCCTGCTGCTGCTCCTGCTGCTGCTGCTGCCCTTTAACTCCCCACCACAGACTCTACAGACCCTGACCATCATAGACTAACCTTAACACTTCACTCGCCATCTCACATAGCCTCGACTGCTTTACTACCCACCTTGTGTTGTCATAGTCCCTCTCCCAAGCCATACTCACCTCTCTTAGCATTAACCTCTCATTCACATACTCTACAATCTTATCATATTCTGACCTTAACACTTCTCTCACCATCTCACATACCCGACCCAGCCTAACTCAACCTTCCACTCACAGACTTACAGACCCATAATTATCTTTTTTACTCATTTACTCACACCCTGCACAATCTTACCAACATTGAATTGTCATAACCTTTTACTCATATACCCCCCTCCTCTATTCTCCCAAGCAATACCCAACTCTTCTAGCATTAGCTCCTCACTTAAAATAATACCTTACATACCCTGACTCACCTCTTTTAACCTTAACTCTTCACTCACATACCCTACAGACACTTACCCAGCTTTTCCATTTGTTCTTACCATAACACTCATTAGCATGCATAACCAGAACAGAATTACACAGCTCCTTTAGCTGTAACTCATCACTCATAGCCCACAGAGATCCTAATCACCACCAGCCACTGGGAACTTTGGCTGATTGATCCCATACAATTCCCCTATAGTTTTGACCGATTGGGCCCAGTGGACGGTGGCCATAAGCACATACCCTCAAAACCCTCAACACCCTAACCCCCCTCTTCCAACTAATAACCTACCCAAACACTCTAACCCTTAAGCCCGAACACCCCCACCCCTGCCCCACACCCACATGCACACCGACACCCACACACCTGCCTCGGCATCACCCTGACCCTCACAGAGCAAACCCCTGTAGAACTAGAACTATACCTCTAAACACCTACAGGTACAGGATTATTGCTGAGTGACGTAGGATCAGTCGGTAACCCCACCATTTTGTGACTGTATTGGCTCGAGTCGTATTTAAGCCGTACGTGGGGGTAGATTGAAATCAATATTTTATATTATACGGTATCATTTGAATTGTGTCATAGTTGTAGCTATGTTCTGTTATACAAGGTGCCATCTTTAGGAAGGAACCTCTTCCCCAATATTTTATTAGCTTCACTATAAATAGTGAAACTAAAGGTTCGTCCTAGCTATAGCTTTACACTACACAGAGAAAAGAAACAGCGTCAAAAGGGAGCCTAGACTCTCTTAGGCGACCTGGATTCCCCTAAACAGGGGAGTCATTCTAGAGGAAACCTGGACTCCCTTTTGACGCTGTTTCTTGTCTCGGTGTATGTTATCAGTGAGTCTTAGGGATGCACAGGTGGGAGCAGGCTGTAATTAACCTGATGTGCGTGCCACTTGCAGAGTTATTTAGTGTTAGTGGATGACATCCCAATGCTCAACGTGCAATTACCTGTAATATATCTGATCAATGACCAGTAATTAACATGTCTAATGAAGTAATTGGTGTAACCACCGTCACGCAAGCCCAGTGGGCACAAAATGAAGTTCAACGGTGAATCAACATTGATTTGACATTGAAACAATGTTGTCAACCATTCATCAACATTAATTCAATGTTCTGTGCCCATTGGGAGGACTAACTGTCCTTATGCAGGCATGCTATCTACAAGTAATGGTGGGGGGCTAGGGATGTACAAAGCCCCAGACATGGAACCCTATCAAGTGCAGCGCAGTTCAAATTCATTCTGTCGCGGGCCCTGAGATGGCACCATCCGTCAAAGTCAAATACCTCTCTGTACTAATACAGCTATCTTTATAGACCAGTGGATAATGCATGTTAGCTTTTGCAGTTGGTTTTGAGTCTGGACTACGAATCTGGTGGTAGGGAAGTGATGCCTCTGCTAAAGGTTTGAACCCAACAGAGAAACACTCCTATAAAATCTGTTCCTCTCTTGCAGAATGGTTCAGATCCTGGTCATGCATTTTAATCCACTTGGCCATCTCATTTGGTATAAACTTCAACCCCGCTCCTCTTTGAAAAAAAGCAAATGCATAATGAAAGATTGGGCTGGATCTTGGCCTATAGTCTGCTACAGTGCCCCCCTACCCCCTGAAACTGCCTATATCTCTACCTGTACATACCTATCTGTGACCCCCCCCCCATCAGATACAGACAAGGCGGCATCTGCGCCCCTACTGACCTTTAGCATTGCCTTAGAACTGTTAACTATAGTTCATCCAGCACAATATCACCCATATATAATATCATGTACAGATTAGCTATAGTTTATAAATTACTAAATAGTGCCATTATTAATTGCCCCTTTACCTGCTCCACAATGGTATACAATACAAATGAGATGTTAAGTACAATGTTCACTTTCTGTCAGACAGAAAAGACAGTTCTATGTCAAAATCTAAGAAATGGATAGTGTTGCATTTGAGACTTCATGGAAACTCACCTAGACACCTAGATGTGTCCCTAGACCCCCAGTTCTCCCTATCCTGACAAGTGCCTGTGTTTTGTCAGATGTCTCTGGGTGTAACTACAGGTGCCTTTCACCAAATAAAACACCCAACTGTCTGCCCCACATATGTCCACCCTATTTTCACCAGTGAAGACCAAAAACAATAAAAGGTACATATCTCCATGGTAACAAGGCCAGACAGTGTCTAAGGTAGGTGATGTTTATTTTTTGTTAAAGATGTCTGGGATAAAATCGGGCTACATTTTCGTTACAATTGGGAGAGTGATGGAAAATGCTGAGGTATTACATAATCCTACTTTCCCAGTGATGGTCCTATGTGATTGCTGGTTAGAGTGTTCATGTAGGGCCTGCTCCGCAAGATCGGGTTGTATTCAATAAGACGGAATTGCTTTTCATTTTTTACCAACCTCTCCTTATATCAACAGGGAAAGGGGGGAACAGGAGCACACAACACATCATCATCGCTTTGGATAATGTATAAGAGAAGGCACATAAATATCTGCAAAGGTAGCAGAAAAGTCCCATCTCATCTGAAGAAATGCTGACCGTTTCCAAACACCAGTCAATCAATATAATGGTATCCTTTCTAATAATAGATGGAGAGAGTCCAATGTAATTTATTTTGGCAATATGAAGGGCCTCATAAGACACTTTACCAAAAGCCCTGTATCCACTAGCATTTATTGGGATGTTCGTCATTCCTAAAAACCTTGAAGTCAAACGCTGAAGTGAAATATTTACCTTGCATATCTGTAGACACAGTTTGACTACAAAATTCTCTCAAATACAATAATGTGCTAACTATCGGCAGGCATCAGAAGTCTGGATCATAACTAATTTGATTATGTAACATTCTTGTGCAGAAAGGGGTAGATGGTCTCATCTGCTCATTGTTCTGTTGGAATACTTTGTTTGTTCATGCCCTGGGCAGTCTGGGCAGTAATATCACCCTTAGTGGACATACCATAACTGGAATTGAAGTGGACGACTAATATTCCCAAGTATTATACATAATTTGCTGAAAGAATACAATTTCATGATACTACTTCTACCATACGTTCATGAGTGGCTGCTTTGTATTCGTGCTCTGTGTGATTGCTCTCGACTTACCCTGATGTTGATATTACAGTAAAATCGAAACATTATACCAGGTACAGCCGGTTGAAACAAACCTCAATTGTTAACTATTCAGGTGTTCCTCTATAACATTTATGTGATTATTGACAACAAATTCTACTTTTAATTCTACAGTTACGTAAAAATAACCCCCTTAGCCACATCATGGTCTAATGACAATCACATTAACCCGACAAATACTTATTTGACCATAAGACATGTACATTACTAAACTATTACTTTCTTTTGGCATTTGATAGAAAAACGCCCTGTGTAATTGTGATAAATCTCTGCCAAATAAAAAATGTTTAAACTCAACTCATCAGAGAGTTTCAGGGGGTTGTGGGACCAAAACCATTTCGTCATGTCCCCCAAACAAAATGGCGGAGTCAGGGGGCTGTTACAAAAAAAGATTTCCATTATGGAACGTAATTACATAATGATTAACGTGTTTTAAATACTTTACGTTACTGTTTAAAAAATACGGTAATATAAGCGAATATTTCAAATTTATGCTGTGGTCTTCAAATTTAGGCTAAATAAGGCAAATTCAAAGACTTTTTGCACACTAGCTCGAAAGGTGGTGGGAAAAAATACAGTCTACAACGTCAAAAACCTGTAACGTCAATTTAGTTTTGTAACACCCCCTTGAAAAACATTGTAAACAAATTGTTTTCTAACACCCTCTTTTTTGCGCCATGTTTTTACATTGTGTTTTGTACCAGCCCCCTGAAGTTAACTCAAAGAATATAAAAACTTCCATATTTGGCATATACATTATATAGCACACTCTTACCTCTGACAGACGTTCATGAGGGTCTGGGTTACATCCTGGTTCTGTTTGAGGTAGGAGGTTAGTTCTGCCGCCTCCCGCTGCAGGTCAGCGCGCTTCTGTTTGACACTCAGCTCCGTGTGGCGGTCAAACACCATCTGCTCCTTTAGGGTGGACAGCTGCCCAGAAACAAGAAATATTAGTTGGCAAAAATACTCAAACAGTCTTTTATCATTAAATTTAATTGATTAATGAACACTAAGTCTAGCTAAAAGTGAAAGATTAGTTATAATACTTTTTATCACAGAGGTGTATATCATTTTCCTCGAATATAATTTAGACCTCGAATATTTGGGATTTGTGTGTAGGATCATCTTTTGCTTGGGAGGAATAAGAAACTCCTCAGGCAGGACAGCTGCCGAGGAGCAAGAAATATTAGAGTAATTTAACACTTCTTGTCACAGAAATGTATTTTTTTCAGTAGTTCTAGACCTGGAATATTTGAGATTTGTGTGTAAAATACATGATCACTTTCTAGGGAAGAACAGAAAATAGGTTGGGGCTACTCTGCTAAAATATTGAATTACTTGGGTGCTTCCAAGCCTTTTAATGCATTAAGAAACTTTAAATTTCCTTTTGCCGTACAAGTGGACCCGATCCTGATGCTCAGTCAATATGTTTCTACCAACACCATTATTCCTAGCTACTACTAATTTAGTTCTAGATGCTCTAGTGTGTTTATGAACAGCCATCTACATTTACAACAATTAATGAATTGAAACAGTACAAAATAAATGAGATAGTAATTTAAAAAAGGAATGCTTCCTACCTCAGAGCCGGGAATGTTTGGGTCGGAGGGTGGGTTGAAGGCAAACTCGCGCGGTTCGTATGGCGATGGCTCTTGGGCTACACAAACTATAAAGTTATGTACATCCATCTTGGGGTTCACGGACTTACACGTCCGTAGGATTCCCTCAAAACGACGACTCTGTTCATTAGCCTGTGTGAAAACGAAAGATTATAGCAAATTTAAATCAATGAAATAGTGACAAGGTGAACTTCGAAACAATAGGTGTATACTTTAGGTTAAGGTTGAGAAAGTATAGGAACAGGGAAGGGGAAACTTTTAATCTATTTTTTCCTAAGCAATTGCCATTTCTCACACACTGTGGCAATCAATGAAAGCACCTATATAACAGCGTTTTACCTCGGAAAATGTTAAACGAAATGCATAAATATGAATATTTCGTTTCAGTCGTTTATATTGAAACTCTATGCCCAGTTTTCACTAAAGCAAAAAATACAGTTCAATTGCTCAGAGAGCAATACTATTTTTTGGCACACGCACACACACACGCACACACACGCACACACAACTTATTCTTGGGGATAATTTCTCAAGACCTACCGAGCACCACTATCTCTAACAATCTTGAGAAATATCCCCCAGGTAAAAAATAACCCCCAGACAAAAAGGGGCAAGTAAGGGTCTCTTCTTATGAGAGGTAGTAGGTACCTGAAATACGATATTAGCGTTGGATGGTGTAATCAGCAAAAGGTAAATGTCTAACAAAAACACAGCCCCACAAGCAGGCCCTTGTTGAACTTCTGGGACTATTTTAACCATGGAAGGGCCGAATAGTTCATTCAGGGTACAACTCATTTGTCGTCATGATGCACATGCAGTAGAGTCAGAGGGTCGTCATGATGCATTCATGCAGCACTGGTATCATCATTTAGACAAAGGGCAGATAGCATTGAATACGTATGCGGCCCTTCACAGTTTAAAGTCACAGTGGGTCACAGAGGGCCCACTTAGTATTGGAAAACATTTTTGTTAACAAATTTGATTCAAATCTCTTAATTCAATTTTTGGTCTTTGCCAACTTACATGTTGTTCGTACGGTACCCTAACACGGCTTTGTTCATCAGCCTGAACAAATGATGAGAACGGAAATATAAAAGGATTTAGAGAATCATTGTCAATGGTATTGATGATCAGTCAGAAGGTCAACATGGTGTGGCTTTTTAACAATTGATTTGTGTGCCAGTTGGTAACTCTAAATCTAATCAAGGCTCTACTGACACCAAATTGGAACACAATTACATGATACAAAATGATGAAAACGACACAGAAAATATTTAATAGACTATATACACCTCAAAACAAAAGATCTTCTATATTTACAGGTTTTTCTTTGGGGGTTTGCAGGTAGTACAAAGTATTTCCCAGTGAGTTGTGGACCTTAGGTGTGCTAGTCCACCAATAGCTATGTACATTTCTGTATTCTAACCATTGACTTATATAAGAAATACAATGTACCGTCAATATGATACCGTCAATATGATAACTTGTTAACTGCTTAAACGAAAACTCTTTTCATCCTCCATTTCTTGATTGATAACTAGTTTCACATTGTAACATTGTTCTGACTATATCGGCAAGCTCATAGATTGACGATGAGGTAAGTCCTCTGTGATTATACTCAAGTAAGTAACAACCCTATAGACCAATACAGCAAGAACAGATGTCTTTTAGAAAAGCTGTTGATAACGTTTTTGCGTTTTTCTGATAACGTTTATTTGCATACTGATACACAATATTCAAAAACATAAGTCCTTGTGAAATATCCTGATATTAAAAAGATGTTTGCACATGTAGAAAATAAGGCAATGCAACAAGCATTTTGCCAAACACGATGTCAACATTATCATAAAAAATACTTATTATAGAAAGTTCCCATTTCTTGCTGGATGGTCTATGTCTGTGTGTGGCCCAGTGGTGGGCATGTTGGTAAACAGGTGTCGCCCCCTAGGGTGAGGTGTGAGTACTAGTCTCTGACTACACTGGTCACCTGTGACAGCACACGGGTGCACCTGTGAGCAGCTCAGGTGTGGGCACAGTGCTCCCACCTAGTGCGAATAGCTGGAACTACTACTGGAGCCCATCAGAGCAGTGTCTGTGTCGCTACCTAGTGTGTTTTAATGGGAATCTGCAATTTTCGTTGTTCTTTTTGGTGCTATCATCACCTTTGAATGTTGGGTGGGGGGGGGGGGGGTCTTCCGTAGTGTACTACTATTGAACTATATCACTCATTATGTTTTTGTACTATATCACTTTTTTGTATATTGCAGACTGTTCAAATCAATTTACTTGAAGGCATTATGCTGTTATAACTACCCTACAAGAACTTTAAATCTTTGCAGTATACTTGAATATCAATAATCTCATTGTCTTTTTAGTAACGTAGCTATTCTGTATTGTGAAGTCACGTGCATGTGAATAATGCTGTCTTAAGACAATGGAAAAAAATGGAATTACGTCCGCTCGTATTATGAGCTTTAGTTGTACATTATTAATGTAGCTTTTTGTACTCACCTTGGTTAGTAGTAATAAGGCATGACTTTCTATGGCACCGTTTAACGTATTAGCAAGGTCTATATGAATTTCTTCTAATTCCTGAAATGGAAAAAGACTAATTTAATAGAATATCTAAGTTAAATCATTAATACAATTATATTTTTTAGTAATTATGAACTCATTAACATACTTGTGGTGGATTGATGTTAACATTTAAAACCCAACAAAATGCCAAGATATGTCCATAAAGCTCGTACAAGAGCGACTTTATATAGCATTTAATAGATTGTTCATACATTATTCAACGTAGGTTTTCGGAGTTATCATTTTGCATGTATAGATGCATAGTGAATGAAATAGGGGAGTTGTCATGTTTTTGGTCAAGTATTGGTTATATGCGATATCAATTATATCTACATATATGTATAGGTATTGCTGTATTCACTGCATGAGTATCAACACATTAATATGGAGCATGTTGAAAGTTTCACTTTAAGTAATTTTATATTTACCTAAAGCCTAATGTTCATGCAACTAGTATATGGTAAATCCCATCTTACTTGTAATAGATAGGGAAGCGCCATTTGGTGGTAGTGTTGTTCTTGTCTGTTGGAGGCTCTAATCTGTAGCACATACTCGTTATGCGAATTGTGATAGGCGGCTAGATATCGAGAAGCATCTCGACTGTTACTGTTACTTCTATACTGCTGATAAGCCTCTATGTACGTATTATGGCACTGCAAAAGGAAAATAGTTACCCGACATTACGGCCATTGTACATTTGAGATAGCTGAGATATATAATGGAAGACTGCCTAAATAAGATAAAATCACGTGGTAAATGACTAGATTGGTATTGATTGAATTGCGCGATTACCTCGTAGCTCTTGCCCTTATATTTTACAATATTCAACACTTGAATTAATGTGTCTTTAATGATAACATCTTCTGTAGTAAAACCTGTGCTAGAATGCAATATTATAAATGTTCTATAAAAATAAAGTCATCAGCTGATGACTCGATATCTGCTTGAGTAAAAAATAATCACTTAGCAATCTAATGCTCATGAAATGAAAGATTTGTCACATAACATGTTTTCATGTTTCAACCTTGCTTTAATCCGTTATATATTGCTTTATAGTAATTCAGAATATAGCTATATTCAAATGCATCAGACACCCTATTTGCAAAGGATAGGCCTATCGTTGTATCATCAACTCACCTTATATACATTATCTTCGGCACTTTTCAATGTAACTTCAAAATTTTCCCTAAATTGATATATTTTCTTAGATTGACTTCGTTTATAGCTTGCTATTTCCAATAATGGCGTATATACATTCTTCATTATGAGTGTGGCTGTGTCCGCATGCGCCTGCAGAAAGAAAATACATGTCGGTGATTAATGAAAGGAAATTATTTGATGGATGGAGTGTTGCTGCAGAATGATTGAGTAGGCTATATGTCTAGCAAGTCTAAGCATGGTATTTTTAAGACAAAAAGGCCCTCAGTGCAGGGTGCACCAAGGTCCCTTTTCTCAGAACATATCACAATATTATGATTACTCAATGAATACAGTTATTGGTCATTAAGGGCTGCACAGTGCATTGATGTGCTTTTTCCTTTACATCATGATGCATTCATGCATTCATGCATCATACTAACCCTATGTAGTTGATGCACTCCCGAAGGTTCGGCATAATGCCAATAACCTCTAGGGCTGCATTTCTACATCACATGTCGAAAAGGGGTATAGCACATTAACATAACCTACTTTACAGTCCTGAAAGCATTAAAGGACTTAGATGCAATTATAACCTTTCCCGGACATTCACATGGCATTGCTGAACTTAAAATGGCTTAATGTCTTCCTTTTAGGCATCTTAATCTTTCTCAATTACAAACAGTCATGCAGTACATGTCTTGTTACACTACACTCACCTGAGCGTCATACTGAGTTTCCTGTAGTAGCGTCTCCCACGCACTGCTCAGGGAGCTCGGGCAGTCGACCGGTCTGTATTAGAATAAGTATAGGACATGGTGTTATTCATATATGTCACAGACTCATACGAGGCCATACAATGCTATGTAAAAAAGAAGAAAGAAAAGGAATAAGTAAAGGAATGTGTGTAATGAAGAATATTATATTATTAAAGGAATCGGAGAATATGTAACTGATAGAAAAGGCAGATATATGATATTCTAACAAGAATCTGGTATATTCAGTAGATGTCCGATGGATGAAATGATCTCTGGAAAACTGTAAACTGTAAAAGCTTTACATACAAGACAACATAATCAAAACAGTAAAGGAAGAAAAATGGTAAGAATGAAACGAAATAAAGAATAGAGAATAAGGAAGCTACTGAGAAAGAGAGCATTGAGAAGAATTATATGATGACAGTTCATACATATTTGTGCCCCTCACTCACATACTCAATAACCCACAGTCCTTCAGCTAAAAGATCGATATTCTCTAAGCCGTCCCCCGAGCAGTCTCATTGTGATCAGAAGGGTAGTAAAGGTAGTCCTCAAGAATGTAGGTTACGCTCAGAGGATGCTCTGAAACTACAGATGACCCTGAGCAATGCCATTTAAGATGCTGGTGTACATGGATAAAAAGCTTCCATCATTTAATTTCTCCACATTTGTTCTATTTCTTTAGGATGTTCTAAATTCAAGTAAAAGATTTAGATGATAATATATGAGTTAACGCCAACATAGATAGGCAGAGTGTACTGTAAATTCTTGCGTATAACCCGTATGTAAGCCAAAATCCAAACTTGGGGTGGATTCTATAAGCCGCACTGGCGCCGCACTAGCGATCTGATTATAGTGAATTTAGCACTGTACCATAGTAGCAAAAACTCCCATATGAGGTGCACCCCAACTATGCGCCGATCCTATAAGCCGCACTGGCGACCTGACCTGCGTACTAGCTGCGGCAACTACGCTAGAATTTACGGTTAATAATCTATACCCCATGTACCACATCAGTTTAAATCCACTGTATTGGTATGCCAGTTGGAGCTCGTATCCAGTAACTGATATAGGGTCTGCACTTTATATAAGGCTTCCTCAGCCCACTGATTATACAGGAGTCCCATCAGGCCAACATAATCCAGTCTTCTGACCGGTTCCATTATTTGTAAAGACTAGCTTTTTGGATCTTGGTATTCCGAATCCTTATTGCCGAGCACTAGGCAGCTTGTTCCTGGCCAGGATTAGAAACCATTGCACATTTTTATGCCATATAAGGCAAATGCTTTACACTCCTACAATGTGAATGCAATACACCGTATGAACATTGAATCTTAAAGGAACACCTTCCTAGCAATAAATTCCATTTAAATGTCACGGAAATATCTTTAATAGCTATTATATTTGCTTAAATCTCATTGTTCATTCCAATCCGTACTGGGTACAGTCAGGACCCTTACATAGCTGTGGAGGTGGGTTGGGTGCTGCCCCCTATGGCTGTCTCAGAGCACAATCCTCAAACAAAGGTGCCAACAAAGAGGTAGACAGCACCAAAGTCAAAGCCTCACTGCCTCAGGGCACTTAGACCACAAAGACACTGTGACAAAGGCTGTCATATTGACTTCCTGCACAGACTCCTGTGTTGTTCTATACATTGTGTAAGGGGGGAGGTGTACTCTGAATACCATTACAGATAGCTTACAATATACTGGTATTATAGGGGTGGGTGGATGGAGAGGGCAATGCAATAATGCAGGGAGCAAAGCATTGAGGGAGGGATTGGGACAGTCGGCCCTAAAGAGGGTAACAGTGTATCAGAGCGTTGCCTGCCCTCAGATCCATCATTGTTACATTGGCACCGTGGGAACTGTGGCTCTGCTGCTGGTTGCTGGATGAACCAAGCAGAAGGCGGATGGTAAGTATTGGGCCAAAATCAGCGAAAATGGAAATCTAAATTTGAAGAATTAGTTTCCAATAGAGGCAGGGAGGTCCGGAGGTAGCGGTCATCAGTCAACATTTTCTGAAAGATCTCAAAGGGTCCAAATTTGTCTGACAATCCTCTTTAAAGGTATATTTTTGCCTTCCCCCCTACGGAATTATAGTAAGCCGAATCCACCAACCCTGCTGTTGTTGAGTGACAAGCACCCAGGAAGTGGGGGAAAGGAAGGAGTGGGGGAGGAGGGAGTGAAAGAAGGAGGAATGGTATAGGGAGGTAGGGGAGAGAGGGGCACCTTGAACCACTTATGCACATTTATTTTTTTCCTGACTTTATCAAGGTCATCTGAGCTTTGATTTTGTATCTACCGTAAATTCTCGCGTACAAGCCGCGGCTTGTACGCGAGTCAGACTCAGCTTTCTTTTGATACCAAACATGCCTATATAGGGTGCGGCTTATACGAGAGTTTTTATTAGTATACTACAGTACCAAAATCGCAATATTCAGACCCCCTCTGCAGCTTATATAATTTTTCAAAGTTAGGGGTGCGGCTTATACGCGAGTTAGGCTTATACGCGAGAATTTACGGTAGTGGTTACCTTATATCATTGCGCTATATGAAGACCCATGGCAAAGCAAGTATGGTCATTTGTTGTATTTCTTTTGATTTTTTGAAAATAAAATCTTTGGGTGGTTCAATGTGCCCCATGCCCTGGGCAGGTTGACCCACCCACTGAGGCACCTTGAACCACATATCTTGAATGGTTCAAACAATCGGCAATATGGATTTATCATTGAAAGCTAAGGTGGAAATACTTGCTTTTGTTACTTTTGCATAGGATTGAATATGAAAAATACATATTTAATGCATATAAGTTATTAAGTTATAGCTTCTAGTTTAGTCACTGGGTTAGAGCTTTACAAATTTTCCTGTAGGCTAATATAAACCATTTTCAGAGGATTGCTGCTATTTGCATGTGCCGTATAAATCTTTAATTATATTCTTTTATGATATAACAGGCTGTTTTGCTCCTTAAAAATGATACATCTGAGAATAAACACACTCTGAATATGCTATGAAATAATTTATCATCACAACTAACAAAACATGTATTCTATCCTACTTGTACAACCAAAGTGTATATTAATATTGTGGTTCCTTCCATGTGGCTTAATTCTAATGAACTATGGGGGGTTTAAACCATGGGCCTACTTGTTGGGTTAGCCCATTGTTGACCTGAGCAATAACATCTCATCATTGCCTACAAGCTGACAAGGAGACCTTAAAAAGTCTACCCTCTGATGAAACGTGGTGATACTTTGTCCCTCTATGCATTGCACAGGCACATATGTGGTAAATAATGGAACTAGTCTTTCAAGACAGAGATTTGGGTATTTTGAGCATGGTTCAAGGTGCCCCAATTTTTGTGGTTCAATGTACCCCATGTCAACCATGATAGATAAGGTTGATTTAATTTGAATTACATAACACCTTCAGGATTAAAATCAGGTTCTATGTAAGCATTCGGATATATACTTTGACCTCCATATAGATCTTAGGCCAGCAATATTTTGTAAAAACATAAGAAGAAAAGTTTAACAATTGCAAATTTTTACTTTCAATGGCTTAAATCTTTCATTTGTCTGAGCTTCTCCTCAGCATCCCAAAATAAATATGATGTTGCTGCTCTGAACCATCTATATAAGGGGGTAATATGGTAGGCAAACTGCTTGAAAATTCCCAAAGGAATAGCAGAGAGAGCATGTGGTTCAATGTGCCCAGGTGGTCAACGTGCCCCTCTCTCCCCTATAGGGAGAGACTGGTAAAGAGAAGAATGCAAGAAAGGCCTAATCAATAGAAACTAGAAGGGTATGAGTATTGGCAATGATATAATGTGCACTACTTATAGTGCAATATCAACAGGGCCTAACAAAGTTCTTCATAGTATTGAAACAATGAACCTATCAAAATAAACTGATCTCAGTCTCAAATCACCTTAATCATCGCAAAAGCTACCCAGCGTAAAGCTAATATTTATACCGAATTGAGGATATTTATCAATCTCCACTTCCACTGATTCATCAGTGACAAAGTTTGCTAAAACATCATTTTGCGCCGCTAACATTTGTTAGTGTAATGATCAAGTGAAGAAATGGGATTGGAGCATTTGACATCTCCTACATTAAGTATCATTGGCTTGATTGTAGTGAGAGATATTATTAGGCTTCGCTTCCCAAATAGCCAAAAACCCTGCGCACTGACAGGCCACTTTACTCCAGTGCTCCACGCTGTAGTTTACTCAATGCCTCCACCATCATAATCATGATCACACCAAATTTGAAGTGGACAAAAATAATAATTATATCTATATGCAATATATGAAGCATTATAGGGTTTCATCAAAATGTTGCATAATGATATACTGATAGATACAAAATCTCACCGGTTTACTGTCACTATTGATTGGAGCATTGTACAGAATATAGAATACACAAAATGTAACATGGAAAGATGATATATACCCTGTGGCATATTCCCAATCAGCGTCAAAATTTAGAATGCAATCAAGTATACTTGCTGAAGGCCATTACAGGGACATTTCTTCAGCCCGCTGCTAACGGTAATTATGACAATTTAGACACAGAAATGCAGGAGTAGAATGTGACTACGGCCGGCTCATTAGTCTGCTCACTCTGCTTACTGTTGCTGATTTAAATTGGAGATGGCTTGAGCAGGTGAGGACATGGAATTTAAAATGTGCAAAAGTGTCGCTTTTGATGTAAAGCCGTCCATTGCGTTTTGAATATACTGGTGTTATTTATACATATACTGTACATGTAACCATTCGATGTTTGTATGGTTACCATGGATTATATGACTGCATAAGTAACTCTGCACTGTTTTGATGGTAACCATGTGGGATAGAATCTGATGCTAGATAGGCCTACTAAGGCGAAATTAAATTATGGAAATATCCCCAGTCTCCCCCTGCAGAACTAGTGAAAACAGGTATGGCCACACAAAAAGGCCTGTATCAAAAAAGCCACATACAAAACCACCCTTTTATTGGAATTACATTTTTGGGAAAAATGTATATGTATATGAAAACAACAGTGGCTAAGCCCAACGAAGCGAATGGCTATCCTATTTTTTTGCACATATGCTATACAAGCCCAAAGTGGAGAGATAATTAGCGTATTGCAGCCTCTATGGTTACTAAACACTGCTTCCACAGTGACTGTTCACAGTTTGTACTGTAAGTTTACAGTAAGTGTCACAGTAAACAGATAACGTTATACACCAGTTTATAACGTTATATAACGTTTTATGTCAACGTTTTTCTAAGGCTTTTCAGTATGACATAACGTTATGTAAAATTTAAAACGTCATTTCGACGTAAAATAAAGTGTTTTTGTCAACTGGGGTATGGTCTATGAACTGCTCGTACAGGGCATATGCACAGTTCTTTTATGGCAACTCTGCCCTATTGACAAAGCAACTATATCCTAATACTTTTGGTAATAGTTTCCTATTCTTCATGGTAACTGTGAACTTTAAGTACAGTAACCATGTACTGTTACTCAGTGGGAACAGAAACTTAAAACATCATTGCTATATCGTTGATAACCGTGGACCAACCACTTTGTTTTTTTACATTAACCAATCATTGAATAGAATTCTGCGGCCACTGGGCTACATGGAAATGATGCAAGCAATCTAAAACGTGCAAACTTTCTAAGCATGATTCTTAATCCTCAGTCAATAATCTTACAAAGCCATGATCTTAACAACACCTAACCCTACGAATTTGAATTAAGATTATGCTAAGGCTAGTAAGATTATGTTTAGAACGTTTGTCTGTGCATTCCAATGAGATATGTCATATTTGCATGTACCGGTACATCATTTGAAGGCACTTTTGAACCAGTGTGTCTCCGCGTCTCTCTGAGGTAATTAAGGCAACCTGGGGAACAGGGAAGGGTATGAGGCCACTTAGCTGTAGCCATGGGGCTCTGGTTGGAGTAGGGATGTAATTCTAGGTTCTACCGTTTCTGTTTGGGTCTATATGACCAATACAATAAGACCATAGTCAATTAACCTGCTGCCTGAGAGCATGGAATATGATGTTGTAATACCAATATAATTGTATGTACTGGGGCCTGATTTATATGCATCATCTTAAAACTAAACTACCGCTTAAGAAAAATGAGGTGATGTTAATGAATATATAGATTTGAGCAACATCCTAACCCTGCCACCAAAATAGCTGCGATTCTAACCCTACCCCTAAATTTTTGAATTTTCGATATTTGATAATCACAAATAGGTCTTCTACTTATCTCCAACGGTCCTGAGTTCTCCAGGTAGGCTACTTGTCTTTAACAAAGATTCTTGATGATTCTAATTACTGGAGATATCAGTGAGTTATTTTGTTAATCCCCATGACAAAGTGGCGATCCACGCCTCATGCCTGCTACTTTAAATAAAGATCTTAATAAAGACACCCACCTAGCCTAATTTTCAGATGGTGTTGCCTGAAACACAGGTTCATTTTTTTGAGTTTAAGATAAATTGCAAAATATTTCTTCTACACCAACAGGAAATAGACGTCCATAAACACATTTTTCATAACTTTAAATGAAGTATGCATTAGCACATCACCTTTTACTGTACCATTAAACGACACTATCCTGAAGATTCTTGCTAACGCCAACACTATTCAGGCTATAAAACTGCCTTTAGTTATCGGTAAAAACACGCTCACTGAAAACTAGCTTGAAAGCCCTTTGTGAACGACACTTAATGTTTTCACATGGATGGCGGCAATTTGCTCGGCGAGCAGTTAACGGGGGACGGTGAGTGGCTCATTGGTACGTTAGAGCAGTTCTGTGTGATGGGCGAACAGAGAGTGGTGTTAGGAAAAAATGGATATTGATTCCATAATTAAAAAAAAAGATATAAGAGAAGAAATCCTCCGTGAGAAAATCTTGCTGAGTCATCAAAATGGCAGGTTTGTCATGTGGCTGGTTCTGGTGACCTGGAACGTGTGGGTGTCTGCACGAAGGGTATCAGTGGTAGAATGAGTGATGCTATGGAGGCGGCCATTTAAATGGGTGGCATCTAATCATATGAGATTATCATAAAGGATTGATTTTAACAACTTCAAGCTCTTTTTGTATTCGCCATGTTCAGTGCTACTTTGTCTTGTACAGGAGGAATATATAAATTGGCAGGGTTTAAAACAGTGCACAACTCACACACTGAAGTCCAGTTTGGATAATTAACCAATTTGGATGCATCCTCGGCTGATACACCACCAACAATGTCCTACACAGAATGTTCTGCCATAGACAGACATACTGTGGACGGCCCAAGGCCTCCTAGTTGGCTAACCGGTGTACCCCCATGGATACTCATTGTGTGTGCTGGGGCCTACTGGGCCTCAGCAATACAGGGGATTGCCATTAGGCAACTACAAACCTGGTAACAGCCCAACAATAAAACACCGACTCCACACCCCCCACCCCAGATGACACTGTGCTATTGTTTACATTTTGGACCACTGCATCAACCTACTTTTCCACATCAGGAAACGGTCACTTTTGCCTCCTACACATTTTTATTGGAACACTTAATGCTTATTCTCAAAGTAAGTTATAATGGTATTCAAATGGGAGAATAAAGCAAAAGAGTATGTGCTCTACAAAAAAAATGCAGCAATGAAAATTGAAGCTAGTCAAAATGGGTGTTTATTACAATAGCAAAGTGTTAACACTGGAATATTAGCATCTTTTGTCTCCCTCTCTGGCCACCCAGTGGGCACAAAAGTCAGTTCAACATTGAGTCAATGTTGAATCATCATTGCATCAACATTGACAACCAATGTTGCTTCAATGTTCTGTGCCCACTGGGGGATGCTGCGTGCACTAGCTGACTCGACAGAACTTCTACTACTCGCTGCTGCTCATGTCGCGCCTCAACTGTCGCTATAACCTGATATGGCCTTATAAGGACCCAGGTGTGGCCGGGGGATCATGTGACTGGTAACGTGACCCGCCTTAGGCTAAATGAGCCTTGGGTTAGGCCTGTTTACTCGGCTGAGCAGCAACCAGACTCGTGCCTGGGAGTCTCACATCTGCATGCCTCTCTATAGAGGGCGGTCAGAATGATATTCAAATAAAATATCTTATTCAAATACACTCCTGCGTAGAGTCCTTGTAAAATTCATGTTCATCTAATATATAAAGCTAGTAATACTGGTAGTAGGCTTATCAGCTTATTTTGCTATATCAAAGAACTACCACAATCGCTTGTTTAAGCGCTGGGTCTTCGAATAAGTGCCTGTCTTGTACACGTGCCCTAGGTACAATGGTATTAAAATACCTGGACACTTAAATGGATGTAGTACTGGGAATTGCTAAATGGTCGGATGATAGGAACACGCTTTTAGAAATGCATATTTTCCAGTAGGTTTATAGCTTCGTCTTTCAACAGACTGAATAAACACATTTCAAACCAAACCACTTCACATAGAATCAGAATAATTCTTAATGTGAATTTGGTGATAACTAGCTGTGTAGAGAAAAGATCTGATCAGAGTATTTATGTGTCATTGCATGTAATAACATTCATGAAATAGAATTGTGCAGGTCATGGGTAATTACAGATAGTAATGTATTGTCAGTCTGACACTGTATAGGGGCTCTTGTCAGACCTTGTGTTCTGTATAATGGTTTAAGGGATTTCAGATATGCAATGAACGATGTACTCAATACCCCCATTCGGTATGAAATAAATACAACAATAAAATCAACTTGTGGAAACTGTCAAACATAGGCGAACAAAATATTTCCTACTGTTAATCTCTATATAGGTGTAAATACTAACATTCTTAATAATGTTATTTATAATCATAATCATTCAATGTCAGCGTGATGTCCTTTTGTTTGCACAAAACTTGGATATTATTATTATATATATTCCTGCAACTATGCAAGTCCACAGAGTAAAATCATGTATACAGTGGCTGTTTCATATATCTATTATGTATCTATACTTAAAAAAGCCGATACTATACGCACGACAGTGGCGTCTGAGTGTGGAAATAAGGCTTCTTATTCCCCTACTGGGTAGGGTGTGGGTTATAGTTCTTGTTCCCACACTGGTCGCACACCCAAGAAATTAACGATGTTCAAACTGCTCCAAAGTGACACTTGCTGCAAACCGTCATTTTACATGTAGTATTTCTTTCGCTCTACTGGCCGGGTTTGGGAATAAGGACCGCTACTCAATTGATCAAACGCCATGGGGGTGCGGATAACAATGCCTGCCCACATGCCACTGGCGTGCGGATAGCGCCTGCATAATTTTAAAGCTAAGATTGTTAATTCACCTTATAAGGCTACCACTGTGATGAGGTATTAGTGTGTTACCAGTACTAGAATGTGGTTGCTGATACCATACTGAAGATAAGCCTCTACCCAGCATCTGAACCTCCAGTAATGCCGGATAAATGTATTACCTTATCAACCCCACACAACTGAAAAACACTTTCAGACACTGCACTAGCCTATATCTCCTTATCATCACTGCACTTCAACAAATTCGCAACTCCCTAATTAAATGTACACAGAGAAAAGAAGTAGAATCACTGTGACTCCCAACTTGATCAATGAAGTAGCTCTCTCCAGGACTCTACATTGACTCCCTAACAGTTGCAGGACTCTATAATAACTCTATAATGACTCCTATTCTAAGACTCCCTCATGATTGGGAGTCACTTTAGAGTCGTGGGGAGAGTTACCTCAGTGATCGGGGCTGGACTCCCATTTGAGAGTTACAGTGATTCTACTTCTTCTCTGTGTGTAAATAACAGGAAATATCATCAACTTCACAATGAGAACACAATTAAAGTTGAACCAATATTCAAGACACGTTGCTCAACATTGACAAAGCAGAATACATTATACTAACTCAATGTGTGTGGGTCCACTAGAATACATTTAAAGTTTCAGACATACAATCATAGTCATTGATGAGCAATATGTTATTTGACATATTTTGTACAACTGATATTTAAAACAACTAGCTACCTCTTTGCATTATTCATCCTACCCTACACAAAATGTTATTGGTGATATTCCAAGGCATGCGGTGTTGTTAAGTTCAATACACGGCACACTTATTAGCATTACCTCCGATGCGGTGGGTGTCCATTCAAGTTCAATTCAACGGGCCCCCTAGATACATCAACATATAAGGGTTAAAAAGCGCAACTGGACTTAGCCAACACAGCTGTTGTTTTTTGTTGCCATTTCAATATTTTTGAGGCACCAATGAGACCATACTCCAATGATTAATGTATAACTAAACATTTTCCTATACTGTAGTAGTGTGTAATGGGTTAGTGGAGCATAGACTTCTGATTAGATCGCACGCATTATGTGGTGTTTAAGTCAAAAAGAGTGAAATCGGGAAATTGGATAATGTATTGTATAATGTGAATGTTGAAATTCTAAAATGTTTCATTGCAGTTTAATCATGGTAATAGCAAAAACAGCTGTGTGGATAAATGGTTTAAGGGCTCCCTAGTTTTCGTGATTTCATGGTCTATTACTTACCAACACTACCTTAGCATAATCTGTATAGAGCATGGTCTTCAGAACTAAAATGTATTGCCTGCAGCTTAGTACAAGCGTTTTTAAGGGGCAGCATAAATTGCATTTTGATTGCTTCCACTCATTACATCTTGCATCTATCACCATAGATATTATATAATGAGCGTTTTTTCCTACACCTTAAGCGTCTGGACCCAGATTAAATAAAGGGACCATAAATATACTTAATGGACGGACCTCATCGTCTATCTTAATCATAACTATGATATAATGGTCAGAGCAAAATGTATCGCCCACATGGCTACTACTGAAGTGGTTGACTAAGAGCACTTATAAACTTTTCAAGCCAAGGCATGTCGATTTTTTTGTTACCCCAGTGTGATCTATGCATATTTCGTGTGTGATTTATCTAAGTAATACATGTAATCATCGTTTATGTGCTAGAATATTCTCAGTCCTGTTACCTCCTCTCCTGTTCAAAGTACACAGCATGTGTTCATAACTATAATGAGAGGAAAGTGAGAAGCTTAAAAGTGAAGAAGTATGACTGTCTTGAAGGATTTGGCAGCCTTTTTCTGACGATTTATCTTGGGTCACCGATCATGCAACGCTTTATGGACCTTCCCACTAGAATTTCAACTTGATTGGTTGTTTGAGTTCATAAGTAATGGCATACTATGCTAGGGTTGCAGTGAATTGTGTGTAAACTGTGGATAATAAACGGTTGAAATCACATAATTTGTTGGCACAATGGAAGCTACTAGCCAAGCCCTCCGAGACAGGAAACGCGTAGGAAGACCACTGCATTAATGTTGGGATTTATGCAAAACTCTGCTTACCTAAAGTTGAACCCAGTAAATTCCATTTTAAATGTAATTTACAATTCATCTACTGGGCTCTATGTTAAGGAAAATAGTACTTCAAGTGATTCAATGTATGCTTAAATGCCAATGTTCATGCAGTGTGAAAAGCCTTAAAGTGACAGTTCAGGTAGGAAACTAGTTGAAGAATTGACATTTAGAGCTCTTTAGATAGCAGTTCAGTATGCTTTTAAAAGCTGAGGAACGAAGGTACACATACAGAAAATAAGCCTCATATTGAATAGGTGATAAAGATTTAAAATAGAGCATTTCTTAGAAAAGCTGCCGGATAATGCCTAAATGCATCATGTCTAACTGTCGTCATAATGCACCAACACAGCGCTGGTGAGTAACTCACCGGTGCTATATTTTATTCAGCATCGCCCCTACTGTACTCATGCATTATGCTGAGAAGAAGGCATGGTTCATTGAAGCACTAACCTGGCCTTAAATGGCTGAAAGTCGTTATGCTTAAAGTCTCTCACCTCTCCTTCTTCAGTTCCTGGTTCTTCTTTTTGTACGACTCAACTACGTTGAGCACTTGGTTGGCGAACTGTTCGTGTGCCATGGACACTTTTTGTGAGAACTCCGCCACTGCAAGATAAAACAGAAACCCTCAGGTCAGACAATGTTTGATGTTTTTTTATAGCTTTAACACAGACACAGATTGGCTTGCCAGACAGCCAGTTTCTGCATATCTCTATATGATACTTAGTATAGCCCAGTGTTTCAGCATATAGGCAATCATACACAGAGCCATACGTGAAGGTCTTTTTACTTTATACTGCATAGATGTTGGAATTGAAGAACATATAGCATTGATTTCGTAATTTAGTTTATATTCTATATATGATAATATGGCGATATCGTTTTCATAAACATGTACATAGATTTTGCAACGCTATTGCAACATAAGACTTTACCAACTCAGTCCAGTACCGTTTAGAAGTACAGAACTATTGATACTGCTAGTTCCCGATACATTCAACAATTCTTATGATCAAATACAATCTAACTATATCTATGATCTAGCATTATAGGAAATTTAAACAAAAATATGAAACATCACCAATGTCACCCGATTTCCCTATTTTTCATCTGGAGAAGCAGCTACTTTGAAAGTTACTGACTAGCAGCAGCAGGACTGTTATTACAGACATTTCATCTTTGGTAAAAGTTAATCCATCAATAGACATGCCTCGCAGAAATTGTTAACCCTTTATGGCATTAGCACGTGTGTAAATCATCTCCTTTTGTTGGCTCGCAACATGCATATATATGCATCACTGGTGAGTAACCCACCAGAGCTGCATTCATATGCATCATGCTGAACCTGTATGGGATTGATGCACTCCTGAAGGATCTGCATGATGCACCGATGCAGTATGTTCATAAAAATGAACGTGAACTGTCAAATACATGATGTTGTTCTTGGAGGGTAAATCCCAGCTGGCGCCTAGAATGAATATTCAAATTAATAACATAAGCGGCTTACTGGGGCTATTAGTCATATTGGTTCTTAACCCTTTAAGGCACGCATAGTGTTTTAATGTGCGTTACCCTTTATAGTCATTTTGCATGATTGTAATGCTGGTGAGTAACTCAACTTAGCTGCATTTCAACCCTTATGCTGGTGCTAGGTTCATACACTCCGAAAGGGTCGGCATGATGCATAGATGCAGAGGCTGCATTAATGCATCATGACAAGAAATGACATTGAAGCACTAGACATCCTAGTGTGAGGCCGTTTCTGAAAGTGTCTACTCGGGGTGAAGGGTTGCCTACACATTGGCCATGTGGCTCACTTCAAAGGCCAATACACGTATTAATGATCTGTTGATGACTGGCATTGGTTAGGTTAGATCCCCGTAAATAAGAACTTACACATTTTCCTCCAAATTCACACTGGCCTCTATTCTTGCAGTCATCAAACCGACTCCGACTTCCGATTCCATAGCGACATCCCACATTTTGATGGGGGAAACTAGCATCGCATTTCTTATTAGGATGTCAGTAAATATCTGATCTCGGCTAAATATAGAACTGTTTTGAAAAATAAATTTCAGCTATCCATCAAGTGAAACATACAGTTAGATTTCCAAGTGTTTGGCTATGGATAAGGTGGGGATCAAATTGATAACAGCCCAGGAATGTACAGGCCCTGTTTAGAACACTGAGTTAGGTCAGGTGAGAGAAAGGAAGGAGAACCTTTGATTTGATCCTGACTCTAAGTGAGATTACAAGCAATTATCCTGATTGGACAGTGGGATCCTAGCACTGTAGCAGCACTACAGCGACATTCTGGTGGATGCAAAGAAGCCAACCATAGACAAAATTAAAACGTCTGATTTTAGCCCAATTCCTTTTTGTCATATTGATATCATTATAATATTATTCAGTATACCTAAACTATCAGTTTGTCAGTTCATCCCGTCAGTAGGATTATGGTTCTATACAGAGAGGATGACCCACGACTTCATAAATTAGCTGCTATCTTTTTAATTCAATTCTTTTTCCATTTTCATCAAGCAGAAAGGATTCGATCATAGGGCATAATAATGTTGATAGACTCGGCATGATGCACCAATATAGTACACAGAGAGAAGAAGTAGAATCACTGTAACTCTCAAATAGGTGTCCAGCCCCGATCACTGAGGTAACTCTCCCCACAATCCTAAAGTGACTCCCAATCATTAGGGAGTCTTAGAATAGGAGTCATTATAGAGTTATTTTAGAGTCCTGCTAATGTTAAGGAGTCATGTTAGAGTCCTGGGGAGAGTTACCACAGTGATTAAGTCGGGAGTTACCATGATTCTACTTCTTTTCTGTGTGTACCGGCGCTGCGTTGTTGGTGTGCCGTGGCGAGACATGAATCTGGCGATACTTGCAGGGTTAGAACCATCACACTGAACCCACCCATCATACTAGTACCTCGTTACACCCTGGTATTCATGTCCCAATTAGTGAACTCACTTCCGGTATTGATTACAGGTTACAAGAGGTCAGAGTCACATGAGAGGGATGCCTGGAGAGCAAAGGAGAGCTGCTGTAGGCCATGTACTTAAATCCTTTACTACTGTGAAAGTACTTTATTTCGCTGGGTATATATTTTCGCGGAAGTGGAAAATCCGTGAATTTTTTATATGCTTAAGTATGGAATAAATATCCACAAATTTGCCCATTTTTACATATCCGCGAATATTTAGACCCGTGAAAATGAGTACTTTCATAGTATTCCGCATTACCAAGATGATCACTGTGCAGCGCCATTTTGTCTGGTACCAGTGCTCTTTCCCCTGCTAACTATAGCAGCCAGCTGATTAGCTGTTCAAAGCTGGTTCCTGTCATTCGGAGTTTTAGGGGCCATACACCTTTCAGTTATAGCCCTCTATTGTGGGTCTTTATGTCATCTGTTCAGATCCATAGGTCATGTTCAGGCCTTTAGAACCACTTATTGTGTAATTATATTGCTGTGTAAGGTAAATCTCTGGCGAAAAAGTCTCTGGAGAATACCAGTATTCTTAACTATGACTCTGAACTGTAACTATATCACTCAAACTAAGACTAGTAATAACATTGGCATCTATTGAAAAACACCCATAAGGTATACGATATACTCGCCAAATAAAAATTTAATCTAATCTAAAATACCGTGATAGTATACACTTCAGTTGTAAAGATCCTTTACACAAGATATACAGCCTTGGCATGGATTGGAACTCATGACACCTGGATTGCTTGGCCAGTGCCATAACAACTCCCCCAATCGTAATTAATAACAACTATACACTGACATAAGTGAATCCGAATGATTCTCATGTCAAGATTGGGATTGTGCCTATTTGTATGGCCATTGGTAAGATAAGGGCCTGTGAATTTACTAAGTAACTGTCCATTACAGTAACATTACATTTTAATCTCACACCCTCCACCCTCTATAGTTAGTCATCTTACAACCTACACCGATTGTATTGTGTATATAACTGGTGTTAATGTACAGCTATTTCATAAATATGTCACATGTGGCTTTTCTAACCTGTTTCCAACAGTAGAGAATAGGCTTATGACCAGGGTTTTACCATAGCTTTATACACAATGGAGGAATGTTGTACAGTGTTGTACATACTGGTCACTGTGGGAAATCAAACCTCTGTCACTTGGGAGATCTGTAACAGACTCCAAGGAGCTGTCCTTTTGTGAGACCACATCCATGGCCTTTGGGTGACTTTTCGATGATGAACAACAACGTCAGCCTCTAGAGTCTGCCCAGTTTAGAACCCTTTGGTCTAATATAGTGCACAGTGCGTCCAAAAACCATGATCAGGCTACAGAGAGTATGGCATTTGGTGTCCTGTAGTCCTGCAGGCCGGCTCATTACCAGGAGTGTACACCGAGGCCCGGGAATGTGTGGGAGTAGAGCGCAAACACAGGAAACAAGATGGCGGCCAGTCCCCGCGGGTCTTCCTGCCTTTTATACAAGCGGAGACAAGCGGATTAATTACGGATGAAGAAAGGTGTTCAGGAAACGACAACAAAAAGGTGTAGGGAAAAAAAAGGACATGACTTGCACAAAATGCAGCTGAGTATTTTGGTGGTCTGAGAAAAAGCCTGCCATTGAGAGGTGTCAAGTTCTCTGTTTTACTTTGCTCCCAGATTGAACAGCTAATTGCTATGTTTCTTTTGGTGGAGTGCTCACTTAGACAAATGCTGTCAGTGGTCTTTCTCTCATTAGATCTCTCCGGCTTTCTTGATGGCTCCTAAGCAGCTGGAAGCTACAATTTCTTATCCCGGCTTGTGTCTGGTAAGGCCTACCTGCTATTGCATAGATGTGTTGTGTTAAAGTTCTTTTATCTTGTGTTATGGACCATTTTCATAGGCCCTGTTACATGCATGAAATCTTCCGGAAATAGTTCCGGCTACAAATCTACTGTAAATAAATGTTAGAACGCATCTGTGGCAGATGCTTTCAAAATCAGATGTTTTATATTTCAACTGCAATTTCTTTTCCCCCAGATGCTTTCAGAAAGCTTTGACGCCTGTGTAACACTCTCTTTATCTTTCTTGACGCTACAACATCATTTTTCAGTAAAAGGGTACATCCAATTTCCCACAATCCCTCTCACATCCTGTACCCCAGGCCCAGCTACCTGTTTCGCTTGTTGCCGGGATGCAGTAACAATATGCTGGTTCCTGTCACCTGACACGCCGGCTCCCAGCGCTTCGCTGTTCCCCGGCGTCCCTTGATTAATCCCCATCGCCTCGTGATTAATTCAGAACGGCTGCTGGCAGCCGAACCAGGCTTACTGTAATAAAGGAACAAAGGACCAGCCCAGAACAAGCTTCACCCCCAAGATGGCGGCTAGTCAATCACAAACACCTTTATCTTCCCTATTATCGCCCAGTCACCTGAAATATTAATCAAGAGTGTTTCGTATCCTGTTTTGCTGTCAGATTCAGGTTTCGAGAGAAGAAAGCATGATCTGTATCAGGTCATTGGGCCAAGAAAGCTGTGCTTCTCGTTTTGAAATGTAACTGTCATTTTGACATTTTTTCCATTTCCCATGAATCTACACGCATAGGCCTATTTACACACTTAGGGACATAGTATGTTTATTTTGAACTGTCCTTTCTATTGAAATCATTCTTTTAGATATACATGTAGTTTCAACTTTGATCCACCAAAGATATTGTACTATGTGCTGTAAACCTACAGTGGACTCTAATAATGATATCCACTGAATAATTATAGTGTACCGTAATGGGAAAACTTTGACCATACCGGCATCCCTGCTATCAGGTTATGGTATAGATAATAGAAACTCTACGTCTGACAGAGATAACCTGTTAATGATAATCTAAACTGCCGTATATTTATCATCAATATTTTTTTAAAGTCGTTCTGTGACATGCTTCTAGATATGTAAGGTGCGTAGGCAGGTGGTTGGTAGATGTAAAGTATAGACAAGTTGGGAGGTGGTTGGCATGCATATGTAAGGTATAGCTTGGGTGTTCTGAGTCTCTCTCTATGTGTATTCATGTGGATATGTTGACCTTTACTGATGTTTTTACATTAACACCATGTACCCCCCACCCCCTGTAGAATCCATGTAGACCCCTGTAGCACCCTGTACTTACTGCTGGCAGATAACCTATAGGTGGATGTTAGAGTACAGGTTCCCTTACCAATAACACCAGCCCACCCCTACCAACCACTCACCACCATGGGAATTAAAAAGGAATGCCATGGCATTCTTGCAGACTTCCGCTCGTCAATCATATAAGTTACTCTTGATATGGTGGCAAGATACAGTCGTTGACTATGTGATTCCGTTTATAACATGGAAAATGTAAGGCACATGCCAGTTTTAGATGTAGAGTAAACACAACTGGCGCCATGGTGTAGTGGTGAGCACATTGGACTTTGAATCCAGGAGCCCGAGTTCGAACCTCGGTGGTGCCTCGACCGTTTTCCTCCATATTGCTTTCATTTTTGATTCTGGAACTGCATGTACATATAAATTATAATAATTCTACAATGAGATAAATTAGATTCAGACAATAAAAGAGACCGAGGCACCACCGAGGTTCGAACTCGGGCTCCTGGATTCAAAGTCCAATGTGCTCACCACTACACCATGGCGCCAGTGATGGACCACCACATAATAACGTCCATATTTCTGTTACAAATCTGAATGTGGGTTATATTTTACCCCCTGAATCACTATCATAGTATTGCCTCTAACATCGACATCGAAAAACAACTTATTCTCTAATCTTCCCTCAGGTCTTGAGGAGAGTAATTTGGTGAATCAGGATCTAATACTCCAGACTGATGGCACACATTTGTATGAGCCTGGAGTTTTAATGCTTCCCGACTACGCCTATGACTGCGCTTTCCTATGTCCCTCTCACACCATGTCTATGTGGTGCTGGAGGTTAAAGAATCCTTGCTTTCTATCTTTTGTCTCATCTCATAGATTCGATCATCCTGGATAGGATCATCCAAGGTAGGCTTTCGGCCTACCTTTTTTACTTGTGAAAAACTGAAACTCAAGTCAATCTCCTCTGCAAAGTCAATGGGATGTTAAACTTTAGTGTATACACAAACAAACAAACAAATAAACAAATCAGCTCAATCTATACACACCATGGGCACCTTGCTACATATATGCACCCCCCCCCCCCCCACCACCTGGCAGTACCCGACCCGTTGTGTACCTGGGAAGGTAAGGCTAAGGTTATACACGTGATTTACAACAGGTGGGTGTAGACATCATACCCATACCTCATGTACCTATATCATACCTCTCTACATGTAAATACACATAGGAACAGCCAAGCAAGAGGGATGCTCCACGCTGGGCCCATGGAGTGTCCTGTGTGTGTGGCTGATGACACTGCTGAGTTACTGTGAGCTGCTCCTGGCCATACAGTAAGGGTACCCCGTGTCGGCGTGTGTGCAACCGTTATCTGCAGTAACCAACGTTATAAGAGGTTACAGATAACTGCAGATAACGGCAGTTCATGCAAACGTTATCTGTATCAAAATAACGTTATATACATCAACCACACTACCATTATCTACAGTACGGTGATAAACGCTATCTGCAGTAACAAGTGTATGGCACATCCAACCGTTATCTGCATTATTTATCGTCATCTGCAGTAGTAGTTGTACCTATTTGAATGTCTTTTTTTCTAGTCCCCAGGATTATATGTCCCTAGTCCCCTACTCCAGGCCCATTGCAGCCGTCAGGCTGTAATAAGCCTGGACAATTTTGTATCTAATAGCTGTAACCTACTTACAAAAATGATCCAGGATCCTGGATCATTTCTTAATGAGATAGGTAGCTCACTGATTGGTCAGCTATGATCACATGATCATGTAGGAGTTGTGTATGGCCTCATGGGTTCGAATCCCACCCTAGGCAACATGTAGGTTCGTTTTTTTACATTATTTATTTAGCCCATTTAAAGCATAAATCCACCTCAATTGACATAGTTAAATTAGCTATTACATATGTGACTAGGTACATTATTTCAATTTAGGTGCAATATGCAGATATCAAAACTATTAAAAATTAAGCCAGAGTGGGGTTCGAACCCACACCCCCATGGTTGCTGATACTAGTAGACCTATACAGTATAGCAGGGTATGAGGCCAGTGTAGGTACATAGATCTAAGTAATCTCCCAGACTGTAAACGTACAGTCAGGGCCCGAGACTCCCCCCCCCCCCGCTCCCCCCTCTCCTGTAAAGTTTGGAGTTGGAGACTAAGGTCTCTAGTCCTCTGGTCCTGATGATAAGGTCCGTATAGTTCCAAGGACTGCATCCCAAGTCCAAAGGACTACATTTCTAGTACTGCAGATACCGTTAGTCACTGATGATAGCGGTTGCACAGCGTGTTTAAGGCATCCTTTCTGTTTGGCTAGGTGCTACCTGTCCTCATGTAGATATAGATCACACCTACACCTCAAGAATAGCTGCTACACCGACACTTACTACACTACACTAACGACTTACAGTTGGGGGCAGGCTCTGCTCAGGTGGTTAACCCTTTGAGGGCAGCATAGTGCTCTAAAGGGCTTTATTTATGCATCATGTCACCCCTTCAATAATCGAGTAAACCTATCTATGGGATCGGCATGATGCTATGATGCAGCTACTCACCATGCATGCTAGATTCATGCATCTCTCATGGTGAAAAAAGGACATAGTATTATGCGGGCCTTTAAGGGCTAGTCATGTAAACATATACACCTATGCAGTGAGGACATCGTGACCCTCAATAAGTGTTTCTTATGTGTTTCAACAGAAATGCATTATATGTTTGCCCGCCACGCTTTCACATACTAACACGCTATTCCCCTGATTAAGGTGTTCTCAACCTTCAAAACTGTACATAGCAAAAATTAAATGTTAGTGAGTAAGGACTGTTGTGTAGTAACAACACTGTAAATAATTCAGTAAGAAGCGAAATACATCAACATAACCTTACCTATATTATAAAAGTTTCGGAAATGAAATAAACACAAACAAGCTTAAGTCCATGGTAGGTGTACAGTCAATTGACATTATTATAAGTGGTATAATGTATATTGAAAAATTAAGCGAGACAACATTCTAAGATGCCATAATGGTCGTAATCCCCATAATAATAATACAGTATTGTGAGCTATTTCTCACACCAATTCAACATATTCAACCAATTCAACATATTCACCAATTCAACACACATATATAGAGTTGGCTGATCACAGGACATTTAGGGGTGCCCCCTATGAACTACAGTCTTTATATAGGCCAACTGTGGGAAAGTAAACTGTGCAGTGCAGCCTACATCTATTTGACTGGCATTGCACCACAGCGGTCTCTCCTCCATGAACTGCTCAATCTGGGTCAGGGTGCAGTATTTGGGACCATAAACTAAATATAGTCCCCTGGGCTTCCACCAGGTGGCAGCCCATGCCCAGGTGAGTGGGGTCTGGGGCACAGAGTGCTCACCTGGGGAATAAACAAACAGCGCTCAGCAGGTAGGGAGGTAGGGTGCAGGTGAGGTAGAGGTAGGGTGCAGGGGGAGGTAGGAGATGCTTACCAAGTGGGCACAAACCACTTATTAAATGCTTATTAAGCCTTGCAAATTTTCTGTATGCCTTGATACGCGCTTAATAAGGCTTCTTGAACTTTGCTGTGCCCACTGGGTAAATATTTATCTTGCACTAATAGCACTCAAAAAAGAGTTTCTCATCACCAATGATCAAAGAAATATGATGAGGGAGGCTTTATTAATGATAATGTTTTTACTCGCAGGCTAAAATGTAGAGGAAAATATATCTTTTCATGACCAAACTTCACAGTTTAGTAATCAAAGATTTATTGATCTTTAAAAGGAGGGAAATTGTAAGTATTTTCTATCTTACTGCACCACTGGCAGTATTAGCTTTAATCTGATACCATACATGCCAATATTTGTCAATTTCTATCATGTTTTCTATCAAAAATTACCAAAAGGACATTTCAATTATTGTTTTTATATTTTTTTGAGTGGCCTAAGGGCAGGTAGGGGAAGGGTAGAGGGGGAAATGATGGAGAAGATCTATGTTTATCTCCCTGTAAGGTTACAGCAGATAGAGGTAGGGTGCAGGGGGAGGCAGAAGATGCTAATCTCACTGCTATGTTGCAGCATGGTGAAGGCTCTGGGGATATCAACTAGCTGATTTTAAAACCACTTCCACCTGTCCACATAACTTGTGGGCGGCAGCATAGCAGAGAGGAAACATCACTTGAAATTAATTATAAGATGTATTTGATTTCCATCACGCAATCGGATATTGCATGCGTTATACAGGATATTGGTTGGCAATTTGAGAAATCAAAGTGTACTATAAATGCCTCTTTAAATCACCAGGATTTGCAAAGCTTTGAAAGCATTAAGGAGTCATGTGATCTGTAATCAACTAATCAGCGTTCAGGAAGATTTGTCGACGGTGGAGTATCCCTTTTATTTCTCGTTATGAAATAAGACAGTGCAATTGGTTTAAAAGAGGAACCCTGTATATTACCGCCCCATTGAATAACCCACGCCAGTATTTTGCATTTTCTTCCCAAAGTGTTTTAATCTTTTTCAAAAAAGGTAATTGATAAACAGAAAGGAGGACATTTTTTTTCCTTTTTAGTTTTTAACAGTTTGCTGAATGCCAGCTGCATTCCACTTTTTCTACTTCCTCGTGGAATACCAGCATTGTCAACTCGTGAAATAACACACTCAACAGACAAAAACTCATGGACCTTTGTCTATACAGTCATATTTAGGGAAATATGCCTTGTTTGCCACTGAGATTAGCTTAGTGTACAATGTATGCACCAAGTGCACTACAACATACCGCAACCAATCACCACTGCATGCCGCAATTTGCTGCTACAATACAATGCATATCTGAGCATGCATCCACCCCTACCCTATAATCCAGTACCCTGGTACAAATCACTAGTCTACACAGACATAAAGCCACAACTTGGCACCAGTCTCTGAATGCCGCACTCTATGAACTACCGCAATTAGCCTGTTCAAGCACCCAAGCCATTTTAAGTTCAATACCCCTGTACCGCTGCTGCTATAGCGCTCTAACTGGTGTGGACTGGTTCCCGCAACCACTGTGTGTACACTGACACCAGCAATCATTTCTTGATCCGGTTCTGCTCTTGCCACTTAGCTTGTTCCTTGCAGGCTATGGTCTGTTGGCGTTTAGTGACTGCCTAAGTCTCATGAGAAATTCAGAGCTCAGGACTAACATCGCCGTGCATACGGAGGCAACCAAAACATTGCTGTAGAAGACCGGTGATTATGGAAGACCAACTGAATGGTGATCAAGACCAACTATTAGTGAACGGTTTAAACTTCGATGCCACTATACCCCTAGTACTTGTTCATGATTCACACTTATTTGGGGACCCGGTGCATAGATGAGGCTTTACGGTACACACGATCAATGTGACACATTGTCACTGACAGTAGCAGCGTTACATGGCTTTATAGTCAAGCCATTTTGCTACCCACAAAAAATTACAACCAAACTGATTTGACCAGCAGTATATATATTTATTACACGACCTAACGTTATTGGTACGATCCTGTGTAAGAACAAAGAAAGAAAATCGTACCACCCGGGGGTGTGGTACGTTTTCCCGTACCACCCCTACGTGTGGTACGCTTTTTGGCGCTCTAGACCAATCAGAAGCCAGCACAGTGGTCACGTGATCATAGAAACAATGGCGCCGATGTAAACAAACCGCTCGCCGATTTAACACCGAAAATCGCCGATTTAACAACAAAACTCGCCGATTTAACAACAAAATATTGTAGGAGGGGTAGAAAATTGTCTTCTGGTCGTGTAATAAAGCTTGTATTGTACGCTAGGGCCACGCACATCCCGTACCAACCCTCGGTGTGTCTGGCTTATGAAGCCAGACGCACCTCTGGTTGGTACGGGATGTACGTGACCCCATCGTACAATACTAGCTATGTTATATCGGTTCCATGAAAACTGCGGACTATAATATAACAGCAGCTTTATGATCACTATTGTAGTTTCAAGCTGGTGAGAGATGCAAACCCGCGCGTTAAATGTATTTTATGTCATAGCACACCTCAGTGCACTCTGTGAGCCCCACTGGAGGCAGTGGAGGGTCTCATTGTTGCTCTCTAGGTGGTGTGGTCCTACTCCTATACAGTCTCAGACCCCGACTCTATGATAGAAGAGTCTGGGCAAACTCATATAAAAACTTGTTTCACTAACTTGCCCTTAGTAGTTGACCAACCAAATCCTGTACACCAATTCCTGTGCACAGCCTGACAGGAAGTAACAATCTAGATATAGCAGTTCCACCATTTGCAGCCCTTGTGGCGGAAAACGGTACTGGTTGAGCGAGTCTGGCTTCTATAATGCCTCTAACTGGTGTGAACTTGTTCCCAAAATCACTGTATGTACAAAGACACAGGCAATGATTTCCGATTCCGATTCTGCTCTCACAAACTTCTGAAGCCTGTTACTGCCAAGCCATGGTGTTTGTGAGTGTGGTCACTGTCTAAGTCTCACGATACATTGCGAGCTCAGAACTAACATGGCTGCCCATATTGAGAAACCCGAATTATCACTATGGTGGCTCCACCCCTCTGTCTCCCTCACCCTGTACGCGACATGTATACTTAGGGGCAGAGGTCACACAAGGGTTAAGCTTGTTACCCCTCCATAATACGGAATGATGCAAGAGCCGAGACTATTACTACCCTCCACGGTATCGCACCCATCCTCCAGTGGTGTATAAATCCCGCCGGAGACCCACAGACAGTACCCTCTTACCACTGGATTCTGGACAATACACATACAGAGTATGTCACAGGCAGGGTATGCCTATATTGCACATGTATTGCCTCATCCAAACAATACTAAGAGCTGTATACGTTATCTTCCTGGACTTGCTACAATAAAGAATTGGATTAACTCTACTCATTGTATAGTTATCTCTCCTTAAATCAGTTTGTATAGCCCAAACAGCTATCTAACAGTAGACATGTACTGAAAAATAGGACCATCATGCACCATACACTAAGGTCCCTTTTCGCAGATAAGGTCACATATATATGTGACACAACAGGGGATAACGTACCATTACGGGGATTTAGTGTCAAAACAGCCACTAGGTGGCCACCAGTGTAGCAACATACTGTTATCCTAGTGACTTATTGTGGAACTTATGGCAGCTTCCCCTTGCCCGATTTTGACATTCATAATCTCAAAAAGATCGCTATGACCTTTACTTCCCAACAGATATCAACATGTATTTGTGTGATTATCTAATGTTGACTAGACCAACATCTTTCTTAAAGAAGTAGATGTATTATTGTAGAGAATATTCTGAGTTCCCACTCAGTAGCACCAGCACTGTCAGTGTTTATAACAGACAGGTTCATATTTGTTGCTAAGAAAGGCTCTTGACAATCATCTTAAGGGTCGGATTATCAGAAATGGGAAGGGAGAAGTGGCTAAAAATTCCATGATAAGTCAGTATGGTTATGTCATATTGTTGCATTGGTGGTGCCACCTAGTGCCTGTTTATGACACTAAATCCCGGTAATGGTACGTTTTGCCCTGTTGCGTCACTTAACTGTTGCATAGAATTATTATTATAGACATGCATAGATCACACAGCACGAGAGGAAGTAACTATATGGGCCTAGCATATCCTGGTACTTCTGGTAGTCGGGGGCTAATCAGGTTAATCCCCTTCTTTCACACCTGGAACAAAGGGACGGATAAGAAATCCACCCATAATGCACTGCTCTGGAGTCGGGGCCTAACCACAATGCATGAGTCAAGATGGCGGCCCCCATAGCCTAATGTGCTAGTCCCGTTGTACTAAGGGCAGTGCTGCCTAACCTGACGCCAGCCCCAGGCATGTGCCACATGAGAAGCCTGGGTGCTGCAGTCTGACCCTACATAAAGGCCTGCACTACACACATGCAACAGGCGGCGCCTCTAAGGTCCATTCTCACTAAATGTCTGCACACAGTGTACAAAGGGGGCTTAAAGGGGCATTCTCACCACTCACACTTAACCACATAGTACACTAGAACAGTACTAGAATTGTGAGTTGGGCACGCTCGGTGATTGTGCCACTTTAAGACCTCCGTAAATACAAATTGTACAAGGGGATGGTGGAAAAGATCCCGTTTAAATTGATTTTGAATGAGGACACTTAAAATAGGGTTGTCAATTGTTGAGACGACGTAGGGTACAATCCCCCTTTTGACCAACCCCCAAAAAGGTCACACCAAAAAGTGAAAAGGGGCCAAAGAGGTCAAAATCGCCCTCAGTCCCGGCCCCTACTTCTTGCCACGCCCAGTGATCATTTTAAGCGACCCGACATTAAGTGGTGGGAATTGAAGTCTCCCTTCACCATACTCTACATGTTTACATAGTACAGAGCCAATGCAGTATTCTTTTAGATAGCCAGAGACTTACCTGCCAGCATCTATTCATTTGAGATGATGTATGGCGGTCTTTATAGGTTAGATGAGAAATATAGGAACCATCCAAAAATATCAAAAGGGCCCCCAATATCAGCTGGTATGCGATATTTAAAACCTAAGTGTATAAGTGAAATATTAGGGACAGTTATGTTAAGGCTGGAATACTCTTCACCCCTCAGTATACTCCACAACAAAGATCCCTTGATGCAGCCTACCATCTGCAGCCAGTCTCTGAGAGAAATGTCCCTTTTCCCCTCATGTGTAAGAGGCCAGCAGCATCAGGCTAGAAAGCCACTACACACTAACGGCAGCTTTAAGGTCTCAGACAAGCTTTACGAGCAATTGAGGCCTGGGAGATGGAGACATCCTATTAGGGAAGACTTTCATCGGGGAGCCGGCGGTGACACAAAGGGCTTGCCGGGTTGTTTATTTCCACCCGGCTCGTGTGTCACTGCAAGCCTTGGTGCATTCAGAATGGTCCATGTCTCACCCGGGCAAATCGTTTTCCTCCTTAATTACATGAAGATTAGCATGCAGAACTTCTTTTTTTATTGATTAAAATTCATATGATTGAAAGTATTAAAGCATGAGCTCAAATATAAATGATATCAAGGGATTTTGTATTCTACAGCGACCCTCTATCAAATCTCAAATTGGATGTAGTGCCCATGTGCATTCAGTAGCCTACCTTTTAATGCTGACGTATTTATTTAGAAATATAAAATGTCTAGTGTTTTGAAGAAGATATTATTTGAATAATTTCCATAATTTGACAGCACAGAACCTACTTGGTATTCCGAGTGCAGGTCAATAATTAAGGATGCATGTCTCTTCCTCCCAAACTTAATGGTACATCATTTAGAACCGGATACCTTTTTCAGAACACTTGTTTAGCCTACTGATACAAGTACTTCTCGATGTACATTTACCGAATAGTACAACAAGGGATACTCCCCTCATTCTCCATCGAAAGTTATTTGGGTAGCAAAGCGTGACCATTCAACACTGATACCTGACAACAGCTATGGACCTTAATCTCATGCAGATTAAGAAGAATTACAATCTTCAGCACATTACCTAACATTTGGGAGAGAGTTCCCCGAACCATTGAATACCCCGAACTGTTGAATACCCATAGCCGCAGCTGTCGTAAGGTATCAAGATAACCAATTAAACAGGGGTTTGAGGGTCTTTGAGCCACAAGAAGGCGATCTAAGCCCCTTGTAATAAATCATCCTCACCAGCTGTGGCTTGCCTTATACGGTTGGCATTTTCCAGTCTGGTTTATCAAGGATCCAATTTCGAATTAGGACCATGAACCTCCCCTTACAGCATTGGGATGGTGACGTTGTATATGGTAGGGACTCCAGAAAAAAATGAGAAATATTAAATGATCAATTCTATTTCTTTTATGATATAGAATGTGAGAGATGTAAACTAAATCTTTTGGAATTTTCTTTCCATCTATCATAGAACTCAGACAATCTTCAAATAGGTGTAAATAAAATCCACCCAGTTCCTCTAGTACATTTCCTATATAATTGCTATCCAGCTTTAGAGTCCCAGTGAACCTGTGTGGGGGAGGATGATAGGGTCTGCCAGGTGAGTGGGGTATGTGGGAGGTAGTTATATAAGGGGTTTGGAGGGCATTTGAAGTACTGGCCAGGCTAGGCCATGATTGACAGGCCCTCTTAATCTTAACATGATCACCCATTATACTAGTATAGAGTAAACCAATTGTCCTAATGACCCAATCATAAGTAATATGATGTTATGGTCTAGGAAGAGGTGAGAGGATCATCTGATTGCTTCCATCTTTTAACATGATATAAAAACATATTGGATGAGATCACGAACCGAAAAGCAACGAAAAGAATTTATAAATTCATAGGGTTTTGATACAATCTATTTCATCTCCAAAATATTTGGTAACTTCTCTTAGCTGCAGTCACTTATTATAGGGATGGCTGGATAGGCCTTACTCTTGAGTATATTTCTGTGTGCTTACCTAAAAGTAACAGATGAAATGTCACTCCCTAAGAGGGGAGTTTTATAACAGTGTCTGTGAGGCACAGCTGCACCAAAATACTCTACTGCTGTGTGCACTGTGCACAGGGGCTCACCTAGCGGATTCTTGAGTCCCTATATATGGCGATTTCTATCCTTGCTTAAAGTGCGGCTCATTTCTATGATTGTTAAGAGGACTCTTCGTAGTGAATTCTGAAGAAAATGAAGAATCAAATGAAATGACCACCATGACATTATATATAACCTTTCACCGCTAAACACTCTCTGTGTTACAAAATGAAATTACACCTTACAACATCAGAGTGCTTCACCCTTATTCAGCACATATTCATGTAGTTCAGTCAGCACGTCTGTCTAGCCAACACGGGCGCCCGTCAAGCCAATCAGCTTAAAGCGCGGCTCATTTCTTCATCCAATCGGAGCCCTTCGCTCAGCCATCTGTGATGTCATCACACCAATGGCAGCCATACCAACCCGGTCTATGGCAGTCAACCCTATTATCACCCGCGATGACTCAGCATTATCCAGACCTCCTTTCCCCTATTATCACCCAGTGTGTAATGGGATGGCAATGGGTGACTGGTGATTACACCAAGTGCAAGGAAGATGGTGCAGAGTGGAATGGATGTTAGGTGATGGAAGGTGTAGAGAGGGACAGAGGGAGTAAGAAGCAAGAGTGAGATGGTGAGACAAGATGGAAGGAAGGAGGGTGGGAATGGGTAAGAAGGGGTGAAATTGGCAGCAAGAGATACCATGGAAGTAATCATTAAAGGAAGGAATCGAGCTATGGAAAATGGAATAAGTTAAAGGTAAGAAAGAGTCGGAGAAAGAGTCTGAGGGAGAAGGAGGCAATAGAAGTGAGGGAGGGGCGGAGGGATGGATGGAATACACGGGGCAGGGAGGAAGGATTGAAGGGCGAGAGTCGAGAAGGAAGGCATGATGGTGAGATAGAAGGAGAACAAGGTAAACAAGAGCAAGGCAGGGAAGAGAAAGGAGTGTTAGACAGTATAGCCGCCAAGAAGGGTAGGACAGAGTGAGTGGTGTGGTAGATTAGGTGAGGGGGGGGGTGAGGGAGGAGGAAGGAAGTAGCTACAGGATGGGGGTGAGAGTCATTCAGTATGAGATCTCGTTAGATCCCGGAGAGGCAGGTCATCAACGGGCCGCCTCGTATTGACAGCAATCAGGGAGGCGCGAATTGGGTGTCGGGTTGCGTGGGTGGACAGGGGGGTGTTTCATATTAGGTGTCAGCGGTGTAGATTAGGACAGGGGGTTGTTTCATATTACATGAAAGCAGCCAAGCAGATCTAGAAAGCCAGCCCCTACACAGTGCATTCTTTCTGCATGGCTACTCACACATCATTCTTTAGTTCTTACCAATTCCATCTGCCTGTACATTAGCATGTGTGTTGTCTAGGATGTGAGTTACATGTTCAGATGGCTAGATCCCATGTCAAACACGTCCACTGCCTAGTTCTCTGCGCATATTAATATGTAGTTCTTTCATAGATAACTTAAGCTAGACTTCTAAAAAAGAGGCATTTATTTTTCTAATCTAATTTTAGGACATCTAGAGAACATTTTATCACACTACTATTATGAAACCTTTGGAATATCAAGGTTTGTTCATGGATGTTGTTTATGTATACATCAGTGTGCTCCCTCATGTTAGCTTTAAGGCTCTGCATTGATCCCTCTGTAATTCCCTCAACCGAGGCTGTGACAATATATAAAAAAATGGCGAGGAAGCATGATATAATCTTAGCATGGTAGATAGAGTCACCCTCATTAAAATCTATAAAATGTGCAACCTCCGTGCCTGGGCATGGCATGCATGTGATGTAACTTGCTCATGTTCCTCGTTAACTGTGTGTTCTTGTGTTGTGTAATCTATTGAGTTTGTGGCTGATGGTTCCAATAACCCTTTGCGGGTAGCCTAGTGTGGAATGTACTATTAATTTTGTTGCCATGATTCTCATCAGGGCTGCATTCATAAGGGAGTGTATCAAGTTCATGTTGTTTGCATGATGCGTGAATGCAGCACTGACTATAAGTAAGTACCTATCAGGGCTATACCCATGTAGCATGACAGCCAAAGGGTATGATACATTATGCCTCTATGCGGCCCTTAAAGAGATAAAGCAGTTCAATGAACAATCGTCTCATCATGGGACTGTGTCCTGGTGGTTTTCAAGTGCACGTTAAATGGACAGTAAACCAACTGTCTGGATAATGTCCACTCTCTTGAAGTGTACCAATGTACTTGGCATGATGCACGACTACAGCACTCTGATACAGTAGTGCATTACACTGTCAGTTGACAGCTTCAGAGATTAAATTAAAGTCTCTAATTTAGACCTCTATAGCCAGTACTGCTGCTTCCAAGTGCAAGGCCTCTCCTCCCACATTCTCACCAACTCTCTCATTATCCCACACATCTCTACTCTACCCTTTAGTATTTCCTCTTCCCATTAATCTTCTCCCAATCAAAGAGCTCATTTAGCATCCTAGTTTTTATCAGCAGCCATGTCATGTTGGGTGCAACCCCCCTGCATCTCCAATTCCTATGTATATCACTGGGTGCAAATGGTGCTTTCTCTAATTAAAAGTGCCCCACCTGTCTCTGTTCCTCTTTCATGAATGTAGGCTTTCCGTTTTCTGGGTGCAATTTGCTTGGTACATAATTATCTTTAGAGAGTGTAGCGATTACTCACATCAATCTTAATCTTAACTTATTCTTATGACCATTGCCTCATTTCTTTCTACTAACACCATAATTATAATGGATGATGAATATATGGCCCACTGTCAGATTGGCTGCCTGGTTGGTTAGGTGTATATATACCTGGCATTGTCCCCTTTTACATTGCCTTCCTACAATCCCATTCATTCTAATCCCTACATAACCCCTTTTTCCTTTACTTTCTTCCTTACGCACTGTTAACCCATAACATATATGCATATAAGCAGTTGCGACATGGGGCCAATGTCAGCCAAATCAACTACCTCCTGTCTCTATACTATAGCGTCAGGCCATAGTCTAGTAAAGGTGATACCTCTGGTACACAGACAACACACTAGTATGTCAGGGGATGTCACAGTAATGTGACAGAAAATAAAGCTGACAATGTGGTGCAATGGGATGGGCTGGGAATCGGGATTAAAAAGCTGCATATATAGGCATAGTGTAAATAACTATGAAGGGTTATTTGGTTGATGCAAGAATTGTTCTTATGTTCAAATATTTGATAAAATATAGTGTGGTATCAAACAATTAGCTATTCAGTAAATCCTATATGATAATCTAGTATTGAATAACTGATTCATCAATTGTTCAAATGAGGAGCAATCGCATTTTATGATGGTAATATTGTACATTGCCTCAGATCATAAAAGTTGTATACAACATAGGCCTGTGAGAGTCAGACAAAAGCTGATTACTCTAGTGCCATTCATGAAGCCCTGCATATATCTAGACACTCTGAAGCCCTATAACAGGCCTTTGCGTGGGGAAACACCACACAGCCAAAGGCTATTGACAAACCACCTGAAATTATACCAGCTACCGAAGGTTATTTCATCCCCATCGGAGAAGGGAACACATTAGGAATTGAGAGTAATATAGGGAGATGGTGTAAAAACAAGCCCTGATGTAACTACTATTTATCATGATCTGTCTTCAGTGCAAAAGATGAAATGTGCCCAGGGTTATGTTGGCGTTTCCTTGGGGTCCCCTCAATACTAACACAACTGATCCTGTGCTCTGAGTCCTTTCCTGAATTTCAATAAAGGTGGGTGGCTTTTGACAAAGCTACCTTAAAACAGAAGCCAAACAAGTCAGGTAGCAATGAGGGGGGATTTTGATTAAAACATTGGCTATCACCAACTCTTTTTTGATCATGTTTGATGAAATACATCACAAGCACTTGAATCAATGCAGCCCTACACAAATATTGAGAAAGTAATCTGCCAATGTGCCTATGTGCTACCATTTCATTAGCTGGCTAGAAGTAAACTCTGTGTAGCAGAAAGCAAATGAAAAGATAAGAGAACATCAGTTGATTGGAATTCTTGATCGGTCTGTCATGCCTCGATGTTTGTGTCCTATCCTCCCACAAGTTATGCTACTCTCCCATGACTGTGTAAGGTCGAGACAGTGGGATTGAATTGCCGCATATAGAGATACTGTGAATAATTATGTAGTGTAATTTGGTGGAAGAAATTGTTCTTTTGTTACCTCAGTATCTAATCTATTCAATATTGTAGTATCAAGCAACTATAGCTATGTAGCAAATCTTATGATAATATGGTATTAGGTTATCAAATTGCCAATTATTCAATTGAGCAGAAATCATTAGGAAGACATTGGTAGCAGCCATTGTACATAGCTACAGCTACTAAACACTCTATACAACATAGACCTGTGGGCATCAGACAAAAGCCGATTACTCCAACGTCATTCATGAAGCCCTGCATATATCTAGGCACTCTGAAGCCGTATAGTGGGCCTTTGCATGGGGAAACACCACACAGCCAAAGGCCATGGATAAACCACCTGAGATTATACCAGCTACCGAAGGTTATTTCATGCCCATCGGAGAAGGGAACACATTAGGAATTGAGAGTAATAAAGAAAGATTACATAAAACAAGCCTTCTCAAATGGAGAAGCCCTGGTTTAACTACTATTTAACATGATCTATCTGCGGGCCGGGGAGAGAGTGCGTGGATGTCATGTGCTCAGGACTCCATCAGCATTTTCTGGGGTCCTCTCAAACTAGCATAATTGGCCCAGCACTAGATAATCTTTATGCTCCTGGGCTTAGTCTGTAGTGGCTATCCCAGGTACGCAGAGGGATATTGGTCAGACTGACGAAATAATACATTCAGATAGCACTGAGGCAAACAAAATTTAACTAATGCCTCACTCAAAAATACTCAGCCTAATACTCCTAGATGTAGAGAGGCTGAGGCAGGTTGGCCATTACTGACTAACCTGATAATATAAACTAACTGTGGTCAGTCACACAGGGAGCCAAAAGAACGTGTAACTATGATAACCACTAGCAGAGTAGTGGCTGAGTTGTTAGCCAGTACTGACAACTGTCAGAGTATCAGTGTCCTTTCCTGATTTTCAATAAGGGTGGGTGCAAGACAATTGCCTTAAGGTAGCAACCAATCAAATCAGGTCGCTGTGAGATTATATTTTGATTAACACAATAGCTTTTACCAACTCTGTTTTGATCATGTTTGTTGAGACGAATCAGATGCAGCAAAATGCAGGTCTACAGATTAAGTAAGCAATCAGCAAATGTGCTACCATTTCATTAGATATTTGTAAGCTCTATGTAGTAGCAGGCTAATGCAAATCTCGTATTAATCTTTTTATTTCAATGTTCCTAAGGTTCCTGGTTTATTCCTCCCTAACAGATGTGCTGCTCATCTTGGCCCTCTCTCACCCTTTCCCCCCTCTCCCCCCCCCCTCAATCACTCCTCCTTGCACATACCTTTAAGAAAGCTCTATATCTCTCTGTGTACCCACTGCTTACCCCCATGTCATCGAGCCCGTTATCAGGGCCCATAAATTCCTGGAGGTCTGTGATTTATAGAAGGTGCCTAGATGAGTGATGTACAGAGGAATAGATGTGGGTATGAGAGGATGTTGCTTGGTGACCATCTGTTGCCACCTCACCTTGACCAGTAGCTAGTCTTCTTTTGACGTCATCAGCACTAAGGGGGCCTGACCAGTGCCTGTTACAGTAAGATGGCTGCCAACTTTTAAAGCCACCAATTCACTGCTCAATTTTGCTAATTTGTGAAACAAAGAAATGACTTCGGAGATTGTATCACAATCTGTTTACCTGAAGTCGTAAATAGAGGGTGTGAAGGGTAAATTGGTTAAAGCAAGAATTGCTCCTATGTTAAAGCAGTATACAGTTATGCAAGAACACACTAGTATGTCAAGGGGTGTCACAGTTATGTGACAGCAACTGGAGCTGACAATGTCACTGTGGTGTGGTGGAGTGGACAGATAGATGGGGAACCAGAATCGAAGAGAAGGCAATCATGCCTACAAAGGGCTACCAGCCTATGTATTTTTTTTAGTATAAATAATTAACTACAACATTGGGATGAAGAGTAAACAGTGATGAATAGTTATATCAACAATGAATAACCATTTTTATACTTTTAATGACCACAATTTTTCCTTGATGTATTATTTATATCAGAATCTTAGTATGCAATATTTACCTTTTTTCTTTCCTTTCGTTTTTGGACTTTGATGGATATTAATGGAGGTGAGTTGTTGATGTTGATGTAAATTACACTTAGGCCTAATGCTAACAATGTACCGTAATAGACGTTGATGAATACTAGGCATTCAGAATTTCTTGACTAGGACCTTTTGATGAAGACAGATCTGTCTGGACTATTTCCTATAACAACATATTGTATACAGAGAGAAGATAGCTAGCAGATAACGGTCATACTCGACTAAAAGCCAAATACTATATAGGCACCTGGGCATCAGATGGAAGCCAACTATTCTAATGCCACCCTGGAGGCCCTTCAAGAAAAAGAAATAAATAGAAAAGAAACCATAATGTGAACCATATGTGGAATCATATTCACGGAAGCTATTACGCAAAATACTCATCCAAAGGCCATAGATGAACCACCTGAGATTACAGCTATTAAAGGTTATTTCATACTCAGCGGAGAAAGAACTACATTAGGCACTGGATGCAATAAAGGAAGTTAATATCAAAAATGCCTCCTCAAATGGAGAAACACCTAATGTAAAACCAATTTAACACGATCCGTCCGGAGCTCAGAAAGAGAGTGGGGAGGTGAAATGAGAGCTTGGAAAAGGAAAATGTGCTTGTGTTTTTGTTGCTGTTTTCTTGAGGTCTTCTCGGAACCAACATAAATGTTCCTTTTAAGTGCTCTTATGGATGTCAATAAAGGGGGGCAGCTTGCAATATGGCTTCCTGAAAACGGCAGCCGATTAAATCAAGTTGCAGTAAGAGGGAAGTTAATAAACACATGGGACTGACTTTTTCACTCACTTTGATTATGTATGGCTACAGTTGTGGGACAAAAATCTGCCATATGAAACCTCACTTGGTTCAAAATTGATTACATCAAAATGGAAAAAGGTAAGAATAAAGTACAAGGTAATATCACACCAAAGATTTCAACAACGAGTTCCTTACCTTTTCGTATTAAACAGCTAGAAATCATATGAATTGACATTAAAATATAGCATACCTGGAACCACTAGCACCTGCTGAGACAGGAAAGTTAAGTTCTCAATATTCAACCAGCGTTATCAAAATTGCCCTTTTTAAAGAGATGCTCATTGAAGAAGAGCAAAACGCAGAAACAGATTAATCCTAAAACAAAGTCCATATTAAAGTGGCATAATCACCGAGCGTATCCCACTCACAATTCTAGTACTGTCTATTATGTGGTAAAGTGCGGGTGGTGAGAATGCCCCTTTAAAGCGGTCCAAATCTGCCAATGCCCCAACTGACTTCGCCTGGTGTTGTTCCATTTCAACTGACAACCCTTGTCTATTTCTCTAAGCTAGAAGTAGTCTAAGCTATAGGTACCATCAGGACCCATGCCTAGTTCTGGCAGCAGTCTAAGCTAGGTACCACCAGGACCCTTGCCTAGTTCTGGCAGTAGTTTAAGCTAGGTACCACCAGGAGTCAGGACCCTGTGGGGGATAGAGGTAAGGTGAGGTGAGAGGTGATCTCCCTTCTGTGTCGTGGCTTTGTTTACATCGCATGTCATGTTTGTTGTGTAAGCACAGGGCACATATCGCTTACAGGTACCAGTGGGTGTGCAGTTACCTACATGTACCCATCTCTCTCTAGCCATGCACAGCAGAGCCATTGTTCCAAAGCAGCTGGCCTAACTACTGTTACTGTTACTGCTACTGTTCATAGCAATAGAGAGTTTTTAAATCCAAAAGTATAGCAACACTGTTTCCAGTTTAAGACTACTCTTCTATAACAAAGGCTTCAGAGTCGAGTACTGCAAAACATATTAGAGTGCATTTTATCATTTCCGATAAACATGATAGGGAAAAAGTGGCTACACATTTAGATGGGATTATACTTGTTTGAGGTAATCATTGACCATGATGCACCTTTAAGATAAAAAGAATACTCATAGTGCACAAATTACAACACTGATTGACTGGAAGAACAAAGATTCGTAGACACAGTGTTGTAGTTAGGGAGTGGTCATTAACTAACAGCAGGGGATAGGGTTGGTGAATTCTGTGTAAAGGAATCCTTCCGCCCCCTTCTTAAAGAACGTGGAATTTCTCTAAACACTCCCTTGAAACTAAAGTAATGCGCTGGCTTTTAATATATGGAGAGAAATATATAGACTCATCTCTGTCCAACATCGTTATAGAAGGAGATGCATGCAAACCTACCCTTTAAAGGGAATTTGATGAAAAACGTCCCAGCTATAACACCATCTACCTAAATAATGAATCCTAAACTTCAAAACTAAAACTGTTTATGATAATTGACATTCTTAATGCCTGTACTCTTTGCTGCTGCAATGTCCATGAACTAGTCCGTCTCTATGGCGAACCAAGAATTAGAATTCCCCGGGTCGTCGCTTACTCTATATCTCTATTTACCGCTGTGACCGGGCAAATTCCCCGCTGTACTCACAGCATACATAGATCGGTTACACAAGGCGGAAGTCCCCTCCGCTCCCACAATCCATGAGCCACCACCCAATGTAAACCCTGGTCTATCAGCCAGGCCAACCGGTCTGTAGCGAGACCTACTTAGCCATGCCTGCCATTGTTTTAGACAACCAGAGACAATATTTGTGTCGGCTCAGATACACAATTACACCAAGAGGCTACAATAGTCTGGCAGTAGGTCAACTTGGGCATGGCAGAAGAGGGGGATGGGTGGGCTGGTACACTAGACCGGGAACTGGGTGCTTTGGAATGAGAACAGGTCAAGTTAGAGACTTTTCAGCAATGTCCACTCCTTTAGAATGAAAGAAATATACAACAGTATGTTTGTTCCTATAGCAGCATCATTGAGGAGAGAACACTTTATTGAATAGTTGTTCCTATGCTTTGCTCGTATGTATAAGTGTATTAAAATGGTACCAGATACTGCAATAGTGACAATTTATAAATGTTGGTTTCAGGCTAGGGGTCAGGTTGAGATGACGAGAGCAAGCCAGTGTTTGTGTCAAAGTCCAGCCCAGGTGGCATAGCAGCTCAATGTAGGGGAACAGCCGAGGATGAGGTAGCAGCTGAGGGCGGCAGAGCGGCTGAGGATAGGGGAACAGTTGAGGGGCAGGGGAACAGCTGACCGTGATTGGGCAGCTGAGGGTGCTGGGGAGTGGATAGCTGCGGACTAGCAGATGAGGGTGTGGGAACAGCTGAGGATGAGAATGCAACTGAGGATAGGGGAGCAGCTGAGGATGGGGCAGCAACTGATGGTGTGTGCATATGGAGCAGCTGATGGTGTGCGGATTGGAGGATGGGTGAGCAGCTGAGGTAGGTGAGCAGCAGAATGTAGTGGAGCAGCTTAGGGTGCAGAGAAGTGGGCAGCTTAGGATGATGCAGCAGCTGAGGATGAGGGAGCAGCTGAGGATGGGGGTAAAAACCTAGGGTAGCAGGGGCAGCTCAACGTGAGGAAGCCTACCAACATGGGTTAGCAGCTTATCGTGGTCAGTAAGCAGTGCGGGCTAGGCAGCATGTCCTGTGTGGATATTAAAATCAGGCTGGTGGTAACATTTGATTCAGGTATGATTTGAAATCTAAGTTCTTACATTATCTCAAGCAAACACAAGGCAAAGTGACCACACCCAGGATATATCACAGCGTACTACCGCTTTTGCAAAACAACAACCCAGGCCATAATGTGCATCATCAAAGGATACAGTATACCTCAGCACTGTGAGAACAGCATAGGGTTTAAAGTGGCATAATCACCAGCGTTTCCCACTCGCAATGCTAGTACTGCTCTAGTCTACTATGTGGTTAAGTGCGATTGGTGAGAATGCCCCTTTAACTGTGCTATAATCAGTTATCTCACTAGGACTGTTTTCGTGCATCGTGGCGAATTACTCGTAAAGGCTGCATGAATGCATCCTAACGACAGAGGACATAATGCACTATGCAAATACATAAGGCATAATAATATTATATGCAACCCTTAAAGGCTTAGAAAAGGCATGCATCAGCTAATGTTATTATAGTTATAGTATAGAGCTGCTTTTTGCACAGACTACTATTCTCTGTAATAATAAAGAAGTAATGAGGGTAGCTATCGGCTTCACAAAGACTGCCGCTTCTCAAGGTAAGGGCAGGCGCATCATCTCCCTCCGATGAGTAGGTATTTTTAAATCGTGCATGTCATTCAAGGTAGAACGATACGAGCTAATGATGTGCAGGTAAAAGCCTTACCTTCTACCACAGTAATAGTAAACCCTCAAGGTCGGTATACTTTGAACAGTTCTATTCCTACTCTTTGGTTTTAATCCTTTAATGGCAGCATGTTCCTTTTATCCAACTTACCTCTTTTGCATCACGTAATGCAAAAAATGCAGCAAAAGCGAGTAATTCACTGGTACTGCATTCATACATCATGCCTACCCTATGGGCGAGTAACTTGCTAGCACTGCATAAATGCATCATAACTGCAGTAGTAGATGAAGTCTTGATATGCAACATGCCATATTTAAAGGTTAATGCAACATGTCCTATGGAGTGTGTGTAGCTAGATGTACAATATATTATCATCTTTTTTAGGGCTCTATAATTATATTGTCAGTAACTTGTTGCACTGGTTATATGTCAGGCCCTAGAGTATCACACTCAGTTACACTGTATACATGTAGCCTATGTCAATCTGTATGTCAATTAGAGCCCTAGACTCTCTAGATGGTAGACGGTCAATATTAAGTAAGCTCCTCCAGGGCTGGGGGTATTGACCCATGGCTTTACTTCAGGGTAAGCACTATAGTAACAGGGCCTGGTTGCTTTGTTCACAGTATAGACCTGTTGTGCTCAATACCAGGATAGGCATTAACAGAGGCTCTTTGCAACTAGGCACTGCCCAGTAAACAAAATAATGATTTACAACGTTTGTAAACGTTTTTTTATGTATAACAATGAGTCCAGGGGTAGACACTAACACTGGACCGGGAGCAAATGGCCCATAGTTAGACTCTATCTTTCAAAGAAGGTCCGATCGCCAGATGTGGGCCCCGGAAGTATCAGAACGGACGTTGATTTGAGCTACGAGTACGACACTTTCTCAGAGATTTATTTTTCAAGAAACCCTATCTTTTACAAATGCCCTTTTGCCTCTTACCTGCCGATGGTATCATATGAGGTAAATGAAAACCAGAATCATACAAGTTTGTCTCTCTCTTTGTTGCTGAAACATTAAATCTTTCTAAAAACATTTCCATTAACAATAATCACGTCATACGCTGGATCTGCCAGCAACCAGCAGCCACATGCAACACCTGGGCGCCTTCCGTGATTAATCTGAGAACTAAAAGTTGGTAGTACTTTCGTATCTGATGATGTAGAATACAATTTGTAGGCCTACTTACCAGCAAAGGACCGGCGTGAAGACCGTTTGTATAATTACAGAGTAGGCCTATTAATTTACAAAGCGATTAGCTTTATCATATCTGTATGCGAGTTCTGCGCCCCACAGCACACCATATGATCTAAATAGGTCACGTCACTATAGCAACGTGATGGCGACGTGACGTGAAGCTGATGGTACAACCGCGTACAACCCTGGCGTCGGGCTGTGGGCTGTAGTTTCCCGCGTGCTCTCAGTGATTCCCGTGGCGGGGATGGCCATGAAGGGGGGGGGGGGGGGGGCGAGGGTTACCGGTAGTTATAGGCCTATAGACAGAGGTGCATGCTAAAGTGACAGACTCGGAGTCAGTGGTTACTGCACAACAGCTGCCTGTTCCGTATTGCCCCCGGGTATTGCCTAGGGCCAGTAGGGCCAGTAGGCCTAGGCCTAGCCTGAGTAGGGAGAAGTCGTAAAAAAAAACCTGACCTAAGGGAGTGATACCGGTACATTTTTGGTCAAGAGGTCGACTTTTTTTACGCCCCCCCCCCCTTACGGATCGAAAATCATTGCAAATTTGCGCGGGCCCTTGGAAGCATATTAGGCCTAGGAGCTTTTTGGCTAAAACAGGGGATGAAACAGGTCCAAATCTTCCCCCCCCCCCCCCACCGAAGGGCCCACTATCCCGGCCCCGAAGGGGCTGGTTTTCCACAAAATTAGCTTCCTATAGGCTCGGGTAGCCCCATGAAGAATGTGCCTTCATAATTACAGGCATGTAACATGTTGTTGGAAAGCAAAAAAAACCCATCAGGACCTGGATATTCTGATTATGTTTAGATGTAAACTAATCAATGATAACTATATTTTCTCTTTGAAAAAAACACAATTTTTTTGGGCGCATAGATTTAGGTCCGCATCCTTAGATTCTTGAAGTTGTGGGCTAGGGGTGGCCAATGGCTAAAAAGGTTAGTGGCTACCCATATGTTGTCTTTTCATATGTACATTTCCTATGAACATTTGTATGGAGCCAGGCAGAAAAAGCATAGGAGCAATTAGATCATCTTTTTCCCGTGGCTGCACACATTAGCAGTTCTAGATCTCCGCTAGTTGTCACCTCACATGATATGACACAATATTCCAGTATGAATTAAACACACTCCATCTTGACTGAGGATCATGCGACTAGATTCAGCAATGCTGCAACTCGAGCCGACAAGCTTAACATGTCACATGCGCAAGCTCACAACCAGGCATGTCATGTCCAAAATGCCAAATATGGTAAAAGAACCCGATAGTCAGTTCTGCATTCACAGACCTAATCCTTAGCTACCTGCGTCAGCATATTGCATGTGGCGAGTTCCAACTTTATTACACAGATCATTGACAAGCTGAGCATGACTTGACATGTCTGCCTGTCCTGCATTGTCCCCTATTGCCTGTTTATTAGGGTTGTAACCAGCTCATGTGGAATTGATTGCAGCCTGCTTGGGTAGAATCTATAAGGTGTTGAATAGCAGCAGAAATCACAACATGGACGTGTCATCAGTTGGTTCCTATGTGGGGTGCTGACCAGCAAGCCTTACCATGTCAGCAAATTGGTGTGATACTGCTTAATGATGTGTAAGCCTGTGTTATAACATCATAGACTATAGAACACAATCTGACACTGTTTCCCGATGGGCACACAATTCAGTTCAACGTTGAAGCAAAATTGATTCAACATTGAATCAAAATCGACAACCAGTTATCAATGTTGATTCAACGTTCTGTGCCCACTGGGTTTATGTTGTGTGAGTCCATAGCATCATGTAACATAGAACATTACCGCAAAATTGAAAACTGTTTGCTGAAGGTGTTACATAGCTCATTCAAACTTGACATTCCTAACAGATTGGTCCCCACTTGATTTGATACCACACAGCATGAATGTTTGCATTTAAGCGAATAACATATATGCTTAAGGAACACTTAAAGTTATTTTGAGTAAAATTTAATGCCATATAAAGTCACTTAAACCCCCAGCGGCCTTATAAATAGGGCTGAGTAGTTGTCCTTGCACCACTCCGATTGTCGCTGGATGGGTATCGAGATCTGCACCTTTAAATGACCTTTCCGGGACATTTACAATGGCATTGCTAGATTTAAATCCGCTTAAAGAGTTCCTTAAAGGTTCCTTAAATGCAAATACTCATGCAGTTTCACTTCTTCAAATATGTCTTATAGACTAAATCTATACGTATGCTGAGTCATCTTGCAGTGTAATGTGTACTATAGACTAAGAGATTGCATGTGCCCTGAGACTACAACGAGAGCTGACAGGATTTAACATGACTTAACGTTGCTGCTGTCATTCGCCTCCCATGTAGCAGTGGACCGACCCAAACTAGAGGTCCATTGCTCATAGCATATGGCTCTGCTACTGGAAGGTAAGGTCTGGGCAATAATTCAGACATAGTTCTGAAGGACCTTTATTTACTGTTAGGACTCGAAGTACCATAGTACCCCTTACCTGGTTGTGGCAGGAGTCCACACAGGACTATGTGCAACTAGGACCTTTACCTAATTTATTATGGCAGGACTAGGTCATATCAGGACCCATACCTAGTTTAGGAGGGTCTCTGGGTGGGACTAGATACCCTCAGAACACGTCTCTAGCTGTGGCAGGATTCCGGGAAGGACTAGATACCATCCGGACCCTTACTTAGATTTGGCAGGAGTCTGAGGAGAAATGGGTGCCATCTGTATCATTAGAAAGTTTTGCAGAAGTCTGTGCAGGACTCGCTGCCATCGGGACCCATCAGGACTCTAGGTAGGATTAGGTACCTTCAGGACACTTACCTAGTTAATTGTGTGAGGACTCTGGGCAGTACTACCAGTAGATACAATCAGGACCGTTACATAGTTTTGGCCTGACTCGGTACCATTAGGATAAACTGCCCATGAGGTGACTAGCTGGCCTGTTGCTACCATGGGTAGACTGATATGTCTTAATTGAGGTGCCATTAATCATGGAGCCAATCTTCCACATGGCTATTATAGACATTGGGCTGATCGTCCTCAGGGCCTATCACCATAGGACCTAATGTCAACAGGGCTCCTCATCCATGTACCGGTCTACTCAAGGTACCAACAGACCAGCTAGTCATCTCATGGGCAGTCTACCCTAGGACTCTTACCTAGTTGTGGCAGGAGTCCATGCAGGTCCTAACTGGACCTGGATTAACAGTAGCTGTAGGAGTTCAGATACCGCAATGTAAATGAAGCCACAGTAACCCGAACACGCCACTGACAAGACCGCCACCCACCGCCAACACTATTACCATGGGCCTAACCTACAAATGTCACCTCTAACCTACAGGGGACGTATGATTCCCTTCACGGCTGCAACTACACAGCAACCTGTGTAATGGCTACAAACTGACCATCCAGCAATACGGTATAGGGACGGGGCAATGGGCATCGCCGACATGCGAAGGCGAGCGAAAAAGGCCCCAATGACGTGCGTCGAGTCTGAAACGGCCGTTTTTGAACATTAAGACTACCCCATTGAAGGTCTTCACCTCCTGGGCTTAGCGTATGCTGTAATACGATCACATTGGTCGCACCCTCAAGGAAAATGGATAAATATTAAGGCTTTGGTGGCAAAAATACCCGGAGAGCACTTAACTTCTTTTGCAGTGACTTTTCTTGTGACCCGGTTGCGGCACCGGTCAGGATGCAGAAATAGCTCCAATTTGCCTGCTCTCCATGCACATCATTATCCAGTGTCTTTCGACAGAACTCACCAGCCTTTTCAGAACACACCTCTGCTTGGAGAATTCTTTTGGATTAGCATTGTGTTTTAGATCGTTCTGCTTAAAATGAATCAATGAATCATAAATCTCAAGTATTTTTGGTTTACTAAGGTATGATATCTGGTGTAGTTTGCGATTATCTATTAATTGGTCATGGAACTTCATTGTCCAAAGTAAGAATTTTCATGGAGAAAATGACTCTAAAAGTTACATGTCAAGTAATTTCAGATTTTTTAGATGTTGTCTGGGGCTAAATGAAAACTCACATGAAGGGCCCTCACAAGCAACAGGCTGCAATGGAGTCCTGAATCGTGTTGGCCGATCGTTCATGTTTTCCCCTAATGTGATTTGTATAATTCACATATGAAAATGCTCCAGGACTGGTCATATGATACAGTGCCTACTTCCTCACTATAGTGCTGCATCATGGCAAGAAAAAACATTCAATCACTATTGTGCCCTTAATGGGTTACACAAACTCATATTTTGTGTGCAATCCCGTTGCCATTGTGCAGGGTTACAAAAAGCTTTCTGTACACTGAAACACTGCTAATCCTGAAGCAACCTATACTGATGCTGGCCTTAACATTATACTCAGTAACTTCACTGCTAACCCCCCCCCCTTCAGACCACCCCTCCTGGGGTATAGCGGTTGAAGCGACACATATAGGGTTATGGTGTGATTAGGAATTTCCAATATCATTGAACTAGGTGTTAACTCTGCCTTAAAGGAACCAATACACAAACCTAAGCATTGCAGTCTGTCACTAGCTTCTACCCATACCCCTCCCAGACAGCCACATTCCTCTCGGGGTGTGCCTTTAGGGTAGAGTGAGGGTGGTGATGTGATTAGGTGGGGGATTAATCCAATAAGGCTGCTCTCACCGGGCTAATGTAGCGCACAGCGCCACCGCTCTGAGCTGCAAGGAGTCACACCGTGTTCACATTGTCGTTACTCAAGCTGCTAGAAAGAGTCTCACCGTGTTCACATTGTTCTTACTCAAACTGTCGGAATAAGTCACACCATGTTCATATTGTCCGCACTCAAGCTACCAGAAGGGGTCATACCTTGTTCATATTGTCTTTACTTAAGCTGCAGGAAGGAGTAACACCATGTTCACATTGGCCAAAAGAAGCCACACCGTGTTCACATTATCCTGAATCAAACTGCCAAAATGAGTCACACTGTGTTTACATTGCCCTGACTCAAGATGCAAGAAGGAGTCACACTGTGTTTATATTGTCCTCACTCAAGCTGCCAAAAGGAGTCACACGTGTTTATATTGTCCTTACTCAAGATGACAAAGGAGTAACACCATGTTCACATTGTCATTACTCAAGCTGTCAGAAAGAGCCACATCATGTTCACATTGCCTGCACTCAAGCTGCCAAAAAGAGTCACACTGTGTTCACATTGTCCTGACTCAAGCTGCCAAAAGAAGCCACACTGTGTTCACAACGTCCTCAATCAAGGAGCCAGAAGGATTCACTGCATGTTCACACTGTCCTGATTCAAAAAGTTGGAGAGTCACACTGTGTTCAAATACTCCTAACTCAAGCTGCAAGAAGAAATCACTCTGTTTTCAGATTGTCCTCACCCAAGGTGTGAGAAGAGCTCTAGTTAAATTATTCTTACATAATATTCTTGATGACAGTTTGTTGTGCAACACTTTCTCGATCATCATTCATGTGTGTCTAAACACAATTAGGCGCCTTGTAGATAAGACAGTGGTAGGATATGAGACCATGCAAGGCTTGCAATTGACTTCTAGTGACATGAGGCCTAAGAACACTCAAAATGTAAACCCAGTATAGCCTGGTAAGTTGTACTCTCGTTCCCAAACCCTTTCGAAGGAAGGCTCTGGGGACAGCCAAATGACCTTGAACTTTGGATTTTGCTGGGTCTGGGCAACCCCTGCTGGTAGGCTGGAACCAGCGAACAGGAACAGGAAATGGAACCAGAATGTATGATGTTAGTTTTAGGTAGATTTACCATCAGCTTTTCTGGTTCCATTTCCTGTTCCTGTTTGCTGGTTCCAAGCTACCAGCAGGGGTTTCCCAGACCCAGCAAAATCCCAACATTTGGCAGTTACCAGAGCCTTCCTTCGGAAGGATTTGGGAACGAGAGTAGGTAAGTTGGAGCTAAGAACACTCAAAATGTAAACCCGGTATAGCCTGGTAGGTTGGAGCAGACGGGGAGCGTATGGGTGTGATAAAGAAGTGGTGTTCTACTCTGTTTTACAGACGACTCACATTGAGCTGCAAAGGGATTACTACATACAGAGAATAGGCCTGTGTCCACACGTTCTGTCGGTGCCAAAACTGATTTCGTTAAGTCACAAAACAGGGTTTTAAGCGACAAAACAGTGTTATATATCCTAATGGACACGGGCCTGATACAGTGTCGCACACCAAGTCATGATCAGTACATAATTTCTCTGCACCCACCACTGCTCACAATGTATAATCTCCCAGCATACTCCTAACCTACACAATACTGCTTCTCGTTTACTGTAGATTAAAATTAATGACCTTCTTTCTGAATAAATACAGGGTACTAAGTTCAAATGCTTTTCTCCTTTTGTGCTGGTTGGTGCTTCCCAGTGACTGCAGCTAATCTTACACCAAGGGCTTGTTCTTCTCATATAACTTGTCCCAGTATACATATCCTTCAAAGATGGACTACATGTTTTAATTGGAAACATGATAATGGGTATATATAACTGAACATCTGCAAATATCAAACTTTCATGCCTTTAAGGACTAGGGTAAATTCACCTTGAGTCGGACACATACATTGAGACTCACATTGAATTTCTTTTTATTCAAGCATTATAATATCTTTATGAATGATTGGAAAATCTAGGTGTTATTCTTTCCAACCAGAAAAAACCAGAGGTCTTATCGTACACAAATAACTAGAGATATCAGCGTCCGTCTCATAATATGTGTCAGACTGATGGTAAATCTACCCAATATTTATTCATATGCCACTTAATTAACTTGCAAAATTGGGTTTCTTGATCATAGGGATGACCTCACAGGCTGTAAAATAGACTATGAGTATTGATTTATTATACGCAACTGACCCTTGAACGGCTGAATACAATAGATCATGATAATAACGCTTGTTATGCTCCTGATGCATGATTGCACCCTGGTGATTAACTCGCCAGAATATTCAAGCATCGTGACGGCCTACTATGATTTCACTCTCTAAGGAGGACTCATCTTAGTCCAAAGAGTATAGCACGTTAGAGCACAATGCTGCCCTTAACATTATAAGGGTTAGATAATGCTGTAGCACACAACAATGTCATGTAATGGGCAGGGCATAAACCCAGGTGCTACCATTGTGTATTTGTGATATTAAGGTGGGCTGCTGTGGGGGATATTATACAGTAATATTTATTACGGAGGGTCATTTGAAACGACCTCATTCGTCAACTCTGTCCCACTCTCCACTCAAAGACTCGCACCTGGACTCTCTGCACCAGGCCATGTTTGGCTGTGGTAGAAGTGTAAAAATATGATCATGCATGGGAACATCTCCTGTATTTGCCGAAATTGTAACCATAAACTATATTAATGTTTATTGCAGGAACCGGCGCAGTGGTAGGATGGTTCACTTAGATGCAGTAGGCGTAATCACTAACCATAGAGCAGAGCCCTTCACAAAAAACTGTCTACCTACTGCCAATATATCAGTCATCTGGCATAGGGATGTAGATCAAAGTGCGGGGCAAGCTGTAGGCGTAGTCTAGGCTTGTTTTAGATACAGATGGGTATTTAGCTGTGAGCTATTTCTAACATCTAAAAAATATGATGATCTTTGAGTTTTGTGTAATATGAATAGGATTTTCCAGGTTATGACTAATTTTGTTCTAGAAGGTTGAATATTTAGGTGCATTGTTGAGTTTTGTTATCTAATTATAGCAGATTAAATGTCAACACAACTCAACTGAAATTAATGATTATGATCCTGAAGATCCTTTGAGCATGACACATCTGGTAATGAGAACTACAGACTAAGGGAGTGGTCATTTTTTAACAACAGGTGGGGGGGGGTGGGTTGGTGTATTGGGGGAGGGGGGGTTTGGACCCCTTAAAGGGGGGGACCAAAAGGAATTACACCCCTTTTAATGAAAAAGCCAGCACGTTAATATAGGTCAAAGGGGTCGGCCGCGCTCAATTTCAACCTGCCTTGGTGGGGGGGGGGGGACCTAAAGATTTTCAACCCCTCCCACAGGGGGGACACCAAAAGTTATTCAACCCACTTTTGTGAAAATCCACCGACCGCCCCCCCCCCCCTGTTGTTAAAAAATGACCACTCCCTAAAGGGCTCAATGACAGAAGAAAGTGCTATATTTGAATAATCAAGCTTCAATAGCATATTGTTTTAAAATGTTACCTGATGCTATGTGTTTAATTGTATCGTCAATGACAATAAAACACCACCAACAATAAGCTAATATGATAACCTTTAAGACGCCTACACACATAACCAGTACAACAGGCCTTGATTGATCTCTTATCTTGAGCTGCAGTTACATGAGATATCACTCATTTATTGGACATTGAACAAATTAACTGGGAAATCTCTTAATGTGAACAGTCAAATAGTCATTTATTACCAGCACACTTGATACAAATGAAGTGCCAATCAACCCAACGAGCTTCCCCATCTCGGTTGGATTAAAGCTCTGTCGAACGACCGTTCTCTCGCTCCCATCCTGACACCAACAAAACAACCTGACCGATCTGCCAGAGATTTAACCGGTGATTTTGGGGATCGCGGCGTTGCCTAGCAACGGTTTCAAGATGCACAGGCCGTGGTTATTGGCTGAGCGGTAGGGTTTGTGTATGGGTCGTGGACTAGGAAGGTCATTCACACACCAGCTTCATACTGCTACTGTCATGTAAGGGTCTAGGGGGACACACCACCATTTTATATCTTGCACTGGTCAACTATACTCACAGCAAAGTTCTGGACAAACAAAAAATATTACTAAATGTCCAGGAAATGGCATGTCACTCTTATACTGTATACCCAGGATACCCAGGCTGGTAGCAACCCACCCATAGATCTCGATGGAGATTGCCGAATGTCAATATGCAGTCCTGCATTAGCCTTGAATTAAGGATAGGCTTGATGCCTCAAGGCTCCATGCTGAGAATGATACACCAGTGCAGTTCCCGTGACTTGCAGGACTGGGTTCCTTCATCATGAATGAATGTAGCACCAGCAAGTTACTAACCAGGATAGCATTTAAACATAACCACAAAGATCGTGGCGCATTAAAGAACCATGCTACACTTCCAAGGATAAGGCTCAGCAGCAGTCATGGAACAGTCTAACCATTAATGTGATGTGTAAGGGTTGGGCCCTGGGATCGCCGCCTGAGCCCAATCCCGACACAGAGGCGATGATCTGGGTTCTACCATAATAATTTCATAATAATTCCTACAGAAATAGTTTCAAAATAACACTAGATTAACCCAAAATACTGCCTCAGTCAAAACAAAAAGAATCACTGCCAAATCTCCCAATGGGATCACCCTGCCCAGCTGCCCAGTGCTATGCTAGAACCCAGGACCTTTACTTTGTGCCTGGTTTGAGTGTGTACAGGATCCGGGACGACGCGCGGGCTCCAGGCATCACTCAGTGTGTATGGCGTATAGGAAGGTAGGGATCTATAATTCATGGGGTCGGGCACCTATTGGTATATGGCCGTGCAGGACCTATACCAAACCCTATCCTGCTCCTCGGGGCAACCTGCACCTCTTTGGTCACTCAATACTACATAGCAGATTCCTCCCAAATAGGTTATATCATCATAGGACACTCTTACTGAGCCATTGGTATTCTGGAGTTAATGGAATTCAAATGACTATGTTCAAATCAGAATGGTCGACATTTTGAGGTTTTGAAATTTAGGGACACAAAAAAGATGAGAAAAAAGATGGCTATCATAATGCAATTTAGCGAAAATTAACCACCATTATCAGGTAGGGCATCTTATCTCAAATTAGTGCATCTGTACAGTGAAATCAAAACATGCAGGACTGAATTTATTTATGTTTTCTAGAATACCAATGCATTTAATGGAATAAACAGCATTTTGAGCAGTCACACTCTGCAAGCCTGTATTCCTCTCGTTTGTCATAAAAATGCCAGTTCATTAAAGAATTCATGTAGTTTGTGTATTTGATAAGTTGGCAGTGTATCCTGCAATTATCTAAGTAGGTTCAGAGAAGTGAAAGCCTATAAGGATAAACTCTGTCAAATGTTAATTCCAGTTGTGTTCACTAAAAAGTCCTAATGACAACATACAACAGTGGCAGACCCTTTCTTTGGGTTATTTTATTGTGCTAAATGCCTTGTGTAGCAGTACCCAGTGGATACCCCTGTACAGAGTTATACAACCTCTGACCATATCTCACCCTATCTGTCTCCTCTATGCCGTACACTGAGTGGGCGTGGGAAACAGGATGACCTGTGGATACTGATAGACTCTAGGACGATTCCCCCCTAATATAACCCAAGAAGAAAAAGCTAAGATATATACTGGATTATAAGAAGAAAAATGCTGGAATTCACTCTAATATGCCTAGTTGTGTACGGGAGTACATCATATAAGGGTAACCTTGGGATATTGATAGACGCTGGGACAATGCCAGCTAAGAAATCCTGGAATTCACTCTAAACTACCAGGCCTAGTCTACTGTATACTGCCTATGGGGCACATGATAGAATGAGGACCTGGGGATATTGATTTTGTGAATCCATAGACTCTATGAGAATATACCAGTATACGTCAAACGAGGAACAAGGGTCAAGATCATATTTCATTTCGGATTGATCAATTGAGTGCCTGTTGATACTTGATGACACATGAAAGGGTTGAATATAGCTTTTTTTAATGCAGGCCATTGCATCCTTCTTTGGGCTATGTTACAAGTCCTGAGGCATTTGCCAGTGTTCCCACCGTAAGAAAGCAAGCCAAAAGGATAATCTTTGCCACTGATAAGGTACATTAATTCTCTCTTATCTTATCAAAATATCCAATCCTCTTGTCGTTTTTCCCTACTGCATTCTCTCATTAGCTTGAATAATCTCCAAGGTTTCTGTCCTGAATATCATCCTCTTATACAGTGGGATTTAGGCTATGTCCATTTCCCCTTGTTTCCATAGTCTGTCCCAACCTCCATTGGCTAATAGATTCAGTTGACCCCCAATGTGTGCATGGCTGCTATTGGCTATACTATGTTCGGGATTCCCTCTTTGAGCTGTTTGAGATCTGGAGACTGCTCAAATATAACCATTTTAATGCTCCTATTCCCTCCTGATATTACCATGCCCTTATTCCCTCCCGGATCCTCTCGTTGGCTATAATAATCCCCAATGCTTCTCTCCTTAGCATCATCTCCTTATACTGAGAGCCTTAGGCTCTGCCCATGTTGGTCTTTGCCCAACACCTCAGTTCTAGTATAAGAAGGATAGCCGTGGGGACCACTTTGATACCCTCCTCTCTGAGGGCCCATGCCCTTATAAGGTCCTCTGTAAGGGTCTAGGCCCTTCCGTCATCTCTGTATATAGGGTATGGAGGATGTTTGTAGCTCCAGGGGTGGAGCCTCCTTTGGCTACTTTACACAAGGGGTCATTAGTGACCTCCTCCCTCAGCAAATTTGCTTGCTCCCCCAAGGTAATTTTATATGGAGGAGATTGAGGGTTACTTATTGGGCCAATCAGAAGTGGTGATATCTTTTAAACCGTTTTAGCCCTAGCACCTAGATTCAATTTCAACTCACAGGACCCAGGGTTGTAGGGCGTATGTATTTGCTTTTTGTAGGGTCTTAGCACCCATTTGATTGTATCGTCATCTTTAGAAAATCACCAAGTACAATGTAGATATAAACTCAAATAAGGAGCAACTTTGACTAAATTATCTGAGATATTTATACAGGTAATTTGTAGAGTCTTCTGAAGGCTCTCATCTTGACTGTCAGGGATTCGATCTAGAAACATCATGTTCTGTATAGTGAAGCCGATAACTTAGGAAAACACCCTCCTACACAGAGACCAATTTTCGGGATCAGTCACAGGTCCCGACAATGGCCCAGGAGGGTCAATTATTGACCCTTGAATGTGCTTCGACTTGCAAAAAAACGATGGCAAGTAAAACTTCATCCATGTACTGTCATCTGTCAACTGTCAATTCAAGTAGACCACCTTGTGACGGCTATCTTTCAACACTACGTGGAACCAAAAAGAGTAAATATCAACCTGCGCCACCATGTGACGATAACAGCTGCTCAACCCGTTTAACCCTTAAAAACAGGTATTCATAATTATTTATTGACGATCATCATGAGGGACCAACACTACTGAGCACTGTGTAACTCGCCACTAAAAGGACGTGATGCAATATATGGTTATGTTGACCTCAAGGGGTTAAGCCTAATCATAATTCAAAAGCACCACACTCTAATAACAGTGTGTTGCGTTTACACACTTATCAACTCGCCTTTTTTTGCAGCCACTTTTAACACACATTTTGGTGTAACACACTACACACTACACACTCATCACCAAAAGTGTGTTGATATCAAAGGTGTATTGCAAATATATGTGTCTAACTCCTTATGCATGTTCCCGCAACACACTGTTCTTAGTGTGCAGTAACCTTCATAATCGTGTATGGGAAATAAGTATGTATGTATATAAAATGTATTGAGTACATTGAGGGATTTAACAATGTATAAACTAAGTACTGTCAATAATGACTAGGATGTAACCCTCAGCATAGCTGATTTTTGGTGCCAACCTTGATGAAAAGGCTGATAATCAATCAACAAATAATATTTGCAGCTGAAATAGCACACACGGTAGCACATCATCTTCACCTTTTCATGTATGAGTAAAGCCCCCTCGTAATGCACACCAAGGTTGAGTTTATCTATAGCTGCTAATATGCAACATGTTGCTAATATGCAACATTTGCCGGCATGATGCATCAGTGCAGGACTGGTGAGTAACTCGTCCATGCTGCGTTGGTGCATCATGCTGACCATTCAGGAGTTTATCAACTCTGTAGGGTCGGTAAGATGCATGATGCATTTGTGCATCATATAGCTACCATAACAGTGTACTAATGCATTACACTGTCCTTAAAGGGTTAAGACTTATTCCATCACCGACCACCCCTCCTCCATCATGCAATCTTTAACCACGCCACAAGCGTTTCGAGGCTACTTCATAACACTACACAAAGACAGACCCTGCCGCTCGCGGAGTGATACATCAGAGCGCACCGACTCACTGAAATACATCACCCCACGCAGTCAAGCTATCAAGCAGCAGAGATCAAATAATTTATTCATTTTATTTCCAAATTTTTAGCATTTTATACTTTTCTTGCTTCCTCTCTTGAGGACACATTGTCAATGCCCTAATTTTGTCTCGCTCGTGCATGAAATGGCTGTCTAATGTGGGGGATGATGTGGAGAGACCGATTGCTTTCCATTGTGACCTTGTTCAGACTGCCTATACAACTCAGTAAGCGTCCTGAAGGTACTGAAGGGCCTGTTAGTCTCTAATACAGCTTGTATTGCGAGGAATCAGGGAGTGACCATTATACAACAGTGAGGGGGTACTGTGTTGAATTTCACATGAACGTGAATATATTTATATCCTCCACGCATCTAAAGAGCAATCCACATTTTCTGGCCACATTGTCAAAGGAGTCAAAATAGTTTTGTATTCTCCCCCTCTAAGGCACAGGCTTTGTATCCACAAAAAATAGTTTTACACGCCTCAAGCGAAATCAGTTTTTTCTGGCTCAAATCTTCTAATACCACTGCCGTTCAATAATGACTCCATTTTCGAAAATGCCTCCAGACCATTACAGTCTATATAGTAGCTACAAACCAGCTCTGGAGGAGAGGGATGCTAGTCTGCTCTCCAAGGCCGCTATTTAAGGTCTCTACTCACAAAATCAATTCTTGATGTGCCATAACTGCCGATGTCGGTGATGTGTTTGTTCAACTAGACAGACAATAATTGAGTGTTCTTTTCTGCATAGATGACTGATGATCATTGATAATGTGCCATTTAAAGTCCATTCAATGAGAATATTCATTTTAAGACATCCATTTGTGTAGCGGCATGGCAAATAAATAGATTCAAAAAGTTAATTATCTGATATTCAATATATCAATTTCAATCAACTGTCTAGCTCTCTAAATACGTAGAATTCTCTCTGCAACTTGATATATCTGCCTACCTCTCTCTACCATTTGTCTGTTTATCCTTATGTCTGTCTCTCTTTCTGCCTGCCTGTCTGTCTGTCTGTCTGTCTGGCTGTCTGTATATATGTCTGTCTGCCTGCCGTGCTGTCTCTGTCTCCTTAAGTTTTACGCAGTCCCACTCCATCCCACTCTCCTTATGGATGATAATAAAATGGACCCCCAAGCATTTCAGCATCAAGGACAGCCCCCAGCAGCATCCTCATGTCTGTGACATCATCAGAGGTACTTTCCCACACCGCCTAGTGTGAGTTTTTAGCACTACAGAGTCCACCCCCTCCACCATCAGAAGGATTACTGTGCCCTTAGCCCTTTAAGGGTCGCAGAGTGATTTAATACCCTTTGTCGTCTTGATGCATTCCTGCCACCTTATCGGATCTGCTTGTCAGTGCTGTATTCAAGCATCATGCTGACCCTACAGGGTTCATACACTCCTAAAATGGGTAAATGTAGCCCAGGGTTGCATTCATACAACATGGCAATAAAGGGCATAACACCTCAACATTAAAGAACTCTGTGGTCCTGAAAGAGCTAGACATCAGTGTCGTGTCTCTTCGTTCTCATGAGACTCATCCTCCACGTCCTCCCAACGACTCTGCTTCTTCTCATCTTCATTTTTATTCTGTCCATGTACCTTTAATCAACTGTGCTCCATCTCATCTCCTTACTTGTCCTTGTAGCGAGAGTCTTAGTGGAACGGAAATAGCCTCATGGCCTTGACATTATGAGTGAATCCTGAGTGATTTAGTACCCTGTGCATGGCTTAGTTATGTAATAGATAGACAATGGTTATGCGAGGCTAACTCAAATTAGTTATATTTTGAGTTAACCTCACATAACCATTGTCTATGTGTTTTAAACCACGGTTGTAAGGTTATGTGAGTCTAAGTGGAAATAACCGCGGTGTGAATTCTTGGCCTTCAACCATGGTTTAAATCCCCAATAGAACCACCTTGCAAAGATTGAGTGCATTTATAGTATACGTACACGCCGTCAATAAGTAATTTGAAATTGATTTGAAATTGATACTTAGACTAATAATTATTGGCAATATTTTTTTATATGCTGTTAAATATAGGCAACTTATATATTTATTAGGTGGAATATTGACCGTCAAATGGGAAGTTGTGTTCGTATAAATTGAAACATGCCAAGTTAGATTATTGACTAGATTATCACTTCTCCTCCCACACATATTGACTAGCACTGGCTGACCCAAACCATCCCAAACTCTCAACCTGTACGCGTCCCGCGGTATTAAAACATTTCGCTCTTTTGAATTTAGGTTAAGATAACAATCCATAACAAATAAAATAACGGTAGGACAGAACTTATGTTTAATAACACATGAATTCATCAGAGATCCATTTTAGTTAGCAAAATCTGCCAACTAATAATACCCCTTAGCAAAGTTCTTTTTGCAGGCTATGCCATTTTGTAGTCATGATTCATGATTGCAGCCCATAAAAAGGGTTGATGTTATGCCCTTTGCAGGCTGTAAGTAATGAGACAGGAGAGACCTTTCTAGCTTTGGCAGATTAACAAAGGATTGATAACATGAAATTTGATAGCAGTGAAGCTGTGGACAGGTGAGGCGGATGTGGCTCAAGGTCACCACGTTGTAGCACATGGCAGTGGGTTAATGTGACCTTGGGTTTGATGCTATATAGTGTTCAGCACTATAATCAAGCATATCCCTGTCTCAGATACCTGTTTATTAATTTGTTATATGCTGAGTAAATCCCTATTAGCAAGTAAACTCTTTATATCAAACTGAAATCCCCAAAAGGCTTGCCTATCTGGATAATCTTTAATCCAATTTCACTAGCTACTTTCACACCGTTATTAAGAGGGAAAGCCATAATCAATATGATCAATAGATACAGGATATTGCCCAAATCACAAGTCAACTGAATCAGGCTTCTTTGCACATCTACATATTTATAGCTTTAGTGTAGAAATTTTGGCCATCTAGACACCTTGTTTACAATCCATAAGATATGATCCCATCTGCCAATAGACAGGTACTCATGAACATACCATAGACCGCAGTCATATCCCAGTTTGAGGCCTGGGGCTCAGCCTTTCATGGCAGCCTGTGTCTGTGTGTTCTGAGACACAGTGACAAGCCTCTCTCTGATCTCTTTGTCGCCCCCTCTGGTGGCCTAGGGATAAGCTGTATCCTCCATCCCCCTCCCATCATGAGTCCTGACCAGCAGAATGTGATCTGTTTAATATATTCACATATAACATAATAATCCTGTTTTATATAAATACTTGTGAAATGGTGATGTGTATTTAGAGGAAACAAGAATTTATCAATAACAGTAAAGGTGAGCAATTGATAACCCTATAATAACCAATCCCCAATAAGCTATTTAAACTGCAATTGTCAACATTTGAACCTTCTCCAAAATGCTAAGACATTGGAGATAAAGTCCTGGTGATTGATTCGCGAGCGCTACATTCAAGCAACCCTATAGAGTAGATACACCCGCTGAAGGCATGGTGCATGAATGCAGCACTTCTGCGTGCCTCATGTGAGACACATTATGATGTGTCAAGCATCACTAAGACTAAACCATTGGCCTCAGATATCCCCTAAATGCACCCACAAGACAGGACCCAGAAAAGGAGTGGGAACACCACCAGCTGATAGCTCTAGTTCTCTCCCACTCCTTACCCTGCCCCCAACATGCACCCCACACCTCCCTATCCCAGCCTCACACTGATATCCTAACCCTACTCAGAGATGACTTAGTCAGTGCTGACTAATAACACAAATAGTCATTTTTGGCTCCCTATATTACCAACCAAGTTTAGTTAATACTCTCAGGCTAGTCAGTAGTGACTAACTCACCTTAGTCTTTCCATTTAGAACTATGACCTTTAGGTTATGACTTCTTGAGTAAGGCCATAGTCATATTTAGTTTTACCTCAATCATTTTTGAATATCAGTTCATCATTCTGACCAATATCCCTTTAACTAATCTGGGCTAGCCACTACATACTAGGCCCGAAACCTTTAGATTATCAGTGCACATCACCCTACCTCATCATTGGCAGTGGACATCTCAGTTGACATAGACTACTGAGCAGGACTCTTAACCCTTTATGAGCCGCATACTGCTTTGATGCATTATCCCCTTTATTGTTATAAATGCAGCCCTGGCATATAGCCATCGCTGCATTCACGCATCATGCTGAACCTATGGAGTTGATACACTCATTTTAAGTCAGCATGATGTAGCAATAGAGTGGCGGAGAGTTTCTGGCAGTACTGCATTGATGCATCACAGCGATAAGTGTTACATTGAGGCAACATGTCGTCCTTAAAGGGTTAAATGTCATTTCTGACGAATGTATCTGAACTAGTTGCGGGACGGAACTCCGGTAAAAGGTTAGCGCTGGGCATCAACCATTGATGTGCACCGGCCACTGATGAACACTGGATACTTGGATATGGGTATCAGAGGGTTGCGGCCAAAGATAGACCAATGTCAGGAGGTCTTAGTCCCAGTTATGTAGGACAGTGTTCGTGTCCTAGATGCAGGACCAACATGAAACATACTACTTAGAAGACATATCCTAAAATTAGATTATAGCATGATGTAAGAATACAGCACTGCCGAGTAGCTCATCGATGCTACATTCATGGTAACATAACATACAAATTCCCACACCTTTTTGTATAGATGACAGGGGGAGGCAGTTCGAAGGACTGTCCCATTTTCAAGGACATACATTTTTTGGCAAGTCCCCAAGCCAGGGTGCTGCGACTTGAGGCTGTATGAATAATGATATACTACTTATATTGTACACATATCAGTAGTATAGTATGTATCGGAACGGGACTATAGTTAAGTACTGTTTATTACTCAATCGACATGCAGCCAATCAGAGGCCTCCATTTGGTCACGTGACCGGAAGTGACCTACTTAGGGGATTAGTGGTGCATTCTGGGTAACCCTGCAGCCAATCAGAGGCCACCATTTGGTCACGTGACCGGAAGTGACCTACTTAGGGGATTAGTGGTGCATTCTGGGTAACCTACTGACCTACTTAGGGGACCGGAAGTGACGTCATATGACCTAATTTAGGATCACGTGACCGGAAGTGACCTGATGAGTCACGTGAGCGGAAGTGACGTCACATGACCTAATGGCCGACCGGAAGTGAGTGACCTCATTGAGGATCACGTGACCGGAAGTGACTTGATTGATCACGTGAGCGGAAGAAGAAGTTTTTTGTTTAGGAAGTGAGGGTCTTTAGGATCACATGACTGGAAGCGACGTCGTCACATGAGTGACGCTTTAAGAGACTGCGCGACTTACTAGTAAAAGAAGACGTATGAAAATAAAAACACAACAATATTTTATTTTATTTTTTTTATTTATTTTTTTTTCAATCTTGATAAACACTCTATTTTTGAAAAGATGCACACGCTTATTTTTTTTTTTTTCATATCTCTAAAGGACTCGTTGTCACACCGTCAGAATGCACGCGACGCTTATAATACAAGTAGCGCACGCCGTCTTTCTCTATGGTGTAGGTGACCATTTTGTTTCGCACCACTTTGAAGTTTCTATTTACAGCAATGAGAGTTTTTCGTTGGCGAAGAACATCCAAGAAGTCGTCTGGTTCCTGAGGGTTTTGTTTCTTCTGTACGCCTTTTGCACTCCATTTTTTGGATTTTCTTTCACCGGTGTCGCTGACTCGATCGTAGCAAATGTAAGTCTTAGGGTTGAGACTTAGGATCCCGTCACCTTCCCACTCCGCTTTCATAAGCCCCGAAGTTCTCAGATCGTGAAGGTACCGTCTCTCACAACATCCGCCGGGCGGCGGACACCATTCTCGCACTCTTTCCGTTTTTGTCTTCACGAAAAGCTCTAAGTGATCGTCGCACACCGCTGTCGGAAGCCACTTTCGTTTCTCTCTGAAGTACGTCTCTCTCAGGCGAGGTTTGACTAGGTCATCCAACGTGTCACCGCTGAGAGCCATGTAAAGACTGTCGGTGTCCATTTGACAAAGGGCATAATCGCGCCGATCGACGAATCTATCCAAGAAGTCGTATGTGAACTCTAACATTTTCAACTTCGCGTACTGGTATACCATGAACCCTATTTGAATAGGGAGGTTGTTGTTGACTGTTTTCGGTTGTAGTTCGACTTCAAACAGATCGGAACTCAACTCGGACGCCTTTTTGAAGCGCCACGAATTGGCCAATAGTTCGAACTTCCGACTGTCAGTGTATCTCACCGCCGTGTGTTTTTCTTTGTTGCAGATTGTTTTACCGTACGTAGCGTTTCCCATTAACTTGTAACAGTCTGACAGAATTTTCTCGTTCTCGTTCACGTCGCCACGTCTTCGCGCCGCCGTTACTTCGTCCGCGAAACCGGCAAAGGAGCGTTTAGGTAGGTATTCTACCACCAGCTGCACTTTGGTGACTATCAAACCGTGCTCTAAATACCACTTGAGAAGCGGCGTTCCCAAGAGAATATTTTTTCCGTGGTAACTCCCTATCAGACATCTCTGAGGCGTGTTCAACAGCTTTTCTTCCTGCGCAAAGTCTGACATGTGAGGTCCTATGTCCGATTTTGAAACGGTCGCGTTCTTGAAAACGGGGGTCATTTCTTCGAAGTAGTCTCGTAGGTGAGGCGGCGTAGTGATGTCCACTTGAACTAAACCGAACATTTTCTCCTCTTTCACAGCGGAAAGGATGTCGCTCTCGCTCATCGCGTTTCGAGACACTTTCAAAGCGTCAACCTTCCAGCGTTGTTGGGAGGCCTTGACCCGCTCATCTCGACGCTTCATCTCTCGCCATTCGCACTCCCACACGACGACCAGCTTGTGACCTAGCGCTTTCAAGTAAGCGCTTACTCTGGTCGTTCTGTCGCGTCTCTCCTCTCTCAGTGAAGCGCACTGATATCGGTGCGACGGTATGCACTCGTGAGCGTGGAACCAACACCCGTGAAACTGGAAAACCGTATTAGAGGCCGCGTGAAACCCGTCCACGCGAATTCTCCGACAGCCTACAACCATCTCGCCGCCGTTCAAAGCGTGGCGCAGTTTCACGTCGCGGTCGTGCTCTACGAAGCGTAACCACTCCAAAGCGCTGTGAGAGTTTCTTTGCCTAATTTCGGGCTTGAACTCGGTCTCGGGCCGTCTCACCGCGTAATAGCCCGTGCAGTGCGCTTCGCTCATGCAGCGCAAGTACAGAGAGTTAGCGTCTAGTCCTAGGATGTGTTGGCACGGTCTCGCTTCTTCGCCGTACTTGTGCTCCCTTATCCGCGTGGTGCCCTTCTCGTGAAATCTATGGAAGATGATGGAAGGACCGCCGACTAGATTTTCTTTGATCAGAGCGTGGAGGACGGCGTCGAACTGGGGGAACGTTGTGAACGCGTCTTCTAGGTTTTGGAAGAGGAACCGTAAAGTCAAACCGGCGAGAGAAACTCCGTCTTTCAACATGTCAATGCCGCGATCTTGGAAAAATTTAGCGTGATTTTTCAGAGCTTCTATGAAAGGTTTGACGTCTTTGTTGTTGTAGTGGATCAAGTAGTCTTCCATAGTTTGCATCTTCTCGTCGGACCAAACTTTCTGACATGCGGCGTAGTCGGATTCGGACATTTTGACGCCCGTCAGCTCGCTGTCGAAAGCCGATCTCGGTGGCAGCGTTCTGTTTGCCAGTTTCCTGGTAGACGTCATCCATTCGTAAGGAAAGTGACCTTTCTCTTCGTTCCTGGTGAAAGCTCGCAAATAGGTCGCGTAGTTGTAACCGGGTGCCAAATAGTTGACTACGTCCAAGAAAACCGTGTGCTGTGTGTAAACCGCCAAGTATTGATTGCTTCTCTTTATGACGCTGAATTCTTGGTTTCTTCGGTCTCCGGAGGCGAAGAACGAGTGAAGGCGTATTTTGATCAGGTTCAAGTCGTAACGCCCCGAGTTGAAGCCCACGACTGGAGCTTGACGGATGTATCTCAGAAGACGCTTCTTCAGTTGAACTAATGGGTGTCTGGTCTGAGCCGCAGCGAAGCCGCCTGGAGAAGGGGTGAACGTCGCCTCCTCCAGCAGGAGAGCTTCACCTATCGCCGCATCTAACTTCGCTAAGGTCGGTCGGTAAAGTTCTAGCACAGCTTCCCCGATGACTTTGGCGTTCTCGTTTATGTGATTTAAAACTCGGTCCAACAAGGGGTCAGAATCTGCGTCGGATTCTCTGACGAAGCAGACGGGCCCCTCCCACCCCGGAAAGTCGGATGCGACGCTAGCCGACAAAGGGACGTGATCCCACAGCAGGGACACGTGTTCCGTCGACGGTTCTTTGCACGGTCTGAAGAAAGCCTCGAAATCGAAGGCGATCTTGTAAGGGTAGATTCCGGAATGTCCGTCGGGGGGAAAAATGGAGAAGTCTGCTAGCGCTTCGAAAATCGTTCTCGAATTTTGGTAGATGCCACCTACGTAGCGCAACTTGACTTGTCGGCAAGAGGAAAGCTGGTTCCTGTGTCTCTTCAGCAAGAACTCGGTGGTGAACGCCGCCTTACACTTGCAACATTCGTATATGCCCGCGTACGCGTTGAAGTCCGTGACGAGAGAGACGTGCAAACCGCCTTTCGCCGTCAGGTGTAGGTTGACTTTACCTCGGGCGGCCAGAGTTCTGGAAGGCGGTCTGATCAGAGTAACGCGTCTTCTCAACTTCCGCCCCGGCACTTGACGCGACGCGGTGTAAACCCCTATCTGTACGTCAAACAAGTTCTCTAACGCGGGTAAGTCGCGGATGTTCAGACCCGGAAAGGATTCAGGTGTGGCAGCGGGACAGAACTGACGTAACAAATCTGAAGCGCGCTTGCTGGTGTTGTATAAGTGAAAGGAAATGCAGCGGAAGATGCAGAGGTTGTCCTTGTTGGGAAAATCTAACACGCCGCTTCTCTTTCCAACTCGACCGGCCTGAGTGATCCTACCGCCTATGGGGAATTCCCCCGGTCCCATGTAAACGCAAATGTTCAAATTGGTAGGAAAAAGAACGTGCCACTTGGTGTCAGCGTCGCAAAGTTTCCGTACTTCCTCGCAAGCGACGGTGTTTTCCATCTTTGAGAGGAGCTCTTCCAAAGTTTCTGAATTAGTTATAGTAGGGAGCGGTTGTATGAGAGTTGCGTTGTTCTGGGAGGCGTGAAAGTAGCGCAGTTTGCTCTTGTCTTCTCTGTGTTGTAAGAGTAAGCCTACCGAGAAACCCACTTTGTATCTGAATCTTTGTGTCAAGTGAATGCGACGCATAGTATCTACAGCGTCACTCAACTCGCCGGTTGGTAGCCTGAAGTTTGTTACACTCACGCGAGTCCCGTGCATCCTGACGCCCGTTTGTATCGCAGGCCAATTCGCCGTGAACGTTTCCTCCCCGTTCGGTACAGCACATATGCGCGGAGGGACGGTCACCCCGTCCAGAGATTCGCGTCGACAGGCGATCTTTCGGCAATCGCCTTCGCCGCATAGAGGGCAAAACTTAGGTACTACTCTACAATTTTCTACGTGTCTCTCGTGGTTGTACGGTCTTTTAAACATTTTGAAACACTTTTCGCATACGTACTGTGTCATGTTTTTTTTTCACTCAGTTACCAACTACTTAGCCGTCTAACTATCTATCTATCTATCAATCTATCTGTCTATCTATCTATCTATTTATCTTTCTGTCTGCTGTCTGTGTATCCGTCTGTCTGTCTCATACAGCGTACGTCAAACGCTGTGTGTGTGTGTGTGTGTGTGTGTGTGTGTGTGCGCGCGTGAGCGTTGAGCGTCTCTCATTCCGAATCTATGCCGAGATATTTCAGAATGATCTCTGTTTTGTCATCCAACTCTTTGAGCGCTCTGGCGGACAGCGTCACTCCCTGCTGTGTGGGTTTTTTGTCAGGACCTTCGTACTTGCGCACGTGGACGAGGTTCTTACCGCTGTAGTAGCTCACAGCTGCGTACACTTCGCCCTCCTCATCCAGCACTGCGAACCAGGGGGTGTGATTAGGTTTTCCTTGCGCGGCCGCTGTGTCGCGTATGCGCACCACTGCGCGGATATCGGCGATGCGTGCTATTAGCTCGCGCAGCGCGTCGGCCGTGAAGTGCACTCGCTTGCTTCTGGTCAGAGACGCCTCTTTCACCTGGCCGTCTTTTGTGTAGCGCGGCCTCCTAGACAGTCTAGCCACGTCCTCCCAGATCTCCAGCGTCAAAGCTCCGTCTAAGCAGAACTCTAACCCGAGAAGACGGGAGAAGGTTTTCTCTGCTTCTTCTCGTCCATCTCGTTCTTTTTCTTGTATTTTTCTCTTCTTACTAGGCCTTGTTGTTCTGGAACTCACCTTAGAACGTTTCACACCCGCAGGATGAGTAACACCATCAGCGTGAGCTGAATCAGCAGCAGAACCGATAGCAGGAGCAGCGTCAGCGCTGGTGGTATCCGAGGCCTCGTTGTTGGAACAGCGCAGCCACACGCCATCGGTGCTGAGTGTAGCGGTAGAAGATGAAGCGCCGCCGCCCTCGTAAGGTGGCGGTGAGGGCAGTCGCCACGGACCGGACGGGACGCTACTAGTGGAGGAAGTGAGGTCGAAAGGTCGAAGAGGGAAGCCGAAAAACGTACCGCCCACCCCTTTCCCTTCGGGTTGTTCGTACGCCTCGTCGTCAGCGTCGTTCTCTGTCTCACCCTGTTGCTGCTGCTGCTCCTCCTCCTCCTCCTCCTCCTCTTCTTCTCGGTTTAGGGGCTGAGTGTCCGAATAGCTGTCACTCTCAGCGCGAGCGGCGTCGAGGGCGTCGGTCGATGTAGTGGTGGAGGAGAGGGGCTGTGCAACGTGCGGCAGGTCATCAAAGTCATCAACAGTAGTGGGGAGGTAAAAACCCGGTTGCCAGTACTGCGCTGTGCCAGGAGCGTTGTCGTCAGTAGTAGTAGCGGTAGCAGCAGGTGCAGCAGAAGCAGCAGCAGCAGGCGCAGCAGCAGCAGCAGCAGCAGCAGCAGCAGCAGACGCAACAGTAGCAGGCGCAGCAGCCTCAGCAGGCGCAGCAGTAGCAGGCGCAGCGGTAGCAGGTGCAGCAGCAGCAGCAGCCGCAGCAGGCGGGGCGGCAGTAGCAGCGGCAGCGCGCTTAGCAGCAACGTGTACCGTCGCGAGTGTAACAACGTCGCTAGCACGACGACTACTACCAGTAGTACTACTACTACTACTACTACTACTACTAGTACTACTACTGCTACTACTACTGCTACTACTACTACTACTGCCGCGAGCGCTCGCTACAGCGGGAGGGTGATAAGACCAAGCGGCTGCGGCGGTAGTCTCATTTTCAGTAGCAAGAGGAGGCACTGACGCTAAACGAGCGCTGTTCCGCGTAGTCTTCTTGTTCTTGGACGGCGCTAGGTGTTGTCTTTTGCTCATGGTGGTGACTGTAGAGAGCAGCAAAAGAATGAGTGAGTGAATGGAGGTTTCCAGACCCCTTATATACGCCTTCTCGCTTCTAGAGCTAAGCTACTTACTGACCCTGTTCAGCTGCCACCGGCTGGCCGGCGGCCATTCACAAAGAGAAACAAAAGACATAAGGCATGACGTTTTCAGCTGGATCCCTTTCCCCCCTTTTTGAGAGATCGACTGTCATGAGCTAAGCCGCTTACCACCCTGTTCAGCAATTCAACGCGCATTAGCTGTATAAAGGATTAAGCAGTTGCTGCCGTCGACTGACCGGCGGCCATTCACAAAGACATAAGGTATGACGTTTTCAGCTGGATCCCTTTCCCCTCTTTTTTTTTGAGGGATCCACTGTCATGAGCTAAGCCACTTACCACCCTGTTCAGCCATTCAGCGCGCGTTAGCTGTATAAAGGATTAACGGTGATGAGCTTAGAGTGTGTATACAAAAAAAAACTACAGGAGGCGTGTGGCGTGAAGCAGGACCCCCCTAAGACGAACGTGTCTGTCTGTGAGTAGAGGCGTGTGCATGTGGTGAGAAGTGTAAGACAAAAAAAAAATCACCACCTCCTGCCGTGGTGAGTAGACCGGGCCGGCCAGGCGGCGGCCGGCTAGTTCAATAGGGAGGGGTGACAGCTGACTAAGGCTGTGCATGAAAAAAATCCGATTTTCACCTGACCTCTGACGTTTGTTACAATGAATGTCAGAGGGAGGGAGACGTCCTCAGGTAGGGGGTAGGAGGTAAGGCTATGGATGAGGAAGAAACACCGTTTTCAGCTGGTCTCCACGGATAGCGATGACACACCCCTCGTCATCTAAGCTCTTAAGGAGCGGAGCGGTTGAAAAAGCGTCATGCGGACAGGTCGCTACACAGCTGGAGTGCTGTTGGAAATGGGATTAAACTCCCTCTGTATAAAAAGCTCTGATTTCTGTTGGAAAAAACCCATATCGCCTCTGACCACAGTAACGTCTACTACCACCACCGCCGCCACCACCGCTGCCGCCACCGCCGCCGCCACCGCCGCCGCCGCCGCCGCCGCCGCCAAGACGAGACGAGATGGCTCAAGCTATTCCACTTTCAAGCTCGCCTTCACCGCCTTGTCCACCTGAAAAAAAGTTAATGCGGCTTGACGACGTGAGACGCGCGAGGCAGACCGATGGGGAGAACAGAGAGGTAGGACAGCGGCGGTTAGCCTATAGCGACGCCTTGCTTCGTCAACTAGGTAAAGAGTTGAGCGGCTGTTGGAGAGAGTTGGGCAGTAGCTTAAAAGTTACCGCCGCCCGTATGGATGCTCTAGTAGAGCGCAGTGTCAAGACACCGGAGGAGCTGTGTACGGCGATGTTCCGAGTCTGGTGGGGTGAAACCCCGCATCGTCATAGATGGGGAGAGCTCGGTCGCGTCTTCACCCGCATTAGACGCGTGGAACTGTTGGCTCAGTGGATGTCCCTTCTCCACAGACAGGGGTTGGATTTCGAAAACCCCGACTCGCGCGCGATGCATAAGCACTTGGGCACCCTCGGCAGACGTCTAGGTAGCAGGTGGAAAGAGGTGGGGGACCATTTAAAATTGTCGCCTGAGAGGTTAGATAAGATCGCTGAAGAATGCGAATACGGAGGAAGTCCCGCTGAGTGGGCCTTCCGAGTGTTGAAAATGTGGCAAGATGAAGCTGACGGTGCCGGCGGTACACCTTTTGAACTCCTTCGAGTGTTGACTGAGGACATGGGAAAGTTTGACCTCGGCATCGCGATATTACTTGACTTTATCAAGCAAGAAACAACGAGAACGACGGACATGTGAATTGTTGTGTTTTATTTTCATACGTCTTCTTTATTAGTAAGTAAAAAAAAAAAAATCATAACAATTAAGACGCGCGCCCTCTTAAAGTGTCACTTTCATCGAAGCACGTGATAAACAAAAAAAAACGAAGAGACACGCTTCTTCCTCTCGAGAGGAAGAAGCGTGTCTCTCGATTGAAATCTTTTTCTTTTCTTTTTTTCTTAAAAGAGACAAACGCCCCTTAGAGTGCCCCCCCACCCCCCTAGAGTGCCCCCCCTCCCCCCTCCCCCCCCTCCCCCCCCCACCACTCGCCCCATGCATCCTAAAAGCGCCCCCCTCCCCATGCATCTTAAAGGGGCCCCCCTCCCCTTCCCTCCCCTCCCCTCCCCTCCCCCCTTTATACACTCTAAAGAACGCTTCTACCTAGTTCAATAAGTCACTTCCAGTCGCTCGTCAAACAATAAAAAATGAAAAAAACACAAAAACTTATATCGTAGTGTTTTTTTATTAGTTTACCGAAAAAAATAAGAGACTCGCCTCCTTCTCCTCCTCCTCCTCCTCCTCCTCCTCCTCCAAAAAAAAAGATATCACATTTTAAAGCGCGTGACCCCTTAAAGACGCTCATCTCTTCATTAAGTCGCGTGACGTCACTTCTTCTTCTTCTTCCGGTCACGTGATCAATCAGGTCACTTCCGGTCACGTGATCCTCAATCAGGTCACTCACTTCCGGTTGGCCATTAGGTCATGTGACGTCACTTCCGGTCACGTGACTCATCAGGTCACTTCCGGTCACTTGATCCTAAAGTAGGTCATATGACCTCACTTCCGGTCCCCTAAGTAGGTCATATGACGTCACTTCCGGTCCATAAGTAGGTCATATGACCTCACTTCCGGTCACGTGACCAAATGGCGGCCTCTGATTGGCTAACTAGGTCACGTGACGTCACCACTAACCCCCTAAGTAGGTCACTTCCGGTCACGTGACCAAATGGAGGCCTCTGATTGGCTGCAGATCGATTGAGTAATAAACAGTACTTAACTATAGTCCCGTTCCGATACATACTATACTACTTCCCTGTACTCTGGGTTTGCACTATGATATAGCTTTTCTACGCAACTGTATTAATTTATAGATCATGTTCTGATCTCTGTCATATCCGACGGTTACTACAGAAAGATAATACTGGATACTTGCTAAATAAAGTCGCCGTATATTAAAGCTTGATTGTACCTTGTCTGGTTGTTATTCTTATGAAGTCACTAGTCGCATAGGCCAACTACAATAAGTTTGTGGGTTCGACTTATAAGCGAAGTTTTCTGGCATATGAGGTAAGACCTGAGATGCTAAAGTAGCTATATGAGGTGTCATCTTAGTTGGTGATGTTAAAGTAGCTATGTGATAACAAATAAAGCAAACTTAATTAATTATATAACAATACAGGGTTATAAGATACCCGAGGTGTAGCCCCAGCCGGTGATGTGGCAGTTGGTGTTGCCAGACGGGCTGCCGTCGGTGTTGTTCCAGTAAGCGACAGGGCTGATGGAGCTGGTCAGGGTGAAGGGATCCACCTTGATGACCGCGATGTCGTTAGGGAAGGCACCCTCCCCTTCTCCGTAGTCCTGGTGCTAAAAAGAACATAACATTTTTGCAGTTTGAATGTGTTTTTTTTTATAAGAGATCTTTTTAAGATTTGTTAAATGAAAAAACAACACATTTAAATAGAGCCCAAAAACTGTTTTAAAATGTCTTCATTGATATGTACTTAGTTTTGACATGAATTTCAACAACTTATTTGAATATTATTTTTCTTTAGAATTAAAATCAGAAATAATTATGTTCAACAATAATGCAACCCATGAAATCTGTTATCAGTATAACCCTTGATTTTTTCCCTGATTACCAATCAGTAGTATAGTATGTATCGGAACGGGACTATAGTTAAGTACTGTTTATTACTCAATCGACATGCAGCCAATCAGAGGCTTCCATTTGGTCACGTGACCCGTTGCCATGGTAACGTGACCTACTTAGGGCTCTCAGCCAATCAGAAGCCAGCATTCTGGGTGACCTACTGACCTACTTAGAAGCTCTCAGCCAATCAGAGGCCGGCATTCTGGTAACCATGGTAACGTGACCTGCTTACGTCACGTGACCTACTTAGGCTCAGCCAATCAGAAGCCGGCATTCTGGTAACTAGGGTAACGTGACCTACTTAGGGTTTGTTTGTAAACAACACCACGTGGCTCTCTTGTTTGTAAACAACACCACGTGACACGTGACTGTTTGTAAACAAACAACTTATATATAGAAATTAAACACAACAAGTTCCATGTTATGTTAAAATTATATTTTCAAAAAAAAAGCACATCTGTTACAGCGTCTATGTGTAACTACGCGCGTTCTCATTCAAACACTATCATACCGTAGCAGCAGCAGGTAGGACTGGAAGAAAAGCAAGCGCACAAGCAGAAGCGACGACACCAGTTGCACCATCCGGCCGTCGCGTTGGTAGCCCTACTACTCGTCGCGCGTTCAACTGGAGGTTTAAGAGTGACAAATGACGATTCTTTGTCGACGCGACTGCTAACATCAGCATCGGCAGCAGCATCGGCAGCATCGGCAGCAGCATCGGCAGCAGCGGCAGCAGCCTCGGCAGCAGCAGTAGCAGCAGTAGCAGCAGCTGTAGCAGCAGTAGCGTGAGCATTAGCAACAACAGCAGCAGCGACAGTAGCAAGGGCGGCAGAGCGGGCACTAGCAGCGTTATCAGCGGCGTCATCGGCAGCCGCAACAGCATCAGCAGCAGCAGCGTCGGCATCGGTGGCATGAGTAGCTGCATCGGCGGCAGCAACAGCAGCAGTCACAGCCGCAGCGGCAACAACAACAACGTCATCAAAACCAGCGTCACTAACAGCCGCAGTAAATGCAGCAGTAGCACGCTGAGCAGCAGTAGCAGAGGCTACAGCATCAGCTTCACATTCGCGCGCCGCTTCGTCATTCCGCTTCATGTCACGGTAGCAACTTTCCATCATGGGGATCTGCAAATTGAGGCGCGGTGCTGGTGGTGGTAGTAGTAGTAGTAGTAGTAGTAGTAGTAGTAGCGTGAACGATGATGACGATGCCGAATACGGTTTCACTCCCCCTTATATACCCTTACTCCCCCCTTTTTTTTCAAGCCACCGGCCAGCTGCCCCTTCACGGCAGGTCTTTAGATCAGCCTTAAGTCGCTTACTACGCGGCTCATCATCCCTCTAATCGCATTTTCCAGCCGCCGGCCGGCTGACTGCTGACGACAGGAGAGGGTGATTTGTTTTTCTTTAGATTTAAGCCGCTTACCACACGCACACCCTCTAGTCACAGACAGAGTGACAGAAAGGGAGGGGGTCGCTTTGTTCACGCTACCTGTAGTTGTTTTTCTATACACACGCTGAGCCCATGACCCGCTAATCCTTTATACAGGTAACACGCGTTCAACTAATTACTCTATTGTATGACAGTCGGTACACGGATTTAATTTTAAACCACCTTCCCATCTGGATCCATGTCTGGCGGGGTGGAAGGATCCAGCTGAAAAGCGTGATTAGGGCTTTTGTTTCTCTTATGATAGCAGCAGGTCAGCATGCGACAGCTGAAAATGTCAGACTCGCCGCTCCTATAAAAGACTGAGATGCGTCTCTCTTTCCACACACCCTTCTACCATCGCCGCCGACACCGCCACCGCCGGCCAGCCGACCGCCGCCACCGCCTGCAGTCACCGCCATCACGCCAGCAGGGAATTTCGAGCTGAGTCTGCTTATTGCTTATTTTTTTTTTTGTTTGAGCTTTTTGTTTTTTAAAAATTTTTATTTTCACTCAGTCTTTTTTGTTTCGGAGGAAAGAAATATGGCGCTGCAGAGGGCGCGAGTTTCTAAAAGACGGTCGCGCGAACAAAGTGCTCTCCTCAACTGCCCGGCTATTTTTTTATCTCAAAGGAGAGAGCGTCACGTAGTTGAGGTTCACGCTTCTCTTGAAGCGTACCGAATTCTCGAGAAATGCAAAGCTGAGCGCCATCGTCGTTATACAAGAGCGGAAAAGGAAAACGTAGCGACATGGCCGAGAGCCGTCTTCTCAGAACAGCATTTACTCTTCTATTGCATAACAGCCGCTCTCAGCGCCCCCACTCGTTGGGCGTTTCATGAAAAGAAAGAGCGCCGCTACTCTCCTCACCCTGCCTCCTCTTATAAAGTGAGAATAAGTGCTATGAAACGATTCGACAAGCCGATCGGTTTCTTGGGAGCGACTGCAGCTCCCACTCGGTGGGCGCGCGTTGTGGCCGACGTGAACACGGTCTCTAAACGTTTCGACGTCGTCACTTGTTATCCCGCATATTGCAACGCAGCCGAATTGAAGAAGATAGGGACGCACTATTTTAAACCATACGCTCCAATATGTATTTGTCACCGCCGCGCTCACACGCCTTATTGCTTTTTCGAGACAATCGTGTCACAACACAGAAATAGAAAAAAAAACGGCAAAGCGACGAGCTTTGCCTAAATGATCAAAAAAAATATAAAAAAAAAAAAAAATTAATCTCCTCCTCCTCCTCCTCCTCCTCCTCCTCCTCCTCCTCTTCTTCTTTTAAAAAAAAAAAAAAAAAGTTGTATCAGACTCCTCTGGAGTCTGATACAAACATTTATGACTATTGAGTGAAAATAGAATTTTATCGCAAAAAAAAAAGAAAAAAAAGTCACTTCTGCCGCCGCTACTGTGACACCGGCCGGTATCAATAAAAAGGTCGGCTGACTTTTCTCCACAACCATTCACTACCGACCGTTCGAGTGAGAAACACAGCAGACAGTCAGACACACAACCGCTCTCTGATGCGTCCTGAAAAAAAAAACAAAAAAAAATGTCCAGTAGTAAAAGCAAACTCTTCACAGAAATTCATTTCGACGCTCGACTACAAGGACCCTTTAGTTGTATCATTAGCGGTCCGTCGGGTTGTGGAAAATCGCGCTTGGTGGATCAATTTCTGAGCGACGTGAACAATTTGGTCACGCCGCCGGTGGAAAAGACTTTTTACCATTACGGCGAGTGGCAACCTCTGTTTGAAAAAATGCAAAATCAGTACGGTGTGGAATTCAGAGAAGGTCTTCCTAGCAAAGAGTCTATAGCGGGAGACGTGGAAGTAGCAGAAGACGCTTTACGACCCCACACTCTACTGATATTGGACGATCTGATGAGCAGTTCCAATCAGCAAGTGGTAGCCGACATCTTTACTAAATACTCGCATCACTGGAACGTGAGCGTCATATACATCACTCAGAACCTATTCCAGAAATCACCCGACTTTCGAACTATGAGTCTGAACGCTCACTACATGATCGTTTTCAAGAACCCGCGCGACATGGGGCAAATAGCTAGTCTGTCTCGCCAGGTGTTTCCGTCCAACGCGGCGGCCCTCTCTAGTATATTTACCCATGAACTCAAGCGACCTCACTCATACCTCCTTCTGGACTTCAAGCAGTCAACACCTGACGATCTGAGAATACGCTCCTCTTTGACGTCCATACACTCTCAGCTAGTGTTCGTACCGCTAGACAAAAAAAAGAACAAGAGAAAGCAGTAGCAAAAAAAATGTCTTCTCATCTACTCGAAAGACACTTTGGTACTCTCAAGCACTTAGCTAAGTGCTCGCCAAAGGACTGCTCGCATCTAATAGACTCTGGAAGCGACGATCTGATCGCAGCGTTAAGTGAGATCTGTCACAATTTACTGGTAGGGAACATCCCGCTCAGCGACAAACAACTGGACAAGCTTCGAGAATCGGCTGACGTGTTGAGGGAGGTCGGCAAAAAATCTACGCCCATCAAAAAAAAGAGACGCGTCTTGGTACAAGAGGGAGGTTTCCTCATTCCGGCTCTCATAGGGATGGCCTTACAGCTTATAAAGAGCATTCTCCGTATATGAGACACCTCATTCGACACCTACTCGCCGACAGCACCACCACCACCACCACCACTACCGCCACCACCAGCGTCATTGCCACCGTCGTCCCCATGACGGACTCAGAGCAGCAACAACACTACAAACGTTTAGCGCTCGTGGATCCTGAGACGCTCTACAAATCATCACGAGCAGGTCTACTTCATCATGTGCCCGCTGCTGCTGCTACTACTAGCGCTGCTACTACTGCAGTCGCTGCTGCTAGTACTTCTACTGCTCCAAACCTTCCTCCTCTACCTGATGAGCGCACTGAAAAGAACGAGAGTTCCGCTCCTGCCACCGCCGCCCGCCTACCTGCCGACATGGCCTATTACCACAAGCAGGCAGAAAAGTCCCTTCATCCCGACGCGGCCTTGCACCAGGTGCTACAGTTTATCTACAGGGACTTGGATTTAGTGTTGAACGACCCCACTTTGGAATCGCGCGAGAAAATGTTGAAATACCGAAGGTTGTTGAATAGATTGCAATTTTTTCTCGCGAATCCCCACAACAGCAACATCTCTTCGTCCTACTCTTCTTCGCCCCCGGCTCACCTCCGTCAGTCTGCTGAAGAGGCCAGCGCGTCCCTACTCGAGCGGTTGGTGAACCAAGTTCCCAAGAGGAATCGCACTCGGACCGTGGCGCTGTACAAACAATTGGAGAAATCCGGTGTGATCAAGTGGAACGAGGACGGTGCGGTGCGCGAGATGTCGGGTCGGAGAATACCACCTGAGCATCGCATCAACATAGTGGACTTACTGAACGACGCTGCCAGGTTCAGGAAGACGGCGCCCAGACCGGCGGGCTACTCGCCGTTCACGAAAGCGCTGCGCGAAGCAGTTCCCACAGACTCCTTGATCGGAAACCATCTGTATAAAGCGAGCGGACCTGGCCGAAGTTTGGACACACGGCTTGCTGACAGAGGTCGGAAACGACCGAGCTTCGACTCGGAAGAAAGAGAAGCAGCAGCAGCAGCAGCAGCAGTAGCAGCAGCAGACTCTTCTCTCCAGGTGGACGATCAATCCTCTGACGACGAGGAGGACGACAGTGAACTTTTCCAAACTCCGACTTCCTATAGGAGCGTGGCGAGTAAGAAAAGGAGAGGGCGCAACCGCCTAGCGGCGAGCTCGTCGTTCACGCCCTCAACAGGCCCACCATGGGCAAACCAGTGAAGAGACTGACCAAGAAGGAAAAAGAAAAGAAGCGCGTAGTAGCTAGATATACCGACGTCAAAGCGCCCTCCAGTTTCACTAGCGTGACTAAACTCCAGAAACATCATTTTCGCCACCTGAACCCGGCCGTCATCCGAGATGCTTTAGTGTCGCTGGACGCCTACACTAAACATAAACCCATTCGGAGAAAATTCGCAAGGAACAAGACTATAACCGGCGCAATCGATCAGCAGTGGCAGATAGATCTGATGGACATGCAAGCTTTGGCGTCTCACAACGACCGCTTCCGGTACGTGGTGACGGCGATCGACGTTTTCTCTAGGTACGCGTGGGCCGTTCCCATTAAATCCAAGAGCGGCGCTGATGTCACCGAGGCCTTCCGAGAGATGACAGGCACTGGCGAGTGACGACCGCGCACTGTTCAGACGGACAAGGGGAAAGAGTTTTTGAACAAGATCTTTCAAGATCACTTGAAGAGCGAGGGCATAGAGTTCTTCACTGGCGAGAACGACGACATCAAAGCTAGTCTAGTGGAGCGCTTGAACCGCAGTCTGAAGGAGAAGCTGTGGCGTTATTTCACACACAAGCGCACGTATCGCTACGTAGACGTACTGCACCATGTAGTGTCTTCTTACAATCGCACTCACCACAAGACGTTGAAAATGGCGCCGGCTCAAGTCAGCTCGGAAAACAGCGAAACAGTTTTCTACCGACAAGATCTCCCAACTAACAAACAAATCGACGAAATATGGAAAAAGAAGAAAAAAACAAAGACGTCCGCCGTCGACGTCATCGCTCCGGGTGACAGAGTGAGGATGTTGAGAACTAAAGGCGCCTTCGACAAAGGGTACGAGGGAAACTGGCGCGAGGAAGTGGTCGACGTTGCTAAGACGTTGGGAAGCAGAGGGTTCGAGCTGAAAGACGACAAGGGCGAGGAGATAAAAGGCGTCTTTTACCCGGAAGAGGTTCAGAAGGTGTACAAGAGTCGTTACGACAACAACTACCTGATAGACGAGGTGTTGCGCCGCAAGACCGTCGACGGTAAAGAGTTAGCTTTCGTACGTTGGTTAGGTTACGACGACAAGTTCAACGAGTGGATCCCCGTCAAAAAAATAACGTAGAAAAAAAAAAAAAAAAAAAAAAATGAACATCACTCTACCTAGCAACAGCTCTATGGAGTATTATCCTGACAACAGCTTGACGTCTTTCCGAACTCACTTCGACTCGCCGCTCCTTCTGCCCGAAGCGTACGAAGCGGCTCTGACTGAGATCATCCTCCCTACAGAATGGACTAACGTGCACGACGACGACTTGATCATCTTTGTTCCTCTGCGCACCAAAGGTTCGCTAGAGGAGGCGATCCAGGTTTTAAAAGAAACTAAATTCTCCGAAGGAAAAAAACCACAGGTAGACTGGAAGAGAATGAAAAACGCGAACGGTCTGAGCAAGCTAACGTTCAGCTCAAAATTCCCGCTGAGCTGGAAGGAAGCGAGCTATGTAACGGTGGAAGAGATATCAGACACGTCGGAAGAGCAGCAATTGAAACCGGAAACAAAAAGGTTCAAGAGAGAGGTCGACTTGAGACAGACGAATGCCGTATACAAGCAGTTCTTGTCCCCGGCGGTGAAGAAGAAGACGATCAGCCATCAAGCAAGACAGATGATCGAAAAGATGGAGAAGGACATGGGAGTGCGCAGTTTCATGCCAAACATATTCGAGATACCTCCTATTTTCACCGGAAGCAACCACACCCTAATCGAGCGCTTGAGTGAGACGTTGCGAGATGACAGACTAGAGGGCGACAGCTTCTTGCTCAAACCGATGCGGATCTTATCGTACGACGCCAAGACGAAACACGTCACCATCAAACCGCCGAGACACTGTGCTGTCCTGCTGAGTCAGCATCTCGCATGCGTTCTAGGCTTCGGAGAGAAGACGTGTTTCGCGTCGCCGACTACCGGCGCCTACTCGATGGATGTTTACGGGGACGTGCACTCTGTGTACATATACACCGACATGATCCAGGAGAGACGTGTGGGCGACATGCAAGTGCCGCTGTTGCGCTGCGTGGCGGTGGACAGAGGCGGAAAGCGTCGAGGTGGCGTGCAAGCTATCAGTTTTCCCCATTCGGATTATTTCCCCTTGAAATCCAAGAGGTTTACCGAGGTCGGCATCTATTTAAGAGACCGATCCGGTCATTCCATCCCATTCGGTAGAGGCGAGGTGACCGTGACACTTCATCTGAGACCTATTGAGCGCTGAAAGAGAGAAAAATGATGCGTCAACGCGTTCCGTACTTTCCACCCAGGCGCCGTCGGCAGAGGGTACAGCGATTACTACAACGCGCAGCTGGGCAACGGCGTCAACGTGTACAGCGGGCGCTCTTTCCAGAGCGGGCACGGTTTAGGCGGCGCTCTGTTAGGTCTGATGCGCTCGGCTACCCCGCTATTGAAGTCGGTGGGAAAAACGCTGCTCCGCGCCGGTGTGGGCGTAGCTAAAGATGTGCTGGCGGGTCGGACTTTAAAGAGCAGCGTGAAAGACCGAGGCGCAGGCGCTCTGAAGAGACTGGCGAGTACGGCGTTCTCGGGAGGAAAGACGCCTGTCGCGTCTAAGAAAGGGTCGAAACGTCGCCGGCATTCTCCTCAGACGGGCGGTGGCTCTTGCAAGAGACGTAGAGGGGATGTATTCGACCGGTAAGCGCCTAGGCGTTCAGGTATAAATAAAAAGACTGGAGGCGGCCGGCGTCAGTCTGTCGGCCGCGTGAAGAGAGAACACAATGGCTTACGTACACGAGAGCAGTAACGAGTGCGCGCTCTCTGAGCTCGACCTGCACACCGTAGCGCCGACTCAGACTACTATCTTAAAGTCGTCTTTCCTAGGGATAGAAACAAAAAACTCTTTAGAGGATGGAGGTAACATAAATTTCACCATCAACAAGTCGCAAGAGTACACAGACCTGAACGAGAATTACCTTCATCTGGAATGTCAAGTGCTAAAGGACGGAGCGGCGATCGAGGACACCGACGCGGTAGCTCCGGTGAACAACTTGGCTCACTCGCTCTTCAAAGACGTCCAAGTCTCCATCGGCGGTTTCAAAGTGTCTGGCAACACCGAGACCTACCCTTACCGAGCTTACTTGGAAGGGTTACTCAACTACAACAAAGACGTGAAGGACGGCGTCATGAGCGCCCAGGGGTGGCATGAAGATACGCCCGGTCAGTTTGACACGTTGACTGACGCAAATGCGGGGTACAAAGCGCGCAAGAAGCTAATCTCCAACAAGCGCTTTTCGCTGATGGCGCGACTGCACTTTGACCTGGCTCATCAACCGAAGCTCATCGTTGGAGAGACAGAAATCAATCTCACTCTGAAACAAGCGGCGCCCTCTTTCTATCTAATGTGCGCCGCTGACGGAGGCTACAGCTTGAAGATCTACAAAGCAAAGCTCTACGTGCGACGCGTGCTGGTGGCGGACGCTGTAGCGGAAACGCACGAGAGAGCGGTGATAGAACACGGGCCCTTCGACTACCCGGTGAACAGAGTGGAGGTGACGACGTACGCCATCCCTCAAGGTAACAGAGATCACAGCTACACGCACTCCAACACAGGCCAGCTTCCCAAGTCGATGATGATTTGCTTCCTTGACCACGACGCCTTCAACGGTAGCTACACCAAGAACCCGTTCGAGATGAAGCATTACGACATCAGCTCGCTTCAAGTGATAGTGAACGATCAGAAAGTGCCGAACGACGCCTACGTGCCCGACTTTAAGACCAAAGCGGCCGTGAGAGAGTACTTGGCGCTACACACGGAAACGGGGATGTACGAGGGCGCGCGCTCCTGCGGTATTTCATACGATCAATTCCTGAACGGTTACACGGTGTTCCCCCTCGACTTAACCCCAGACAGATCGCACGACGGGTGTCGCGTGAACCTTATAAGAGCGGGTCAGCTGAGGGTGGAAGTCAGTTTCAGCTTGGCGCTACAAGCGACAACAACGGTGCTACTCTACTTGGTGTACGACAACGTCGTCGAGCTGACCCGAGATCGACACCCCGTCACCGACTACCACATGAACTGAAGACAAGACGGCGGTACTTGGCGTATCGTATGAACACGCTTGAAATAAGCAGAGTGTTGAAGGAAAACGTTCACACAAAACATCGTTTCCTGGGCGTTTTCTCTTGTGACACTATTCCGAAGCACCCTATCAAAGACACTTGTTTCGTGAGCAACACAGATCCGCAACATTTACCAGGTCAGCATTGGGTGGCGTTTTACGTGTCGAGCACGGGTGAAGTGTACTACTTTGATTCCTTCGGCTTACCGCCGCTGAGTGCGGAGTTCTTGTCTTTCGTGGAACGCTCTGCTCCGTTCAAGTGGCAAAGAAACCGCATTCAACTACAAGACACTTCTGCTGACACCTGTGGACCTCATTGCGTTCATTTCCTAATTGAAGCATGTCGAACAAGAAACCCCAAGAAGTGCGTCATGCGCATGAGCAAAATCCCAAAGCTGAGCGACCGGGCCGTGAGTCAGAAGCTATCGATGATGCTGTTGTGACGGGTTGTTGCGATGGCGGCCGTTTCATGGAGGCAAAGATTCTCTGCCTTGCCGAAATGGTGTTGGATTTATCCAAAGTCGTGCAATGTCTATTGGAGAGAAGTCGTCCGGGGTGTGGTGGTGCGAGTGACGGCGGCGTGAGACTTTGCGGCCTGTTGAGTTGCTGCAAATCGAAGAAGCAAGCTAAAAAAGCATAAACTTGTGTGTTTTTTCTGATTGAAATGAAAATAAAGAATAAAATGAAAAGAAAAGAAATTATCTTGTTGTGTTTTTATTTCTATATATAAGTTACATAACTTTTTTTTGTTTGTTTGTTTACAAACAGTCACGTGTCACGTGGTGTTGTTTACAAACAAGAAAGCCACGTGGTGTTGTTTACAAACAAACCCTAAGTAGGTCACGTTACCCTAGTTACCAGAATGCCGGCTTCTGATTGGCTGAGCCTAAGTAGGTCACGTGACGTAAGTAGGTCACGTTACCATGGTTACCAGAATGCCAGCCTCTGATTGGCTGAGAGCTTCTAAGTAGGTCAGTAGGTCACCCAGAATGCTGGCTTCTGATTGGCTGAGAGCCCTAAGTAGGTCACGTTACCATGGCAACGGGTCACGTGACCAAATGGAGGCCTCTGATTTGCTGCAGGTCGATTGAGTAATAAACAGTACTTAACTATAGTCCCGTTCCGATAGATACTATACTACTCCAATCGACTAACTCCATGTCCAATTACATAACTTTTGAAATAAGTTCCAGTTTTAAAGCCGCCCTAAAGTGGATAGGATAATATTGACTAAACTTAAAGAACTCCATAAAATGCTAGTGTTAGTTTACCTGGATGATTTCCTTGACTTTGCGGACGTTTGCTGCATTGTTAGTTGTCCTGTCCAGGCTGCCACACATCACCCACCGCTGCCCGCTGCAAGGACAACCAAATGTCAAGTCACATGTTGGGCTTTTCTGAACTAGAAGAATTCAGTTGGGCTTCTAAGGCTGAAATATGTATGTCAATATAGTGTGTAAAACTATATATCTATCCTGATATGGCCATAGATGATTACAAATAAATTGTATTTTTAATAGATCTAACTTTTTTATACTTGAAATGCAGAAATCATCAGATATGTAGCTATCCGGTACTCCAAAAATGTAGCCGGTCCTTTAAAATTTGCAGGACTGAATGTCCTGTGGGAAATAAAACTATTCACAAAGACTGCACTAAGAGCCTAGTAAGAGGGTCCACTTAAGTGTTTTCCATAGGTTAGCATTGTCCCTCAGCAATCAAAATACCCCAAAATAGCCAAAGAGGGGAATAAAATTGCATTGAGTGAAGCACCAACATGTGCTACCTGTGATAAATCAGTTAACTTTGAAAATTTTGCGTAGTGGTTGAGAAGTCTTTTCCATAGGCTTACTTTTTCTGGCCGATTTCTGGTTAGGTATGACCTGTGGTAATTTGAGTGTACAGTCCACTGTTCCCGTTTTAACTTGAGCTACAATTCCTGATTAAATTTCCTCCAAATTTAGCATGGATATTGAGAAAACCACATAGTAAAACTGTTATCGTTGTTCTACTCTAAGAAGTTTTCTAGTTGCTATGGACAGTGCAAAGGGTCTAGACACTTTCGCCAATGTATTAAGAAAAGTCCTGTTGTTGCTGTTATCTATTTGAATAATTGGATTAGATCACAGAACATAGTCCCTAAATAGCTTTCAGTTTTTGCTTTACAGGTTGAGTAGATCTCTTGCAATGGAGATTTTAAACCTTTTGCTCAATGCATTGCCAATATATATACTTAAATTAAAGCCTCTTAAAGAGTGACTTTAAGGAATAAAAGGTTTACTTAAGGCTACTTAAAAAAAAGAAAATGGTTTCTCATCACCTTGCGCATAATAAAAATCAGTTTTTTTGGCCAAATTCTGATGAAAAACCTGATAAAAATGGACAAAATTGGTCATGTTTGGGATCAAATTAAAGCTACTTGTGCCAGCCATGCAGTGGTATAGAAATAACCTACATTTTCTCCACTTTTAAAGATCAATTGATTCTTAACCAATAAAATGTGAATTTTGGCCACAAAAAACGTAAATTATCCTATACTTTTTGGCCTGCGATTAGAAACAAAGCAAAAAAAAAGCCTCCCTCGTCAGATTTATCAAATCTTGGTGATGAGAAACCTTTTTTTTTTTTTTAGTGGCCTAAATGCCAGTGTTGATGCAGTGTTAGAGCCTACAGTGCCTACCTGGTAACGCAGTGTGCAGCGGTGACCAGCCACTCGTCACTGATGAGCGCCGCGCCACACGTGTGGGCCGCCGTGTTGTCTTCATACCTGCAGACAAACATGAAACTAGTTTTGCAACATTGTATTTTTAACCATATCATTTAACGATACAATATCAATTAATACGACCCAGATGAAGATATAAATTGACTGAAAAGGTCAATGGCTGTAATAACACTTTAAATTAGTAATTGTGACATTTACAGGGAATAGTTAACTTAAATAACTAAGGTCCCTTTTCGCAGATCGTGTCACAATTATTCACCATTTATATCTTCATATGCCCTAAATAAGTCATTTTCTATTAAGTCGGTCAAAGATGGCACCTTGTCAAACTTTCACACTGGCCCGATGCCGTGAGACACAGCCAGGCTTAGTTTTGTTGGACTGGGACTCACTGTAGTGGGCTCATGTGAAGTTAGCAGGAGGTAGAGTGGTAGTGTTGATAACATTAACCCTTTAATGATAACATAATGCATTAATGTATCATGCCCTTGGTGGTCATGATACTTGAATGCAGTCCTTGCAGTCCTTGGGAGTAGCAAGA